>JASTWF010000219.1:499004-610583 GCA_030390025.1 Squalus acanthias
GGCTGGAATCCCCAAGTACAGTCCCAGATTTAGAATCCAAATGTACAGACCCAGGGTTGGAATCCCCATGTACTGTCCCAGGGTTGGAATCCCGATGTGCAGCCCCAGGGTTGGAATCTCCATGTACAGTCCCAGGGTTGGAATCCCAATGTACAGTCCCACGGTTGGAATCCCCATGTACAGTCCCAGGGCTGGAATCCCCAAGTACAGTCCCAGGGTTAGAATCCAAATGTACAGACCCAGGGTTGGAATCCCCATGTGCAGTCCCAGGGTTGGAATCCCCAAGTGCAGTCCCAGGGTTAGAATCCCCATGGACAGTCCCAGGGTTGGAATCCCAATGTACAGTCCCACGGTTGGAATCCCCATGTACAGTCCCAGGGCTGGAATCCCCAAGTACAGTCCCAGGGTTAGAATCCAAATGTACAGACCCAGGGTTGGAATCCCCATGTGCAGTCCCAGGGTTAGAATCCAAATGTACAGACCCAGGGTTGGAATCCCCATGTACAGTCCCAGTGCTGGAAACCCCATGTACAGTCACAGGGCTGGAATCCCCATGTACCATCCCAGGGCTGGAATCCCCATGTACAGTCACAGGGCCGGAATCCCCATGTACAATCCCAGGGCTGGAATCCCCATGTACAGTCCCAGTGCTGGAAACCCCATGTACAGTCACAGGGCTGGAATCCCCATGTACAATCCCAGGGCTGGAATCCCCATATACAGTCACAGGGCCGGAATCCCCATGTACAGTCCCAGTGCTGGAAACCCCATGTACAGTCACAAGGCTGGAATCCCCATGTACAATCCCAGGGCTGGAATCCCCATGTACAGTCACAGGGCCGGAATCCCCATGTACAATCCCAGGGCTGGAATCCCCATGTACAGTCCCAGGGTTCGAATCCCCATGTACAGTCCCAGGGTTCGAATCCCCATGTACAGTCCCATGGCTGGAATCCCCATGTACAGTCCCACGGATAGAATCCCCATGTGCAGTCCCAGGGTTGCAATCCCCATGTACAGTCCCATGGCTGGAATCCCCATGTACAGTCCCACGGATAGAATCCCCATGTACAGTGCCAGGGTTAGAATCCCCATGTACAGTCCCAGGGTTGGGATTACGATGTACAGTCCCAGGGTTGGAATCCCCATCTACAGTCCCAGGGCTGGAATCCCCATGTGCAGTCCCAGGGTTGGTATCCCCATGTGCAGTCCCAGGTTTGGAATCCCCATGTACAGTCTCAGGGTTGGAATCCCCATGTGCCGTTCCAGGGTTGGAATCCCCATGTGCAGTTCCAGTGTTAGAATCCCCATGTAGAGTCCCAGGGTTAGAATCCCCATGGACAGTCCCAGGGTTGGAATCCCCGAGTGCAGTCCCAGGGTTCGAATCCCGATGTGCAGACCCATGGCTGGAATCCCCATGTACAGTCCCACGGATAGAATCCCCATGTGCAGTCCCAGGGTTGGAATCCCAATGTACAGTCCCAGGGTTAGAATCCCCATGTGTAGTCCCAGGGTTGGAATCCCAATGTACAGTCCCAGGGTTCGAATCCCCATGTACAGTCCCAGGGTTCGAATCCCCATGTACAGTCCCATGGCTGGAATCCCCATGTACAGTCCCACGGATAGAATCCCCATGTACAGTGCCAGGGTTAGAATCCCCATGTACAGTCCCAGGGTTGGGATTACGATGTACAGTCCCAGGGTTGGAATCCCCATCTACAGTCCCAGGGCTGGAATCCCCATGTGCAGTCCCAGGGTTGGTATCCCCATGTGCAGTCCCAGGTTTGGAATCCCCATGTACAGTCTCAGGGTTGGAATCCCCATGTGCCGTCCCAGGGTTGGAATCCCCATGTGCAGTCCCAGGGTTGGAATCCCCATGTGCAGTCCCAGGGTTGGAATCGCCATGTACAGTACCAGGGTTAGTATCCCCATGTACAGTCCCAGGGTTGGAATCCCCATGTACAGTCCTATGGCTGGCATCCCCATGTGCAGTCCCAGGTTAGAATCCAAATGTACACACCCAGGGTTGGAATCCCCATGTGCAGTCCCAGGTTAGAATCCAAATGTACAGACCCAGGGTTGGAATCCCCATGTGCAGTCCCAGGGTTGGAATCGCCATGCACAGTCTCAGGGTTGGAATCCCCATGTGCCGTCCCAGGGTTGGAATCCCCGAGTGCAGTCCCAGGGTTAGAATCCCCATGGACAGTCCCAGGGTTGGAATCCCCATGTGCAGTCCCAGGGTTGGAATCGCCATGTACAGTCTCAGGGTTGGAATCCCCATGTGCCGTCCCAGGGTTGGAATCCCCATGTGCAGTCCCAGTGTTGGAATCCCCATGTGCAGTCCCAGGGTTGGAATCCCCGAGTGCAGTCCCAGGGTTAGAATCCCCATGGACAGTCCCAGGGTTGGAATCCCCATGTGCAGTCCCAGGGTTGGAATTGCCATGTACAGTACCAGGGTTAGTATCCCCATGTACAGTCCCAGGGTTGGAATCCCCATGTACAGTCCTATGGCTGGCATCCCCATGTGCAGTCCCAGGGTTGGAATCCCAATGTACAGTCCCAGGGTTGGAATCCCGATGTGCAGTATCAGGGTTGGAATCCCCATGTGCAGTCCCAGGGTTGGAATCCCCGAGTGCAGTCCCAGGGTTAGAATCCCCATGGACAGTCCCAGGGTTGGAATCCCCATGTGCAGTCCCAGGGTTGGAATCCCCGAGTGCAGTCCCAGGGTTAGAATCCCCATGGACAGTTCAGGGTTGGAATCCCCATGTGCAGTCCCAGGTTTGGAATCCCCATGTACAGTCTCAGTGTTGGAATCCCCATGTGCCGTCCCAGGGTTGGAATCCCCATGTGCAGTCCCAGTGTTGGAATCCCCATGTGCAGTCCCAGGGTTGGAATCCCCGAGTGCAGTCCCAGGGTTAGAATCCCCATGGACAGTCCCAGGGTTGGAATCCCCATGTGCAGTCCCAGGGTTGGAATCGCCATGTACAGTACCAGGGTTAGTATCCCCATGTACAGTCCCAGGGTTGGAATCCCCATGTACAGTCCTATGGCTGGCATCCCCATGTGCAGTCCCAGGGTTGGAATCCCAATGTACAGTCCCAGGGTTGGAATCCCGATGTGCAGTATCAGGGTTGGAATCCCCATGTGCAGTCCCAGGGTTGGAATCCCCGAGTGCAGTCCCAGGGTTAGAATCCCCATGGACAGTCCCAGGGTTGGAATCCCCATGTGCAGTCCCAGGGTTGGAATCCCCATGTGCAGTCCCAGGGTTGGAATCCCCGAGTGCAGTCCCAGGGTTAGAATCCCCATGGACAGTCCCAGGGTTGGAATCCCCATGCGCAGTCCCAGGTTTGGAATCGCCATGTACAGTACCAGGGTTAGTATCCCCATGTACAGTCCCAGGGTTGGAATCCCCATGTACAGTCCTATGGCTGGCATCCCCATGTGCAGTCCCAGGGTTAGAATCCCCATGTACAGTCCCAGGGTTGGAATCCCCATGTCCAGTCCCAGGGCTGGAATCCCCAAGTACAGTCCCAGATTTAGAATCCAAATGTACAGTCCCAGGGTTGGAATCCACATGTGCAGTCCCAGGGTTGGAATCGCCATGTACAGTACCAGGGTTAGTATCCCCATGTACAGTCACAGGGCTGGAATCCCCATGTACAATCCCAGGGCTGGAATCCCCATGTACAGTCCTATGGCTGGCATCCCCATGTGCAGTCCCATGGCTGGAATCCCCATGTACAGTCCCACGGATAGAATCCCCATGGACAGTCCCAGGGTTGGAATCCCCGAGTGCAGTCCCAGGGTTAGAATCCCGATGTGCAGACCCATGGCTGGAATCCCCATGTACAGTCCCACGGATAGAATCCCCATGTGCAGTCCCAGGGTTGGAATCCCAATGTACAGTCCCAGGGTTAGAATCCCCATGTGTAGTCCCAGGGTTGGAATCCCAATGTACAGTCCCAGGGTTCGAATCCCCATGTACAGTCCCAGGGTTCGAATCCCCATGTACAGTCCCATGGCTGGAATCCCCATGTACAGTCCCACGGATAGAATCCCCATGTACAGTGCCAGGGTTAGAATCCCCATGTACAGTCCCAGGGTTGGGATTACGATGTACAGTCCCAGGGTTGGAATCCCCATCTACAGTCCCAGGGCTGGAATCCCCATGTGCAGTCCCAGGGTTGGTATCCCCATGTGCAGTCCCAGGTTTGGAATCCCCATGTACAGTCTCAGGGTTGGAATCCCCGAGTGCAGTCCCAGGGTTAGAATCCCGATGTGCAGACCCATGGCTGGAATCCCCATGTACAGTCCCACGGATAGAATCCCCATGTGCAGTCCCAGGGTTGGAATCCCAATGTACAGTCCCAGGGTTAGAATCCCCATGTGTAGTCCCAGGGTTGGAATCCCAATGTACAGTCCCAGGGTTCGAATCCCCATGTACAGTCCCAGGGTTGGAATCCCCATGTCCAGTCCCAGGGCTGGAATCCCCAAGTACAGTCCCAGATTTAGAATCCAAATGTACAGACCCAGGGTTGGAATCCCCATGTACTGTCCCAGGGTTGGAATCCCGATGTGCAGCCCCAGGGTTGGAATCTCCATGTACAGTCCCAGGGTTGGAATCGCCATGTACGGTACCAGGGTTAGTATCCCCATGTAGAGTCCCAGTGTTAGAATCCCCATGGACAGTCCCAGGGTTGCAATCCCCAAGTGCAGTCCCAGGGTTAGAATCCCCATGGACAGTCCCAGGGTTGGAATCCCCATGTGCAGTCCCAGGGTTGGAATCCACATGTGCAGTCCCAGGGTTGGAATCGCCATGTACAGTACCAGGGTTAGTATCCCCATGTACAGTCACAGGGCTGGAATCCCCATGTACAATCCCAGGGCTGGAATCCCCATGTACAGTCCTATGGCTGGCATCCCCATGTGCAGTCCCATGGCTGGAATCCCCATGTACAGTCCCACGGATAGAATCCCCATGGACAGTCCCAGGGTTGCAATCCCCAAGTGCAGTCCCAGGGTTGGAATCCCAATGTACAGTCCCAGGGTTCGAATCCCCATGTACAGTCCCAGGGTTCGAATCCCCATGTACAGTCCCATGGCTGGAATCCCCATGTACAGTCCCACGGATAGAATCCCCATGTACAGTGCCAGGGTTAGAATCCCCATGTACAGTCCCAGGGTTGGGATTACGATGTACAGTCCCAGGGTTGGAATCCCCATCTACAGTCCCAGGGCTGGAATCCCCATGTGCAGTCCCAGGGTTGGTATCCCCATGTGCAGTCCCAGGTTTGGAATCCCCATGTACAGTCTCAGGGTTGGAATCCCCATGTGCCGTTCCAGGGTTGGAATCCCCATGTGCAGTTCCAGTGTTAGAATCCCCATGTAGAGTCCCAGGGTTAGAATCCCCATGGACAGTCCCAGGGTTGGAATCCCCGAGTGCAGTCCCAGGGTTAGAATCCCGATGTGCAGACCCATGGCTGGAATCCCCATGTACAGTCCCACGGATAGAATCCCCATGTGCAGTCCCAGGGTTGGAATCCCAATGTACAGTCCCAGGGTTAGAATCCCCATGTGTAGTCCCAGGGTTGGAATCCCAATGTACAGTCCCAGGGTTCGAATCCCCATGTACAGTCCCAGGGTTCGAATCCCCATGTACAGTCCCAGGGTTCGAATCCCCATGTACAGTCCCATGGCTGGAATCCCCATGTACAGTCCCACGGATAGAATCCCCATGTGCAGTCCCAGGGTTGCAATCCCCATGTACAGTCCCATGGCTGGAATCCCCATGTACAGTCCCACGGATAGAATCCCCATGTACAGTGCCAGGGTTAGAATCCCCATGTACAGTCCCAGGGTTGGGATTACGATGTACAGTCCCAGGGTTGGAATCCCCATCTACAGTCCCAGGGCTGGAATCCCCATGTGCAGTCCCAGGGTTGGTATCCCCATGTGCAGTCCCAGGTTTGGAATCCCCATGTACAGTCTCAGGGTTGGAATCCCCATGTGCCGTTCCAGGGTTGGAATCCCCATGTGCAGTTCCAGTGTTAGAATCCCCATGTAGAGTCCCAGGGTTAGAATCCCCATGGACAGTCCCAGGGTTGGAATCCCCGAGTGCAGTCCCAGGGTTAGAATCCCGATGTGCAGACCCATGGCTGGAATCCCCATGTACAGTCCCACGGATAGAATCCCCATGTGCAGTCCCAGGGTTGGAATCCCAATGTACAGTCCCAGGGTTAGAATCCCCATGTGTAGTCCCAGGGTTGGAATCCCAATGTACAGTCCCAGGGTTCGAATCCCCATGTACAGTCCCAGGGTTCGAATCCCCATGTACAGTCCCATGGCTGGAATCCCCATGTACAGTCCCACGGATAGAATCCCCATGTACAGTGCCAGGGTTAGAATCCCCATGTACAGTCCCAGGGTTGGGATTACGATGTACAGTCCCAGGGTTGGAATCCCCATCTACAGTCCCAGGGCTGGAATCCCCATGTGCAGTCCCAGGGTTGGTATCCCCATGTGCAGTCCCAGGTTTGGAATCCCCATGTACAGTCTCAGGGTTGGAATCCCCATGTGCCGTTCCAGGGTTGGAATCCCCATGTGCAGTCCCAGGGTTGGAATCCCCATGTGCAGTCCCAGGGTTGGAATCGCCATGTACAGTACCAGGGTTAGTATCCCCATGTACAGTCCCAGGGTTGGAATCCCCATGTACAGTCCTATGGCTGGCATCCCCATGTGCAGTCCCAGGTTAGAATCCAAATGTACACACCCAGGGTTGGAATCCCCATGTGCAGTCCCAGGTTAGAATCCAAATGTACAGACCCAGGGTTGGAATCCCCATGTGCAGTCCCAGGGTTGGAATCGCCATGCACAGTCTCAGGGTTGGAATCCCCATGTGCCGTCCCAGGGTTGGAATCCCCGAGTGCAGTCCCAGGGTTAGAATCCCCATGGACAGTCCCAGGGTTGGAATCCCCATGTGCAGTCCCAGGGTTGGAATCGCCATGTACAGTCTCAGGGTTGGAATCCCCATGTGCCGTCCCAGGGTTGGAATCCCCATGTGCAGTCCCAGTGTTGGAATCCCCATGTGCAGTCCCAGGGTTGGAATCCCCGAGTGCAGTCCCAGGGTTAGAATCCCCATGGACAGTCCCAGGGTTGGAATCCCCATGTGCAGTCCCAGGGTTGGAATTGCCATGTACAGTACCAGGGTTAGTATCCCCATGTACAGTCCCAGGGTTGGAATCCCCATGTACAGTCCTATGGCTGGCATCCCCATGTGCAGTCCCAGGGTTGGAATCCCAATGTACAGTCCCAGGGTTGGAATCCCGATGTGCAGTATCAGGGTTGGAATCCCCATGTGCAGTCCCAGGGTTGGAATCCCCGAGTGCAGTCCCAGGGTTAGAATCCCCATGGACAGTCCCAGGGTTGGAATCCCCATGTGCAGTCCCAGGGTTGGAATCCCCGAGTGCAGTCCCAGGGTTAGAATCCCCATGGACAGTTCAGGGTTGGAATCCCCATGTGCAGTCCCAGGTTTGGAATCCCCATGTACAGTCTCAGTGTTGGAATCCCCATGTGCCGTCCCAGGGTTGGAATCCCCATGTGCAGTCCCAGTGTTGGAATCCCCATGTGCAGTCCCAGGGTTGGAATCCCCGAGTGCAGTCCCAGGGTTAGAATCCCCATGGACAGTCCCAGGGTTGGAATCCCCATGTGCAGTCCCAGGGTTGGAATCGCCATGTACAGTACCAGGGTTAGTATCCCCATGTACAGTCCCAGGGTTGGAATCCCCATGTACAGTCCTATGGCTGGCATCCCCATGTGCAGTCCCAGGGTTGGAATCCCAATGTACAGTCCCAGGGTTGGAATCCCGATGTGCAGTATCAGGGTTGGAATCCCCATGTGCAGTCCCAGGGTTGGAATCCCCGAGTGCAGTCCCAGGGTTAGAATCCCCATGGACAGTCCCAGGGTTGGAATCCCCATGTGCAGTCCCAGGGTTGGAATCCCCATGTGCAGTCCCAGGGTTGGAATCCCCGAGTGCAGTCCCAGGGTTAGAATCCCCATGGACAGTCCCAGGGTTGGAATCCCCATGCGCAGTCCCAGGTTTGGAATCGCCATGTACAGTACCAGGGTTAGTATCCCCATGTACAGTCCCAGGGTTGGAATCCCCATGTACAGTCCTATGGCTGGCATCCCCATGTGCAGTCCCAGGGTTAGAATCCCCATGTACAGTCCCAGGGTTGGAATCCCCATGTCCAGTCCCAGGGCTGGAATCCCCAAGTACAGTCCCAGATTTAGAATCCAAATGTACAGTCCCAGGGTTGGAATCCACATGTGCAGTCCCAGGGTTGGAATCGCCATGTACAGTACCAGGGTTAGTATCCCCATGTACAGTCACAGGGCTGGAATCCCCATGTACAATCCCAGGGCTGGAATCCCCATGTACAGTCCTATGGCTGGCATCCCCATGTGCAGTCCCATGGCTGGAATCCCCATGTACAGTCCCACGGATAGAATCCCCATGGACAGTCCCAGGGTTGGAATCCCCGAGTGCAGTCCCAGGGTTAGAATCCCGATGTGCAGACCCATGGCTGGAATCCCCATGTACAGTCCCACGGATAGAATCCCCATGTGCAGTCCCAGGGTTGGAATCCCAATGTACAGTCCCAGGGTTAGAATCCCCATGTGTAGTCCCAGGGTTGGAATCCCAATGTACAGTCCCAGGGTTCGAATCCCCATGTACAGTCCCAGGGTTCGAATCCCCATGTACAGTCCCATGGCTGGAATCCCCATGTACAGTCCCACGGATAGAATCCCCATGTACAGTGCCAGGGTTAGAATCCCCATGTACAGTCCCAGGGTTGGGATTACGATGTACAGTCCCAGGGTTGGAATCCCCATCTACAGTCCCAGGGCTGGAATCCCCATGTGCAGTCCCAGGGTTGGTATCCCCATGTGCAGTCCCAGGTTTGGAATCCCCATGTACAGTCTCAGGGTTGGAATCCCCGAGTGCAGTCCCAGGGTTAGAATCCCGATGTGCAGACCCATGGCTGGAATCCCCATGTACAGTCCCACGGATAGAATCCCCATGTGCAGTCCCAGGGTTGGAATCCCAATGTACAGTCCCAGGGTTAGAATCCCCATGTGTAGTCCCAGGGTTGGAATCCCAATGTACAGTCCCAGGGTTCGAATCCCCATGTACAGTCCCAGGGTTGGAATCCCCATGTCCAGTCCCAGGGCTGGAATCCCCAAGTACAGTCCCAGATTTAGAATCCAAATGTACAGACCCAGGGTTGGAATCCCCATGTACTGTCCCAGGGTTGGAATCCCGATGTGCAGCCCCAGGGTTGGAATCTCCATGTACAGTCCCAGGGTTGGAATCGCCATGTACGGTACCAGGGTTAGTATCCCCATGTAGAGTCCCAGTGTTAGAATCCCCATGGACAGTCCCAGGGTTGCAATCCCCAAGTGCAGTCCCAGGGTTAGAATCCCCATGGACAGTCCCAGGGTTGGAATCCCCATGTGCAGTCCCAGGGTTGGAATCCACATGTGCAGTCCCAGGGTTGGAATCGCCATGTACAGTACCAGGGTTAGTATCCCCATGTACAGTCACAGGGCTGGAATCCCCATGTACAATCCCAGGGCTGGAATCCCCATGTACAGTCCTATGGCTGGCATCCCCATGTGCAGTCCCATGGCTGGAATCCCCATGTACAGTCCCACGGATAGAATCCCCATGGACAGTCCCAGGGTTGCAATCCCCAAGTGCAGTCCCAGGGTTGGAATCCCAATGTACAGTCCCAGGGTTCGAATCCCCATGTACAGTCCCAGGGTTCGAATCCCCATGTACAGTCCCATGGCTGGAATCCCCATGTACAGTCCCACGGATAGAATCCCCATGTACAGTGCCAGGGTTAGAATCCCCATGTACAGTCCCAGGGTTGGGATTACGATGTACAGTCCCAGGGTTGGAATCCCCATCTACAGTCCCAGGGCTGGAATCCCCATGTGCAGTCCCAGGGTTGGTATCCCCATGTGCAGTCCCAGGTTTGGAATCCCCATGTACAGTCTCAGGGTTGGAATCCCCATGTGCCGTTCCAGGGTTGGAATCCCCATGTGCAGTTCCAGTGTTAGAATCCCCATGTAGAGTCCCAGGGTTAGAATCCCCATGGACAGTCCCAGGGTTGGAATCCCCGAGTGCAGTCCCAGGGTTAGAATCCCGATGTGCAGACCCATGGCTGGAATCCCCATGTACAGTCCCACGGATAGAATCCCCATGTGCAGTCCCAGGGTTGGAATCCCAATGTACAGTCCCAGGGTTAGAATCCCCATGTGTAGTCCCAGGGTTGGAATCCCAATGTACAGTCCCAGGGTTCGAATCCCCATGTACAGTCCCAGGGTTCGAATCCCCATGTACAGTCCCAGGGTTCGAATCCCCATGTACAGTCCCATGGCTGGAATCCCCATGTACAGTCCCACGGATAGAATCCCCATGTACAGTGCCAGGGTTAGAATCCCCATGTACAGTCCCAGGGTTGGGATTACGATGTACAGTCCCAGGGTTGGAATCCCCATCTACAGTCCCAGGGCTGGAATCCCCATGTGCAGTCCCAGGGTTGGTATCCCCATGTGCAGTCCCAGGTTTGGAATCCCCATGTACAGTCTCAGGGTTGGAATCCCCGAGTGCAGTCCCAGGGTTAGAATCCCGATGTGCAGACCCATGGCTGGAATCCCCATGTACAGTCCCACGGATAGAATCCCCATGTGCAGTCCCAGGGTTGGAATCCCAATGTACAGTCCCAGGGTTAGAATCCCCATGTGTAGTCCCAGGGTTGGAATCCCAATGTACAGTCCCAGGGTTCGAATCCCCATGTACAGTCCCAGGGTTGGAATCCCCATGTCCAGTCCCAGGGCTGGAATCCCCAAGTACAGTCCCAGATTTAGAATCCAAATGTACAGACCCAGGGTTGGAATCCCCATGTACTGTCCCAGGGTTGGAATCCCGATGTGCAGCCCCAGGGTTGGAATCTCCATGTACAGTCCCAGGGTTGGAATCGCCATGTACGGTACCAGGGTTAGTATCCCCATGTAGAGTCCCAGTGTTAGAATCCCCATGGACAGTCCCAGGGTTGCAATCCCCAAGTGCAGTCCCAGGGTTAGAATCCCCATGGACAGTCCCAGGGTTGGAATCCCCATGTGCAGTCCCAGGGTTGGAATCCACATGTGCAGTCCCAGGGTTGGAATCGCCATGTACAGTACCAGGGTTAGTATCCCCATGTACAGTCACAGGGCTGGAATCCCCATGTACAATCCCAGGGCTGGAATCCCCATGTACAGTCCTATGGCTGGCATCCCCATGTGCAGTCCCATGGCTGGAATCCCCATGTACAGTCCCACGGATAGAATCCCCATGGACAGTCCCAGGGTTGCAATCCCCAAGTGCAGTCCCAGGGTTGGAATCCCAATGTACAGTCCCAGGGTTCGAATCCCCATGTACAGTCCCAGGGTTCGAATCCCCATGTACAGTCCCATGGCTGGAATCCCCATGTACAGTCCCACGGATAGAATCCCCATGTACAGTGCCAGGGTTAGAATCCCCATGTACAGTCCCAGGGTTGGGATTACGATGTACAGTCCCAGGGTTGGAATCCCCATCTACAGTCCCAGGGCTGGAATCCCCATGTGCAGTCCCAGGGTTGGTATCCCCATGTGCAGTCCCAGGTTTGGAATCCCCATGTACAGTCTCAGGGTTGGAATCCCCATGTGCCGTTCCAGGGTTGGAATCCCCATGTGCAGTTCCAGTGTTAGAATCCCCATGTAGAGTCCCAGGGTTAGAATCCCCATGGACAGTCCCAGGGTTGGAATCCCCGAGTGCAGTCCCAGGGTTAGAATCCCGATGTGCAGACCCATGGCTGGAATCCCCATGTACAGTCCCACGGATAGAATCCCCATGTGCAGTCCCAGGGTTGGAATCCCAATGTACAGTCCCAGGGTTAGAATCCCCATATGTAGTCCCAGGGTTGGAATCCCAATGTACAGTCCCAGGGTTCGAATCCCCATGTACAGTCCCAGGGTTCGAATCCCCATGTACAGTCCCATGGCTGGAATCCCCATGTACAGTCCCACGGATAGAATCCCCATGTACAGTGCCAGGGTTAGAATCCCCATGTACAGTCCCAGGGTTGGGATTACGATGTACAGTCCCAGGGTTGGAATCCCCATCTACAGTCCCAGGGCTGGAATCCCCATGTGCAGTCCCAGGGTTGGTATCCCCATGTGCAGTCCCAGGTTTGGAATCCCCATGTACAGTCTCAGGGTTGGAATCCCCGAGTGCAGTCCCAGGGTTAGAATCCCGATGTGCAGACCCATGGCTGGAATCCCCATGTACAGTCCCACGGATAGAATCCCCATGTGCAGTCCCAGGGTTGGAATCCCAATGTACAGTCCCAGGGTTAGAATCCCCATGTGTAGTCCCAGGGTTGGAATCCCAATGTACAGTCCCAGGGTTCGAATCCCCATGTACAGTCCCAGGGTTGGAATCCCCATGTCCAGTCCCAGGGCTGGAATCCCCAAGTACAGTCCCAGATTTAGAATCCAAATGTACAGACCCAGGGTTGGAATCCCCATGTACTGTCCCAGGGTTGGAATCCCGATGTGCAGCCCCAGGGTTGGAATCTCCATGTACAGTCCCAGGGTTGGAATCGCCATGTACGGTACCAGGGTTAGTATCCCCATGTAGAGTCCCAGTGTTAGAATCCCCATGGACAGTCCCAGGGTTGCAATCCCCAAGTGCAGTCCCAGGGTTAGAATCCCCATGGACAGTCCCAGGGTTGGAATCCCCATGTGCAGTCCCAGGGTTGGAATCCACATGTGCAGTCCCAGGGTTGGAATCGCCATGTACAGTACCAGGGTTAGTATCCCCATGTACAGTCACAGGGCTGGAATCCCCATGTACAATCCCAGGGCTGGAATCCCCATGTACAGTCCTATGGCTGGCATCCCCATGTGCAGTCCCATGGCTGGAATCCCCATGTACAGTCCCACGGATAGAATCCCCATGGACAGTCCCAGGGTTGCAATCCCCAAGTGCAGTCCCAGGGTTGGAATCCCAATGTACAGTCCCAGGGTTCGAATCCCCATGTACAGTCCCAGGGTTCGAATCCCCATGTACAGTCCCATGGCTGGAATCCCCATGTACAGTCCCACGGATAGAATCCCCATGTACAGTGCCAGGGTTAGAATCCCCATGTACAGTCCCAGGGTTGGGATTACGATGTACAGTCCCAGGGTTGGAATCCCCATCTACAGTCCCAGGGCTGGAATCCCCATGTGCAGTCCCAGGGTTGGTATCCCCATGTGCAGTCCCAGGTTTGGAATCCCCATGTACAGTCTCAGGGTTGGAATCCCCATGTGCCGTTCCAGGGTTGGAATCCCCATGTGCAGTTCCAGTGTTAGAATCCCCATGTAGAGTCCCAGGGTTAGAATCCCCATGGACAGTCCCAGGGTTGGAATCCCCGAGTGCAGTCCCAGGGTTAGAATCCCGATGTGCAGACCCATGGCTGGAATCCCCATGTACAGTCCCACGGATAGAATCCCCATGTGCAGTCCCAGGGTTGGAATCCCAATGTACAGTCCCAGGGTTAGAATCCCCATGTGTAGTCCCAGGGTTGGAATCCCAATGTACAGTCCCAGGGTTCGAATCCCCATGTACAGTCCCAGGGTTCGAATCCCCATGTACAGTCCCATGGCTGGAATCCCCATGTACAGTCCCACGGATAGAATCCCCATGTACAGTGCCAGGGTTAGAATCCCCATGTACAGTCCCAGGGTTGGGATTACGATGTACAGTCCCAGGGTTGGAATCCCCATCTACAGTCCCAGGGCTGGAATCCCCATGTGCAGTCCCAGGGTTGGTATCCCCATGTGCAGTCCCAGGTTTGGAATCCCCATGTACAGTCTCAGGGTTGGAATCCCCGAGTGCAGTCCCAGGGTTAGAATCCCGATGTGCAGACCCATGGCTGGAATCCCCATGTACAGTCCCACGGATAGAATCCCCATGTGCAGTCCCAGGGTTGGAATCCCAATGTACAGTCCCAGGGTTAGAATCCCCATGTGTAGTCCCAGGGTTGGAATCCCAATGTGCAGTCCCAGGGTTCGAATCCCCATGTACAGTCCCAGGGTTCGAATCCCCATGTACAGTCCCATGGCTGGAATCCCCATGTACAGTCCCACGGATAGAATCCCCATGTACAGTGCCAGGGTTAGAATCCCCATGTACAGTCCCAGGGTTGGGATTACGATGTACAGTCCCAGGGTTGGAATCCCCATCTACAGTCCCAGGGCTGGAATCCCCATGTGCAGTCCCAGGGTTGGTATCCCCATGTGCAGTCCCAGGTTTGGAATCCCCATGTACAGTCTCAGGGTTGGAATCCCCATGTGCCGTTCCAGGGTTGGAATCCCCATGTGCAGTTCCAGTGTTAGAATCCCCATGTAGAGTCCCAGGGTTAGAATCCCCATGGACAGTCCCAGGGTTGGAATCCCCGAGTGCAGTCCCAGGGTTAGTATCCCCATGTACAGTCCCAGGGTTGCAATCCCCATGTACAGTCCTATGGCTGGCATCCCCATGTGCAGTCCCAGGTTAGAATCCAAATGTACACACCCAGGGTTGGAATCCCCATGTGCAGTCCCAGGTTAGAATCCAAATGTACAGTCCCAGGGTTGGAATCCCCATGTGCAGTCCCAGGTTTGGAATCCCCATGTACAGTCTCAGGGTTGGAATCCCCATGTGCCGTCCCAGGGTTGGAATCCCCATGTGCAGTCCCAGTGTTGGAATCCCCATGTGCAGTCCCAGGGTTGGAATCCCCGAGTGCAGTCCCAGGGTTAGAATCCCCATGGACAGTCCCAGGGTTGGAATCCCCATGTGCAGTCCCAGGGTTGGAATCGCCATGTACAGTACCAGGGTTAGTATCCCCATGTACAGTCCCAGGGTTGGAATCCCCATGTACAGTCCTATGGCTGGCATCCCCATGTGCAGTCCCAGGGTTGGAATCCCAATGTACAGTCCCAGGGTTGGAATCCCGATGTGCAGTATCAGGGTTGGAATCCCCATGTGCAGTCCCAGGGTTGGAATCCCCGAGTGCAGTCCCAGGGTTAGAATCCCCATGGACAGTCCCAGGGTTGGAATCCCCATGTGCAGTCCCAGGGTTGGAATCCCCATGTGCAGTCCCAGGGTTGGAATCCCCGAGTGCAGTCCCAGGGTTAGAATCCCCATGGACAGTCCCAGGGTTGGAATCCCCATGCGCAGTCCCAGGTTTGGAATCGCCATGTACAGTACCAGGGTTAGTATCCCCATGTACAGTCCCAGGGTTGGAATCCCCATGTACAGTCCTATGGCTGGCATCCCCATGTGCAGTCCCAGGGTTAGTATCCCCATGTACAGTCCCAGGGTTGGAATCCCCATGTCCAGTCCCAGGGCTGGAATCCCCAAGTACAGTCCCAGATTTAGAATCCAAATGTACAGACCCAGGGTTGGAATCCCCATGTACTGTCCCAGGGTTGGAATCCCGATGTGCAGCCCCAGGGTTGGAATCTCCATGTACAGTCCCAGGGTTGGAATCGCCATGTACGGTACCAGGGTTAGTATCCCCATGTAGAGTCCCAGTGTTAGAATCCCCATGGACAGTCCCAGGGTTGCAATCCCCAAGTGCAGTCCCAGGGTTAGAATCCCCATGGACAGTCCCAGGGTTGGAATCCCCATGTGCAGTCCCAGGGTTGGAATCCACATGTGCAGTCCCAGGGTTGGAATCGCCATGTACAGTACCAGGGTTAGTATCCCCATGTACAGTCACAGGGCTGGAATCCCCATGTACAATCCCAGGGCTGGAATCCCCATGTACAGTCCTATGGCTGGCATCCCCATGTGCAGTCCCATGGTTGGAATCCCCATGTACAGTCCCACGGATAGAATCCCCATTATGCGGTCCCAGGTTTGGAATCCCCATGTGCAGTCCCAGTGTTGGAATCCCCATGTGCAGTCCCAGGGTTGGAATCCCAATGTACAGTCCCAGGGTTGGAATCCCGATGTGCAGTATCAGGGTTGGAATCCCCATGTGCAGTCCCAGGGTTGGAATCCCCGAGTGCAGTCCCAGGGTTAGAATCCCCATGGACAGTCCCAGGGTTGGAATCCCCATGTGCAGTCCCAGGGTTGGAATCGCCATGTACAGTACCAGGGTTAGTATCCCCATGTACAGTCCCAGGGTTGGAATCCCCATGTACAGTCCTATGGCTGGCATCCCCATGTGCAGTCCCAGGGTTGGAATCCCAATGTACAGTCCCAGGGTTGGAATCCCGATGTGCAGTATCAGGGTTGGAATCCCCATGTGCAGTCCCAGGGTTGGAATCCCCGAGTGCAGTCCCAGGGTTAGAATCCCCATGGACAGTCCCAGGGTTGGAATCCCCATGTGCAGTCCCAGGGTTGGAATCCCCATGTGCAGTCCCAGGGTTGGAATCCCCGAGTGCAGTCCCAGGGTTAGAATCCCCATGGACAGTCCCAGGGTTGGAATCCCCATGCGCAGTCCCAGGTTTGGAATCGCCATGTACAGTACCAGGGTTAGTATCCCCATGTACAGTCCCAGGGTTGGAATCCCCATGTACAGTCCTATGGCTGGCATCCCCATGTGCAGTCCCAGGGTTAGAATCCCCATGTACAGTCCCAGGGTTGGAATCCCCATGTCCAGTCCCAGGGCTGGAATCCCCAAGTACAGTCCCAGATTTAGAATCCAAATGTACAGACCCAGGGTTGGAATCCCCATGTACTGTCCCAGGGTTGGAATCCCGATGTGCAGCCCCAGGGTTGGAATCTCCATGTACAGTCCCAGGGTTGGAATCGCCATGTACGGTACCAGGGTTAGTATCCCCATGTAGAGTCCCAGTGTTAGAATCCCCATGGACAGTCCCAGGGTTGCAATCCCCAAGTGCAGTCCCAGGGTTAGAATCCCCATGGACAGTCCCAGGGTTGGAATCCCCATGTGCAGTCCCAGGGTTGGAATCCACATGTGCAGTCCCAGGGTTGGAATCGCCATGTACAGTACCAGGGTTAGTATCCCCATGTACAGTCACAGGGCTGGAATCCCCATGTACAATCCCAGGGCTGGAATCCCCATGTACAGTCCTATGGCTGGCATCCCCATGTGCAGTCCCATGGCTGGAATCCCCATGTACAGTCCCACGGATAGAATCCCCATGGACAGTCCCAGGGTTGCAATCCCCAAGTGCAGTCCCAGGGTTAGAATCCCCATGGACAGTCCCAGGGTTGGAATCCCCATGTGCAGTCCCAGGGTTGGAATCCACATGTGCAGTCCCAGGGTTGGAATCGCCATGTACAGTACCAGGGTTAGTATCCCCATGTACAGTCCCAGGGTTGGAATCCCCATGTACAGTCCTATGGCTGGCATCCCCATGTGCAGTCCCAAGGTTGGAATCCCCATGTACAGTCCCACGGATAGAATCCCCATTATGCGGTCCCAGGTTTGGAATCCCCATGTGCAGTCCCAGTGTTGGAATCCCCATGTGCAGTCCCAGGGTTGGAATCCCAATGTACAGTCCCAGGGTTGGAATCCCGATGTGCAGTATCAGGGTTGGAATCCCCATGTGCAGTCCCAGGGTTGGAATCCCCGAGTGCAGTCCCAGGGTTAGAATCCCCATGGACAGTCCCAGGGTTGGAATCCCCATGTGCAGTCCCAGGGTTGGAATCGCCATGTACAGTACCAGGGTTAGTATCCCCATGTACAGTCCCAGGGTTGGAATCCCCATGTACAGTCCTATGGCTGGCATCCCCATGTGCTGTCCCAGGGTTAGAATCCCCATGTACAGTCCCAGGGTTGGAATCCCCATGTCCAGTCCCAGGGCTGGAATCCCCAAGTACAGTCCCAGATTTAGAATCCAAATGTACAGACCCAGGGTTGGAATCCCCATGTACTGTCCCAGGGTTGGAATCCCGATGTGCAGCCCCAGGGTTGGAATCTCCATGTACAGTCCCAGGGTTGGAATCGCCATGTACGGTACCAGGGTTAGTATCCCCATGTAGAGTCCCAGTGTTAGAATCCCCATGGACAGTCCCAGGGTTGCAATCCCCAAGTGCAGTCCCAGGGTTAGAATCCCCATGGACAGTCCCAGGGTTAGTATCCCCATGTAGAGTCCCAGTGTTAGAATCCCCATGGACAGTCCCAGGGTTGCAATCCCCAAGTGCAGTCCCAGGGTTAGAATCCCCATGGACAGTCCCAGGGTTGGAATCCCCATGTGCAGTCCCAGGGTTGGAATCCACATGTGCAGTCCCAGGGTTGGAATCGCCATGTACAGTACCAGGGTTAGTATCCCCATGTACAGTCCCAGGGTTGGAATCCCCATGTACAGTCCTATGGCTGGCATCCCCATGTGCAGTCCCAAGGTTGGATTCCCCCTGTACAGTCCCAGGGTTCAAATCCCCATGTACTGTCCCAGGGTTAGAATCCCCATGTACAGTCCCAGGGTTGGAATCCCCATGTCCAGTCCCAGGGTTGGAATCCCCATGTACAGTCCCATGGCTGGAATCCCCATGTACAGTCCCACGGATAGAATCCCCATGTGCAGTCCCAGGGTTGGAATCCCCAAGTACAGTCCCAGGGTTAGAATCCAAATGTACAGACCCAGGGTTGGAATCCCCATGTGCAGTCCCAGGGTTAGAATCCAAATGTACAGACCCAGGGTTGGAATCCCCATGTACAGTCCCAGGGTTCGAATCCCCATGTACAGTCCCATGGCTGGAATCCCCATGTACAGTCCCACGGATAGAATCCCCATGTACATTGCCAGGGTTAGAATCCCCATGTACAGTCCCAGGGTTGGGATTACGATGTACAGTCCCAGGGTTGGAATCCCCATCTACAGTCTCAGGGTTGGAATCCCCATGTGCCGTCCCAGGGTTGGAATCCCCATGTGCAGTCCCAGTGTTGGAATCCCCATGTGCAGTCCCAGGGTTGGAATCGCCATGTACAGTCCCAGGGTTGGAATCCCCATGTACAGTCCTATGGCTGGCATCCCCATGTGCAGTCCAAGGGTTGGAATCCCAATGTACAGTCCCAGGGTTGGAATCCCAATGTACAGTCCCACGGTTGGAATCCCCATGTACAGTCCCAGGGCTGGAATCCCCAAGTACAGTCCCAGGGTTAGAATCCAAATGTACAGACCCAGGGTTGGAATCCCCATGTGCAGTCCCAGGGTTAGAATCCAAATGTACAGACCCAGGGTTCGAATCCCCATGTACAGTCCCAGGGTTCGAATCCCCATGTACAGTCCCATGGCTGGAATCCCCATGTACAGTCCCACGGATAGAATCCCCATGTACATTGCCAGGGTTAGAATCCCGATGTGCAGACCCAGGGTTGGAATCTCCATGTACAGTCCTATGGCTGGCATCCCCATGTGCAGTCCCAAGGTTGGATTCCCCCTGTACAGTCCCAGGGTTCAAATCCCCATGTACTGTCCCAGGGTTAGAATCCCCATGTACAGTCCCAGGGTTGGAATCCCCATGTCCAGTCCCAGGGCTGGAATCACCATGTACAGTCCCATGGCTGGAATCCCCATGTACAGTCCCACGGAGAGAATCCCCATGTGCAGTCCCAGGGTTGGAATCCCAATTTACAGTCCCAGGGTTGGAATTCCCATGTGCAGTCCCAGGGTTGGAATCCCAATGTACAGTCCCAGGGTCCGAATCCCCATGTACAGTCCCAGGGTTAGAATCCCCATGTACAGTCCCAGGGTTGGAATCCCCATGTACAGTCCCAGGGACGGAATCCTCATGTGCAGTCCCAGGGTTGGAATCCTGATGTGCAGTATCAGGGTTGGAATCTCCATGTAGAGTCCCAGGGTTGGAATCCCCATGTACAGTCCAGGGGTTAGAATCCCCATGTAAAGTCCCAGGGTTGGAATCCCCATCAACAGTCCCAGGGCTGGAATCCCCAAGTACAGTCCCAGGGTTAGAATCCAAATGTACAGACCCAGGGTTGGAATCCCCATGTACAGTCCCAGTGCTGGAAACCCCATGTACAGTCACAGGGCTGGAATCCCCATGTACAATCCCAGGGTTGGAATCCCCATGTACAGTCCCAGGGTTGGAATCCCCATGTACTGTCCCAGGGTTCGAATCCCCATGTACAGTCCCAGGGCTGAAATCCCCAAGTACAGTCCCAGGGTTAGAATCCAAATGTACAGACCCAGGGTTGGAATCCCCATGTGCAGTCCCAGGGTTAGAATCCAAATGTACAGACCCAGGGCTGGAATCCCCATGTACAGTCCCAGGGTTCGAATCCCCATGTACAGTCCCATGGCTGCAATCCCCATGTACAGTCCCACGGATAGAATCCCCATGTACATTGCCAGGGTTAGAATCCCCATGTACAGTCCCAGGGTTGGGATTACGATGTACAGTCCCAGGGTTGGAATCCCCATCTACAGTCCCAGTGCTGGAATCCCCATGTGCAGTCCCAGGGTTGGTATCCCCATGTGCAGTCCCAGGGTTGGAATCCCCATGTGCAGTCCCAGTGTTGGAATCCCCATGTGCAGTCCCAGGGTTGGAATCCCCGAGTGCAGTCCCAGTGTTAGAATCCCCATGGACAGTCCCAGGGTTGGAATCCCCATGTGCAGTCCCAGGGTTGGAATCGCCATGTACAGTCCCAGGGTTGGAATCCCAATGTACAGTCCCAGGGTTGGAATCCCGATGTGCAGTATCAGGGTTGGAATCTCCATGTAGAGTCCCAGGGTTGGAATCCCCATCAACAGTCCCAGGATTGGAATCCCAATGTGCAGTCCCAGGGTTGGAATCCCCATGTGCAGTTCCAGGGTTGGAATCCCAATGTTCAGTCCCAGGGTTGGAATCCCGATGTGCAGTATCAGGGTTGGAATCTCCATGTAGAGTCCCAGGGTTGGAATCCCCATCAACAGTCCCAGGATTGGAATCCCAATGTGCAGTCCCAGGGTTGGAATCCCCATGTGCAGTTCCAGGGTTGGAATCCCAATGTACAGTCCCACGGTTGGAATCCCCATGTACAGTCCCAAGGCTGGAATCCCCAAGTACAGTCCCAGGGTTAGAATCCAAATGTACACACCCAGGGTTGGAATCCCCATGTGCAGTCCCAGGGTTCGAATCCCCATGTGCAGTCCCAGGGCCCTGGGACTGCACATGGGGATTCCAACCCTGGGACTGTACATGGGGATTCCAACCCTGGGACTGTACATGGGGATTCGAACCCTGGGTCTGTACATGGGGATTCTAACCCTGGGAAAGTACATGGGGATTTGAACCCTGGGACTGTACATGGGGATTCCAGCCCTGGGACTGTACATGGGGATTCTAACCCTGGGAAAGTACATGGGGATTTGAACCCTGAGACTGGACATGGGGATTCCAACCCTGGGACTGTACATGGGGATTCCAGCCATGGGACTGTACATGGTGATTCCAACCCTGGGACTGTACATGGGTATTCTAACCCTGGTACTGTAAATTGGGATTCGAACCCTGGGACTGTACATGGGGATTCTAACCCTGGGACAGTACATGGGGATTTGAACCATGGGACTGTACATGGGGATTCCAACCCTGGGACTGGACATGGGGATTCCAACCCTGGGACTGCACATGGGGATTCCAGCCCTGAGACTGTACATGGGGATTCTAACCCTGGGAAAGTACATGGGGATTTGAACCCTGAGACTGGACATGGGGATTCCAACCCTGGGACTGTACATGGGGATTCCAGCCATGGGACTGTACATGGTGATTCCAACCCTGGGACTGTACATGGGTATTCTAAACCTGGGACTGCACTTGGGGATTCCATCACTGGGACTGCACATGGGGATTCCAACCCTGGGACTGTACATGGGGATTCCAGCCATGGGACTGTACATGGTGATTCCAACCCTGGGACTGTACATGGGTATTCTAACCCTGGTACTGTAAATTGGGATTCGAACCCTGGGACTGTACATGGGGATTCTAACCCTGGGACAGTACATGGGGATTTGAACCATGGGACTGTACATGGGGATTCCAACCCTGGGACTGGACATGGGGATTCCAACCCTGGGACTGCACATGGGGATTCCAGCCCTGGGACTGTACATGGGGATTCTAACCCTGGGAAAGTACATGGGGATTTGAACCCTGAGACTGGACATGGGGATTCCAACCCTGGGACTGTACATGGGGATTCCAGCCATGGGACTGTACATGGTGATTCCAACCCTGGGACTGTACATGGGTATTCTAAACCTGGGACTGCACTTGGGGATTCCATCACTGGGACTGCACATGGGGATTCCAACCCTGGGACTGTGCATGGGGATTCTAACCTTGGGTTGTACATGGGGATTCTAACCCTGGGACTCTACATGTGGATTCTAACCCTGGGACTGTACATGGGGATTCGAACCCTGGGACTGTACATGGGGATTCTAACCCTGGGATTGTACATGGGGATTTAACCATGGGACTGCACATGGGGTTTCGAACCCTGGGACTGTACATGGGGTTTCGAACCCTGGGACTGTACATGGGGATTCTAACCCTGGGATTGTACATGGGGATTTAACCATGGGACTGCACATGGGGTTTCGAACCCTGGGACTGTACATGGGGTTTCGAACCCTGGGACTGTACATGGGGATTCTAACCCTTGGACTGCACTTGGGGATTCCAACCCTGGGACTGCACATGGGGATTCTATCCCTGGGACTGTACATGGGGATTCCAGCCATGGGACTGTACATGGGGATTTGAACCATGGGACTGTACATGGGGATTCCAACCCTGGGACTGGACATGGGGATTATAACCCTGGGACTGTACATGGGGATTCCAACCCTGAGACTTCACATGTGGATTCCAACCCTGGGACTGCACATGGGGATTCGAACCCTGGGACTGTACATGGGGATTCCAACCCTGGAACTGTACATGGGGATTCGAACCCTGGGACTGTACATGGGGATTCCAACCCTGGGACTGCATATGGGGATTCCAACCCTGGGACTGTACATCGTAATCCCAACCCTGGGACTGTACATGGGGATTCTAACCCTGGCACTGTACATGGGGATTCCAGCCATGGGACTGTACATGGGGATTCGAACCCTGGGACTGTACATGGGGATTCGAACCCTGGGACTGTACATTGGGATTCCAACCCTGGGAATGCACATGGGGATTCTATCCGTGGGACTGTACATGGGGATTCCAGCCATGGGACTGTACATGGTGATTCCAACCCTGGGACTGGACATGGGGATTCCAACCCTGGGACTGTACATGGGGATTCTAACCCTGGGACAGTACATGGGGATTTGAACCCTGGGACTGTACAGGGGGAATCCAACCTTGGGACTGCACATGGGGATGCCAGCCATAGGACTGTACATGGGGATTCCAACCCTGGGACTGTACATGGGGATACTAACCCTGGTACTGTACATGGCGATTCCAACCCTGGGACTGTACATGGGGATTCCAACCCTGGGACTGCACATGGGGATTCCAACCGTGGGACTCTACATGGAGATTTCAACCCTGATACTGCACATCGGGATTCCAACCCTGGGACTGCACATGGGGATTCCAACCCTGGGACTGTACATTGGGATTCCAACCCTGGGAATGCACATGGGGATTCTATCCGTGGGACTGTACATGGGGATTCCAGCCATGGGACTGTACATGGAGATTCCAACCCTGGGTCTGCACATCGGGATTGCAACTCTGGGACTGCACATGGGGATTCTATCCGTGGGACTGTACATGGGGATTCCAGCCATGGGACTGTACATGGTGATTCCAACCCTGGGACTGGACATGGAGATTCCAACCCTGGGACTGTACATGGGGATTTGAACCCTGGGACTGTACAGGGGGAATCCAACCTTGGGACTGCACATGGGGATGCCAGCCATAGGACTGTACATGGGGATTCCAACCCTGGGACTGGACATGGAGATTCCAACCCTGGGACAGTACATGGGGATTTGAACCCTGGGACTGTACAGGGGGAATCCAACCTTGGGACTGCACATGGGGATGCCAGCCATAGGACTGTACATGGGGATTCCAACCCTGGGACTGTACATGGGGATACTAAACCTGGTACTGTACATGGCGATTCCAACCCTGGGACTGTACATGGGGATTCCAACCCTGGGACTGCACATGGGGATTCCAACCGTGGGACTCTACATGGAGATTTCAACCCTGATACTGCACATCGGGATTCCAACCCTGGGACTGCACATGCGGATTCCGTCCCTTGGACTGTACATGGGGATTCCAACCCTGGGACTGTACATGGGGATTCTAACCCTGGGACTGTACATTGGGATTCCAACCCTGGGACTGCACATGGGGATGCCAGCCATAGGACTGTACATGGGGATTCCAACCCTGGGACTGCACATGGGGATTCCAACCCTGGGACTGCACATGGGGATTCCAACACTGGGACTGCACATGGGGATTCCAACCCTGGGACTGTCCATGGGGATGCTAACCCTGGGACTGTAGATGGGGATTCCAACCCAGGGACTGCACATGGAGATTCCAAACCTGGGACTGCACTTGGGGATTCCATCACTGGGACTGCACATGGCGATTCCAACCCTGGGACTGTCCATGGGGATTCTAACCCTGGGACTGCACTTGGGGATTGCAACCCTGGGACTGTCCATGGGGATTCCAACCCTGGGACTGCACATGGGGATTACAACCCTGGGACTGTAGATGGGGATTCCAACCCTGGGACTGTACATGGGGATTCTAACCCTGGGACTGTACATGGGGATTCGAACCCTGGGACTGTACATGGGGATTCCAACCCTGGGACTGTACATGGGGATTCCAACCCTGGGATTGTACATGGGGAGTCCAGCCCTGTGACTGTACATGGGGTTTCCAGCACTGGGACTGTACATGGGGATTCCAACCCTGGGTCTGTCCATTTGGATTCTAACCCTGGGACTGCACATGGGGATTCCAACCCTGGGACTGCACATGGGGATTCCAGCCCTGGGACTGTACATGGGGATTCCAACCCTGGGACTGCACATGGGGATTCCAACCCTGGGACTGTTGATGGGGATTCCAACCCTGGGACTGTACATGGGGATTCTAACCCCTGGACTGTACATGGGGATTCCAACCCTGGGACTCTACATGGAGATTCCAACCCTGGGACTGCACATCGGGATTCCAACCCTGGGACAGTACATGGGGATTCCAACCCTGGGTCTGTACATTTGGATTCTAACCCTGGGACTGTACTTGGGGATTCCAGCCCTGGGACTGTACATGGGGATTCCAACCGTGGGACTGTACATTGGGATTCCAACCCTGGAACTGCACATGGGGATTCCAACCCTGGAACTGCACATGGGGATTCCAATCCTGGGACTGTTGATGGGGATTCCAACCATGGGACTGTACATGGGGATTCTAACCCCTGGACTGCACATGGGGATTCCCTCCCTGGGACTGTACATGGGGATTCCAACCCTGGGACTGCACTTGGGGATTCTAACCCATGGACTGCACATGGGGATTCTAACTCTGGGACTGTACATGGGGATTGTAACCCTGGGACTGTACATGGGGATTCCAACCCTGGAACTGTAGATGGGGATTCTAACCCTGGGACTGTACATGGGGATTCCAACCCTGGGACTGCACTTGGGGGTTCTAACCCATGGACCGCACATGGGGATTCTAACCCTGGGACTGCAGATGGGGCTTCCAACCCTGGGACTGTACATGAGGATTCTAACCCTGGGACTGTACATGAGGATTCTAACCCTGGGACTGCACACGGGGATTCTAACTCTGGGACTGTACATGGGGATTACAACCCTGGGACTGCACATCGGGATTCCAACCCTGGGACTGCACATGGGGATTCTAACCCTGGGACTGTACATGTGGATTTCAACCCTGGGACTGTTCATGAGGATTCTAACCCTGGGACTGCATATGGGGATTCTAACCCTGGGACTGTACATGGGGATTCTAACCCTGGGATTGTACATGGGGATTGTAACCCTGGGACTGTACATGGGGATTCTAACCCTGGGACTGCACATGGGGATTCCAACCCTGGGACTGTCCATGGGGATGCTAACCCTGGGACTGTAGATGGGGATTCCAACCCAGGGACTGCACATGGAGATTCCAAACCTGGGACTGCACTTGGGGATTCCATCACTGGGACTGCACATGGCGATTCCAACCCTGGGACTGTCCATGGGGATTCTAACCCTGGGACTGCACTTGGGGATTGCAACCCTGGGACTGTCCATGGGGATTCCAACCCTGGGACTGCACATGGGGATTACAACCCTGGGACTGTAGATGGGGATTCCAACCCTGGGACTGTACATGGGGATTCTAACCCTGGGACTGTACATGGGGATTCGAACCCTGGGACTGTACATGGGGATTCCAACCCTGGGACTGTACATGGGGATTCCAACCCTGGGATTGTACATGGGGAGTCCAGCCCTGTGACTGTACATGGGGTTTCCAGCACTGGGACTGTACATGGGGATTCCAACCCTGGGTCTGTCCATTTGGATTCTAACCCTGGGACTGCACATGGGGATTCCAACCCTGGGACTGCACATGGGGATTCCAGCCCTGGGACTGTACATGGGGATTCCAACCCTGGGACTGCACATGGGGATTCCAACCCTGGGACTGTTGATGGGGATTCCAACCCTGGGACTGTACATGGGGATTCTAACCCCTGGACTGTACATGGGGATTCCAACCCTGGGACTCTACATGGAGATTCCAACCCTGGGACTGCACATCGGGATTCCAACCCTGGGACAGTACATGGGGATTCCAACCCTGGGTCTGTACATTTGGATTCTAACCCTGGGACTGTACTTGGGGATTCCAGCCCTGGGACTGTACATGGGGATTCCAACCGTGGGACTGTACATTGGGATTCCAACCCTGGAACTGCACATGGGGATTCCAACCCTGGAACTGCACATGGGGATTCCAATCCTGGGACTGTTGATGGGGATTCCAACCATGGGACTGTACATGGGGATTCTAACCCCTGGACTGCACATGGGGATTCCCTCCCTGGGACTGTACATGGGGATTCCAACCCTGGGACTGCACTTGGGGATTCTAACCCATGGACTGCACATGGGGATTCTAACCCTGGGACTGTACATGGGGATTGTAACCCTGGGACTGTACATGGGGATTCCAACCCTGGAACTGTAGATGGGGATTCTAACCCTGGGACTGTACATGGCGATTCTGACCCTGGGACTGCACATGGGCATTCCAACCCTGGGACTGTACATGGGGATTCCAACCCTGGGACTGCACTTGGGGATTCTAACCCATGGACCGCACATGGGGATTCTAACCCTGGGACTGCACATGGGGCTTCCAACCCTGGGACTGTACATGAGGATTCTAACCCTGGGACTGTACATGAGGATTCTAACCCTGGGACTGCACATGGGGATTCCAACCCTGGGACTGTCCATGGGGATGCTAACCCTGGGACTGTAGATGGGGATTCCAACCCAGGGACTGCACATGGAGATTCCAAACCTGGGACTGCACTTGGGGATTCCATCACTGGGACTGCACATGGCGATTCCAACCCTGGGACTGTCCATGGGGATTCTAACCCTGGGACTGCACTTGGGGATTGCAACCCTGGGACTGTCCACGGGGATTCCAACCCTGGGACTGCACATGGGGATTACAACCCTGGGACTGTAGATGGGGATTCCAACCCTGGGACTGTACATGGGGATTCTAACCCTGGGACTGTACATGGGGATTCGAACCCTGGGACTGTACATGGGGATTCCAACCCTGGGACTGTACATGGGGATTCCAACCCTGGGATTGTACATGGGGAGTCCAGCCCTGTGACTGTACATGGGGTTTCCAGCACTGGGACTGTACATGGGGATTCCAACCCTGGGACTGTACATGGGGATTCCAACCCTGGGACTGTAGATGGGGATTCTAACCCTGGGACTGTACATGGGGATTCTAACCCTGGGACTGCACATGGGCATTCCAACCCTGGGACTGTACATGGGGATTCCAACCCTGGGACTGCACTTGGGGATTCTAACCCATGGACTGCACATGGGGATTCTAACCCTGGGACTGCACATGGGGCTTCCAACCCTGGGACTGTACATGGGGATTCCAACCCTGGGACTGCACTTGGGGATTCTAACCCATGGACTGCACATGGGGATTCTAACCCTGGGACTGCACATGGGGATTCCAACCCTGGGACTGTACATGGGGATTCCAACCCTGGGACTGCACTTGGGGATTCTAACCCATGGACTGCACATGGGGATTCCGTCCCTGCGACTGTACATGGGGATTCTAACCCATGGACTGTACATGGGGATTCCAACCCTGGGACTGTACATGAGGATTCTAACCCTGGGACTGTACATGAGGATTCTAACCCTTGGACTGCACTTGGGGATTCTAACCCATGGACTGCACATGGGGATTCTAACCCTGGGACTGCACATGGGGCTTCCAACCCTGGGACTGTACATGGGGATTCCAACCCTGGGACTGCACTTGGGGATTCTAACCCATGGACTGCACATGGGGTTTCCGTCCCTGCGACTGTACATGGGGATTCTAACCCATGGACTGTACATGGGGATTCCAACCCTGGGACTGTACATGAGGATTCTAACCCTGGGACTGTACATGAGGATTCTAACCCTTGGACTGCACACGGGGATTCTAACTCTGGGACTGTACATGGGGATTCTAACCCTGGGACTGCACATGGGGCTTCCAACCCTGGGACTGTACATGGGGATTCCAACCCTGGGACTGCACTTGGGGATTCTAACCCATGGACTGCACATGGGGATTCCGTCCCTGCGACTGTACATGGGGATTCTAACCCATGGACTGTACATGGGGATTCCAACCCTGGGACTGTACATGAGGATTCTAACCCTGGGACTGTACATGAGGATTCTAACCCTTGGACTGCACTTGGGGATTCTAACCCATGGACTGCACATGGGGATTCTAACCCTGGGACTGCACATGGGGCTTCCAACCCTGGGACTGTACATGGGGATTCCAACCCTGGGACTGCACTTGGGGATTCTAACCCATGGACTGCACATGGGGTTTCCGTCCCTGCGACTGTACATGGGGATTCTAACCCATGGACTGTACATGGGGATTCCAACCCTGGGACTGTACATGAGGATTCTAACCCTGGGACTGTACATGAGGATTCTAACCCTTGGACTGCACACGGGGATTCTAACTCTGGGACTGTACATGGGGATTACAACCCTGGGACTGCACATCGGGATTCCAACCCTGGGACTGCATATGGGGATTCTAACCCTGGGACTGCACATGGGGATTCTAACCCTGGGACTGCACATGGGGCTTCCAACCCTGGGACTGTACATGGGGATTCCAACCCTGGGACTGCACTTGGGGATTCTAACCCATGGACTGCACATGGGGATTCTAACCCTGGGACTGTACATGGGGATTGTAACCCTGGGACTGTACATGGGGATTCCAACCCTGGAACTGTAGATGGGGATTCTAACCCTGGGACTGTACATGGCGATTCTGACCCTGGGACTGCACATGGGCATTCCAACCCTGGGACTGTACATGGGGATTCCAACCCTGGGACTGCACTTGGGGATTCTAACCCATGGACCGCACATGGGGATTCTAACCCTGGGACTGCACATGGGGCTTCCAACCCTGGGACTGTACATGAGGATTCTAACCCTGGGACTGTACATGAGGTTTTATCCACCGGGATGAGATGGGATGGGATGATTTATTTATTTATTTAATGGTTTGAAGCATCGGTCTAGTCTTGTTAATAACTGTCAGAAGCTGTGTGCAATGTCTAATTGATGTGGGATTATGTGGGTAATATCTGTGTTGAAAGGACTGGGTGAACCTTGTAACAATCCCCCAAAGTTGAGCTGGGATTGAGGGACAGGACTGAAGGTGAGCAATAGTGCCCTGCACTTTGTACTAATTAGTGACAGACTCTGTGTGTTAAAGTTTACTAATTCACACTTGTGTTGTGCTGTGCCGATTGCTCCCAGTTTGTGAATGTTCAGGATTGTTTTTGCTGCAGTATTTTCTATTGAGCTTGGGCGGGACCCACTGATTGGGTGAGAGAGAGCCTGGAACCGTGTCCTCACAGCACCGCCGGATGGGCGGCCGCAGGGTCCTAATGCCCACTTGGTGCAACCAGCTCTCAGCGGGTTCAGAGCAACAACTGAAAAGAGCCTCACACAGTGTTTGCTGTGTGTGTGTGTACAAACCTCATCATTCTTAATGTGTGCAAGCACATTCCACAGAGAGAAATCATTATCTTCACCCACTATTGATCAGCATTTTATTTCCTTTATTCACAGTGTATCTTCAGAGCATTGAATCCCTTTAACATTTATTGAGAACCCATTGTCTTGTGGGCTCTTGTTTAGAAAGTGATGTCACACTGACCATTCCGTTCCCAAGGTGATCCTGTCTGTCCGCAGTATTCAGTGGGAAAGGGGATTAAATCACACCGAGGATAATGAGCAGCCACCCACCAGCAGGACACAAAGAGTCTGCAAGGGATACAGACAGGTTAAGTGAGTGGGCAAGAAGGTGGCAGATGGAGTATAATGTGGAGAAATGTGAAGTTATTCACTTTGGTAGGAAGAGTAGAAAAACAGAATTTTTTTTAAATGGTGAGAAATTATGAAATGTTTTTGTTCAGAGGGATTTGGGTTTCCTCGAACACAAATCACAGAGAGTTAGCATGCAGGTACAGCAAGCAATTGATTTCCCTAGAATCCAAAAATCTATCTATCTCAGCCTTGAATATATTCAAAGACTCAGCATTCACAGCCCTCTGGGGCAAAGAATTCAAAGATTCACACCCCTCTGAGTGAAGAAATTCCTCCTCATCTAGGTCTTAAATGGCCGACCCGTATCCTGAGACTATGCCCCCTAGTTATGGACACTCCAGCCAGGGGAAATAACCTCTCAGCATCTACCCTGTCAATCCCCTTCAGATTGTAGTATGTTTCAATGAGGTCACCTCTCATTCTTCTAAACTCCAGAGAGGTCGGACCAGTGTTTTATAAAAGTTCATCATAACTTCCTTGCTTTTGTATTCTATGCCTCTATTTATGAAGCCCAGGATCCCGCATGCTTTTTTAACCGCTTTCTCAACCTGCCCTGCCACCTTCAACGATTTGTGCACATACACCCCCAGGTCTCTCTGTTGAGGCACCCCCCTATAGAATTGTACCCTTTAGTATATATTGCCTCTCCTCGTTCTTCCTATCAAAATGTAGAGGTTAATTAAATGCACCCAGCCAGATTCAGTTCCTTCTGGAGAGATGAAGGGAGAGTGTGTAGAATGGGGAATTTACAACTTAGGTGGGACATGGGGGAAAAGGATGTTGTATAGAAACTAGATTTGTCTGTTCTGAAGTTCTATCCTGTTGTAAACACCAGTTGAGGGTATTAGAAGGGGAGGATCTGCAGTTGGAAACACAATTCAAACATTGCCTCAAGATCTGACAGATTCACCGGATTTATCAGGACCTGAATATCATCGGCCTTTGGATATAGGAGGAAAAAGCACCAATCACAGCGGGCAGAAACAGGGCACGTGTTCTGTGCCTGGAACCACTTTTAACAAATCGTCCAGTCTGTGAGACTCGTGCGCCCACCTGAATCAACAGTGTAAATGTGGGGAATGTGGGAACGGGTTCAGTTGCCCGTCTGAGGTGCAAACTCATGGATACAGTCACACCGGGGAGAGGCTGTTCACCAGCTGAGTGTGGAAAGAGAGTCACTCACTCATCTCATCTATTCCCACCCTAACATATTGGTAAGGGGGAGAACCCATTCACTGCTCTGTCTGTGGAATGTGTCCTATTCACACAGGAGCCCAGTGCGCAGGCGCAGCGCCCGCTTGTATTTGGAGCATGCGCAGTGTCATTGTGATCCGGGTCGGCGAGTGTGACAAACAAAGAAAAGCTGCAGAAGCGATTTACGCCGATTACGAATCAGCGATATGCAGGAAGGTAATGCAGCCGGCGGGTGGATTTCATAAACATCTGGTGTAGGCCGCAAGCCCTAAATGAGAACCTACAGGTCCCGCGTTTCCAGCTCGGAGGCTTTTTCCAAGGAAAAGGCCCAGGTTAACGGCCACCATCTTTGTAAAGGACAGCTGAGGGTTTGTGCGTCACCATCTTGCGTGATACTGCGCGTGCGTGGCCATCTTTGCAAAGGAATAAACAAAATGCTGGAGATGCTCAGCAGGTTAGGCAGCATCTGTGAAGAGAGAAACAGAGTTAACGTTTCAGGTCGATGACCTTTCGTCAGAACTGGAAAAAAGGAACCACGAGTGGGCGGGGCTTCAGGGTCCCAGTGAGTGAACTGAACCCAGCCAGAGTCAGCACCTTCAGGGGAGGAGAGGGAGGGGAACCAGTGAGTGAGGAACTGAACCCAGCCAGAGTCAGCACCTTCAGGGGAGGAGAGAGAGGGGAACCAGTAAGTGTGCAACTGAACCCAGCCAGAGTCAGCAGCTTCAGGGGAGGAGAACCAGTGAGTGAACTGAACCCAGCCAGAGTCACCACCTTCAGGGGAGGAGAGAGAGGGGAACCAGTGAGTGAGGAACTGAACCCAGCCAGAGTCAGCACCTTCAGGGGAGTAGAGGGAGGGGAACCAGTGAGTGTAGAACTGAACCCAGCCAGAGTCAGCACCTTCAGGGGAGGAGAGGGAGGGGAACCAGTGAGTGTAGAACTGAACCCAGCCAGAGTCAGCACCTTCAGGGGAGGAGAGGGAGGGGAACCAGTGAGTGTAGAACTGAACCCAGCCAGAATCAGTACCTTCAGGGGAGGAGAGGGAGGGGAACCAGTGAGTGTGGAACTGAACCCAGCCAGAGTCAGCACCTTCAGGGGAGGAGAACCAGTGAGTGAACTGAACCCAGCCAGAGTCACCACCTTCAGGGGAGGAGAGAGAGGGGAACCAGTGAGTGAGGAACTGAACCCAGCCAGAGTCAGCACCTTCAGGGGAGTAGAGGGAGGGGAACCAGTGAGTGTAGAACTGAACCCAGCCAGAGTCAGCACCTTCAGGGGAGGAGAGGGAGGGGAACCAGTGAGTGTAGAACTGAACCCAGCCAGAGTCAGCACCTTCAGGGGAGGAGAGGGAGGGGAACCAGTGAGTGTAGAACTGAACCAAGCCAGAATCAGCACCTTCAGGGGAGGAGAGGGAGGGGAACCAGTGAGTGTGGAACTGAACCCGGCCAGAGTCAGCACCTTCAGGGGAGTAGAGGGAGGGGAACCAGTGAGTGTAGAACTGAACCCAGCCAGAGTCAGCACCTTCAGGGGAGGAGAGGGAGGGGAACCAGTGAGTGTAGAACTGAACCCAGCCAGAGTCAGCACCTTCAGGGGAGGAGAGGGAGGGGAACCAGTGAGTGTAGAACTGAACCAAGCCAGAATCAGCACCTTCAGGGGAGGAGAGGGAGGGGAACCAGTGAGTGTGGAACTGAACCCGGCCAGAGTCAGCACCTTCTGGGGAGGAGAGGGAGGGGAACCAGTGAGTGTAGAACTGAACTCAGCCAGAGTCAGCACCTTCAGGGGAGGAGAGGGAGGGGAACCAGTGAGTGTAGAACTGACCCCAGCCAGAGTCAGCACCTTCAGGAGAGGAGCGGGAGGGGAACCAGTGAGTGTAGAACTGAACCCAGCCAGAGTCAGCCCCTTTATAGAGTCATGATGACACAGAGGAGGCCATTCGGCCCATCGAGTCCGTGCCGGCTCTCTGTACAGCAATCCATTCAATCCCATTCCACTGTCTACCATCCTCCAGTCTGAAAAACAGCCATTTACCACAACTCGCTGTTTTCTGTCCTTAAGCCAATTCCTTATCCAAGCTGCCACTGACCTACCTATTCCATGAGCCTCAATTATGTTAACAATCCTTGTATGTGGTACTTTGTCAATCGCCTTCCGAAAATCCATGTAAACAACATCCATTGCATTCCCTTCATCAATCCTCTCTGTTACTTCATCAAAAAAATCGATTGGATAAGTCAAACACGATCTGCCTTTTACTAATCCATGTTGGCTCTCCTTAATTAGCTTAAACTTCTCCAAATGCCCGTTAATTTTTTTCCTTGATTATTGTTTCTAAAACTTTACCGACCACTGATGTTAAACTGACCAGCCTGTAGTTACTAGGATTTTCCTCACACCCTTTCTTGAACAATGGTGTCACATTTGCCACTGGGGAAGATTGGAAAATTATGGCATGCCCTTCCGCTATCCCCTTCCCCAATTCCCTTAGCAACCAGGGATGCAAGCCATCTGGTATTTGATTCAAACTCTCCACACTTCGGATTTCTCACCATCTCTCCTGAAGGCGCTGGTAAAAGCAGAGCATATGGTTAACATCCCACACAATTGTAACAGAAGAGCCCCAGAGCTAGGCTCCCCTTGTACAGTCCCAGGGTTGGAAACCCCATGTACAGTACCAGGATAGGAATTCCCATGTGCAGTCCCAGGGTTGGACTTCCCATGTACAGTCCCAGGGTTAGAATCCCCATGTACAGTCCCAGGGCTGGAATCTGCATGTACAGTCCCAGGGTTGGACTTCCCATGTACAGTCCCAGGGTTGGAATCCCCATGTACAGTCCCAGGGTTGGAATCCCCATGTACAGTCCCAGGGTTAGAATCCCCATGTACAGTCCCAGGGTTGGAATTCCCATGTACAGTCCCAGGGTTAGAATCCCCATGTACAGTCCCAGGGTTAGAATCCCCATGTACAGTCCCAGGGTTGGAATCCCCATGTACAGTCCCAGGGTTAGAATCCCCATGTACAGTCCCAGGGTTAGAATCCCCATGTACAGTCCCAGGGTTGGAATCCATCAGCAACACCGAGTGCGGGTCTCAGGCCCCGAGTCAGAGCCGGTGGACGTGCGGCCAGGGCCCCGACACCATTAACCCCAGGGTGCAGCACCTCCCCCAGACATGAAACACAACAACTTGCATTTATACAGCAGAGGGAGTAATTCAGAGCCGGTTAGCATCAGGGTGGGCGGTGGATGTGGAACTCGCTCCCTGGCCTCCTGTGTTGGGCTTTCTTGTTGCATCAGTTTGAGCTGGAGTGGAGAGCGGGGAGAAGCTGCTGGGTTTAATCCCCAGTACTTCTGAGCCCAGTCGGACCCAACAATTTCCAATGTGGGACTGTGAAGGGAGGTGGATTCTAGGGAAGATTAAGTTGCTAAACAGACACTGTCTATACAATGTAAAAGATTATTAAGAGGCTATTGTCTAGTGTTGGTGTGTTTGAAAACATAAAGTAAATTAACATTGGTAATTTATTGAACGAACGGACGCTCGAGTGAACGAACGGATGAACGATTCGAACAAACGTATTCATGCATATTGGAACTTACACTCGATCAAACGAATGATCACTTGTGCAGTGATAGAACAAACGATTCGAGCGAACGCACGCAGGCGCGCACTTAGACAAATGATACGCACGCACGCATTCAGACGTACATATTGGAACTTACACTCGATCAAACGAACGACCTCACGGGGTAGTGGTCGAACAAACGATTCGAGCGAACGCAAGCATGCACATTGGAACTTACACTCGATCGAACGAATGATCGCGTGGTGAACGATCAGACGAGCGATTCGAGCGAACGCACCCAGGCACGCACTTAGACAAATGATACGCACGCACACACTCATACATACATATTGGAACTTACGCTCGATCGAACGAACGAACGCTTGATTGAACGAACGAACAATTGAATGAATGATCGAACAAACAATGCCAGTAGGACTGGCGTAAAACGGTTTTTTTTTCTTGGTTTATTGGAATAAGTGTTATCTGTAGCATTTAATTAGATTATGATGGTGCTATGTGTTTGGACACTGTGGTGTTGAAATGGTTTTTGTTTTATGTGGAGTTAACTTTGAGATTTATTATTTTAAATCTGAAAAGTTGTGTGGTATTGTTTAAGGGTATTTGTACTGTAAACATTATTGATTATTTGTAAATTAAATCATTGCATTTATATTAACTATAAGGCTGTTTTTAAGGCTCTATTGTTTACTGTGATGGATGAATGTAATGGATTTACTATGTAATGGAATTACAATGTAATTGATGAGTTGTACAGGTATTATTGTATTCGAATAAAAATATTACCCAGACAACAGGCGCCCAGTGCGCAGGCACGGGATAGCCTGGGTTTGGTGCATGCGCAGTGCGTGGAATTAGAGAGATGGTCGAACGGACCAGCTCCGCTTAATCGGAGAGATGCGGCCCGACGGTGCGCAGTAATGGACCGGCGGGTGTGCGGGGAGGCTTCATGAACAACTAGTGCAGGCCGCAAGCCCCGAATAATAACCTGAAGGTCCCGCGTTTGCAGCTTAGGGGCTTCTCCCGGTCACAGGCCGAGGATAACGGCCGCCATCTTGATTCAGTGAGTAGCAAAGCGCATGCGCAGACATCTTGGCCAGGAACAAATAGTGGGCGGGGCTTCAGTGTCTATTCCCAACCGGGTCCTAGTGGCCGGGAGAGTAAATTTTTAACTCAGTTATTTGATTCAGACTGTCCACACTTCACATTTCTCACCAACTCTCCTGAAGGCGCTGGTAAAAGCAGAGCATACGGTAAACATCCCACACAATTGTAACAGAAGAGCCCCAGAGCTGGGCACCCCTGTACAGTCCCAGGGTTAGAATCCCAATGTACAGTCCCAGGGTTGGAATCCCCATGTGTAGTCCCTGGGTTAGAATCCCCATGTACATTCCCAGGGTTAGAATCCCCATGTACAGTCCCAGGGTGGGAATCCCCATGTACAGTCCCAGGGTTAGAATCCCCATGTACAGTCCCAGGGCTGGAATCCCCATGTACAGTCCCAGGGTTGGAATCCCCATGTACAGTCCCAGGACAGGAATCCCCGTGGACAGTCCCAGGGTTCGAATCCCCATTTGCAGTCCCAGGGTTGGAATCCCCATGTACAGTCACAGGATAGGAATCCCCATGTACAGTCCCAGGGTTAGAATCCCATGTACAGTCCCAGGGTTAGAATCCCCATGGACAGTCCCAGGGTTAGAATCCCCATGTACAGTCCCAGGTTTAGAATCCCCATGTAAAGTCCCAGGGTTAGAATCCCCTTGTACAGTCCCAGGGTTGGAATCCCCATGTACAGTCCCAGGGCTGTAATCCCCATGTACAGTCCCAGGGTTAGAATCCCCAAGTACAGTCCCAGGGTTGGAATCCCCATGTACAGACCCAGGGTTAGAATCCCCATGTACAGTCCCAGGGTTAGAATCCCCATGTACAGTCCCAGGGTTAGAATCCCCATGTAAATTCCCAGGGTTAGAATCCCCATGTACAGTCCCAGGGTGGGAACCCCATGTACAGTCCCAGGGTTAGAATCCCCATGTACAGTCCCAGGGTTGGAATCCCCATGTACAGTCCCAGGGTTGGAATCCCCATGTACAGTCCCAGGGTTAGAATCCCCATGTGTAGTCCCAGGGTTAGAATCCCCGTGTACAGTCCCAGGTTTAGAATCCCCATGTGCAGTCCCAGGGTTCGAATCCCCTTGTACAGTCCCAGGGTTGGAATCCCCATGTACAGTCCCAGGGTTAGAATCCCCATGTGTAGTCCCAGGGTTAGAATCCCCATGTACATTCCCAGGGTTAGAATCCCCATGTACAGTCCCAGGGTGGGAATCCCCATGTACAGTCCCAGGGTTAGAATCCCCATGTACAGTCCCAGTGTTAGAATCCCCATGTACAGTCCCAGTGTTGGAATCCCCAAGTACAGTCCCAGGGTTGGAATCCCCATGTACAGGCTCAGAGTTGGAAACCCCAAGTACAGTCCCAGGGTTGGAATCCCCATGTACAGTCCCAGTGTTGGCATCCCCATGTACAGTCCCAGGGTTTGAATCCCCATGTACAGTCCCAGGGTTGGAATCCCCATGTACAGTCCCAGGTTAGAATCCCCATGTACAGTCCCAGGGCTGGAATCCCCATGTACAGTCCCAGGGTTGAATCCCCATGTACAGTCCCAGTGTTGGAATCCCCATGTACAGTCCCAGGGCTGGAATCCCCATGTACAGGCCCAGGGTTAGAATCCCCATGTACAGTCCCAGGGTTAGAATCCCCATGTACAGTCCCAGGGTTGAATCACCATGTACAGTCCCAGGGTTTGAATCCCCATGTACAGTCCCAGGGTTAGAATCCCCATGTACTGTCCCAGCGTTGAAAACCCCATGTACAGTCCCAGGGTTGGAATCCCCATGTACAGTCCCAGGGTTAGAATGCCCATGTACAGTCCCAGGGTTGGAATCCCATGTACAGTCCCAGGGTTGGAATCCCCAAGTACAGTCCCAGGGTTGGAATCCCCATGTACAGTCCCAGGGTTAGAATCCCCATGTACTGTCCCAGCGTTAAAAACCCATGTACAGTCCCAGGGTTGGAATCCCCATGTACAGTCCCAGGGTTAGAATGCCCATGTACAGTCCCAGGGTTGGAATCCCATGTACAGTCCCAGGGTTGGAATCCCCAAGTACAGTCCCAGGTTTGGAATCCCCATGTACAGTCCCAGGGTTAGAATGCCCATGTACAGTCCCAGGGTTAGAATCCCCATGTACAGTCCCAGGGCTGGAATCCCCATGTACAGTCGCAGGGTTAGAATCCCCATGTACAGTCCCAGGGTTGGAATCCCCATGTACAGTCCCAGTGTTGGCATCCCCATGTACAGTCCCGGGATTTGAATCCCCATGTACAGTCCCAGGGTTGGAATCCCCATGTACAGTCCCAAGGTTAGAATCCCCATGTACAGTCCCAGGGCTGGAATCCCCATGTACAGTCCCAGGGTTGGAATCCCCATGTACAGTCCCAGTGTTGGAATCCCCATGTACAGTCCCAGGGCTGGAATCCCCATGTACAGGCCCAGGGTTAGAATCCTCATGTACAGTCCCAGGGTTAGAATCCCAATGTACAGTCCCAGGGTTGGAATCACCATGTACAGTCCCAGGGTTTGAATCCCCATGTACAGTCCCAGGGTTAGAATCCCCATGTACTGTCCCAGCGTTAAAAACCCCATGTACAGTCCCAGGGTTGGAATCCCCATGTACAGTCCCAGGGTTGGAATCCCCATGTACAGTCCCAGGTTTGGAATCCCCATGTACAGTCCCAGGGTTAGAATCCCCATGTACAGTCTTAGGGTTGGAATCCCTCAGCAACACCGAGTGCGGGTCTCAGGCCCCGAGTCAGAGCTGGCGGACATGCGGCCAGGACTCCGGCACCATTAACCCCAGGGTGCAGCACCTCCCCCCGACAAGAAACACAACAACTTACATTTATACAGCAGAGAGAGCAATTCAGAGGTTGTTAGCATCAGAGTGGGCGATGGATGTGGAACTCGCTCCCTGGCCTCCTGTGTAGGGCTTTCTTGTTGCATCAGTTTGAGCTGGAGTGGAGAGGGGGGAGAAGCTGTTGGGTTTAATCCCCAGTACTTCTGAGCCCAGTGGGACCCAACAATTTCCAATGTGGGACTGTGAAGGGAGGTGGATTCTAAGAATCATAGAAGATAGGAGCAGGAGTAGGCCATAAGGGAGATTAAGTTGCTAAACACTCCCTTTTTCCTGTTTGAAATTAATTTTGCTGGGTATTAGAAGGGGTGGATTTGCAGATGGGAAATTCAAACCAAACATCACTTCAAGATCTGACAGAGTCACTCGAATCATCAGAACGTTTGAACATGGAAGCAGAAAGCACCGTTCAGAGTGGGGAGAAACCGTACACGTGTTCTGAGTATGGACGAGGCTTCAGCTAATCCTCTGGCCTATCGAGACACAGACGCAGTCACACCGGGGAGAAACCGTGTAAATGTGGGGACTGTGGGAAGCGATTCAACAACCCTTTTGAGCTGGAAACTCATCAACGAGTTCACACTGGGGAGAGGCCGTTCACCTGCTCTGAGTGTGGGAAGGGATTCACTCAGTCATCCCACCTGCTGACACACCAGCGAGTTCACACTGGGGAGAGGCCGTTCACCTGCTCTGAGTGTGGGAAGGGCTTCACTCAGTCATCCAGCCAGCGGAGTCACCAGCGAGTTCACACTGGGGAGAGGCCGTTCACCTGCTCTGAGTGTGGGAAGGGATTCACTCATTCATCCAACCTGCTGACACACCAGCGAGTTCACACTGACGAGAGACCTTTTAAATGCCCGGACTGCGGGAAGTGCTTTAAAAGTTCCGGGGAACTGACACGCCTTCAACGTGTTCACACTGACAAGAGACCGTTCAGGTGCTCTCACTACCGGACTGGGTTCAGGCGATCATCTCACCTCACTGTACACCAGCGCACTCACACTGGGGAAAGGCCGTTCACCTGCTCCGAGTGTGGGAAGGGATTCACTCAGTCATCCCACCTGCTGACACACCAGCGAATTCACACTGGGGAAAGGCCGTTCACCTGCTCTGAGTGTGGGAAGGGATTCACTCAGTCATCCGACCTTCTGAAACACCAGCGATTTCACACTGGGGAGAGGCTGTTCACCTGCTCTGAGTGTGGGAATGGATTCACTAATTCATCCAACCTGCTGACACACCAGCGAGTTCACACCGGAGAGGGCCCGTTCACCTGCTCTGAGTGTGGGAAGAGATTCAGGTATTTATCCAGCCTGCTGACACACCAGCGAGTTCACACTGATAGACCTTTTAAATGTTCTGACTGTGAGAAGAGATTTAAAAGCATAAAGGATCTGCTGACACACCAGCGAGTTCACACTGGGGAGAGGCCATTCATCTGCTCTCAATGTGGGAAGGGCTTCACTCAGGCTTCCAGCCTGTTGATACACCAGCGAGTTCACACTGGGGAGAGGTCATTCACCTGCTCCGTGTGTGGGAAGGGATTCACTCAGTCATCCAAGCTGCTGAAACACCAGCGAGTTCACAAATGACTACAGGGGTTTGATTTTGATGTTATTGCTGCTGTTAATCACATCCAGGACTGAACCATGTTTATTCTGACAGTTGAGGATTGTTTCTGCTGATGTTAATAACCCCTGCAACTGGGCTGGAGTTTAATATTCTGGATACATGTAGAATAAATCAGTTTTGCATTAAGCACATTGTTGTGGATTTTTGTCATTCCCACCTGAGTGTTTAGCATCACCTGGCTGGAGCTCAGAAAGGACAATCTGGGGGGAGGATGGTACGGCGGGAACAGAACTACAGCCTGGACACAGTCCTTCAGGGCCACACGGAACAGAAGGCTCCTTTACAACTGTGTTTAGAGTTAGGAAGAACAACGGTGAATGTGTGGAAACGTGCTGTCAAATCAGAAATTGGTGTCAAACTGCGATCTGTTCCTGACTGAAAGTGAAACAGCAGGGTTAAGTTTCCAGTCTAAAAATAACTGGTAATTATTCCACGAAGATTTAATTTGTGTGTGTGTGACAGTCCTGAGTCTACCATTTTAAGACAGGTGTTAGCTCATTTAAAATAAACCCGTTTAAAATAAATTGGTTAAAGTCTGCATTAAAATAGCAGAGGGAGGAGTTCACAGGAGCCTGTTAACTGCTGGTACAATTATACAACAAACATTTGATCTCCAGATAAAGAAGGACCTGCAGAGTGTTTCCAGGAATTCCCTGTTTTATTGATGTGTGTGTGTTAGTCACCATGATAACTCAAAATACACGACACGGAACATCCACGGGGTTACTCTGGTATCACTCCCGCTGCGGAACTCCACCACTGACCCTGCACCAATCACCACCCACTGGAGGTTTATATCAGGAGCTTCTGTGTGATGGTGAGGTGATCACTGGACAATAAAGTGCAGAGACTGGTGGGTGGCTGCTCATTATCCTCGGTGTGATTTAATCCCCTTTCCCACTGACTACTGCGGAAGACAGGCTCACCTTGGGAACGGAATGGTCATTGTGACATCACTTTCTAAACAAGAGCCCACAAGACAATGGGTTCTCAATAAATGTTAAAGGGATTCAACGCTCTGAAGTTACACTTTAAATAAAAGGAAATAAAATGCTGATCAATAATTGGTGAAGATAATTTATCTCTGTGGAATGCACTCGCAAACATTAAGAATGATGTGTTTTGTTTACACACACACATATAACAAACACTTTGTGTGAGCTCTTTTCAGTTGTTCTGTTGAACCCGGTGAGAACACTTTTGTGGGCTTTAGGACCCTGCGGCAGCCCATCCGGCGGGGCCCGCTGGGTCAGGATATGAAGAGACCGCGCGCTGTTCCTCCTCCCACTGCCTGGGGGAATGGGCCAGATATTTAAAGGGACAGGGACTCCCCTTTCTCTGCATATTTATAGTTAAAGGGACAGACCCGTTTATCTTGGAGTGTCGTCGGACTTCACTAACAGAGCTCCCATGAATAGTCGCTCCCTTCTGTACTGTGCAGTGATTGTAAACCTGTCTGTTTCAGTGACTTGAGCCTTTCTAAAATGTCTCACTATTTTTGAAGATCCATTTGACTTGCTTGGTTAATTTGGAAAGACTTCAGAATTTTGCAGTGTGACGAAGGTTTCATTTAAAGGTGGAATGATATTTCTTTCTAAATGTTCTGTTCTAAACCCCCCCCCCCACGCTTTAAAACACTCTGAGCTACTGACTGGGAAGGTCACAAATTCAATCCTTGATCTGGGCTGTTAGTTGATCTCAACCAAGGCAGCAGTTCAGGGGCCATAATTGGCCTCAGTACCACTGGGCTAAGTGTAAAGATCAGCCACTGCCCCAATCTTGATGGCGATCCAGTGACCTGAACTGGGAAGTGTGTGGATGTTAATTGAGGACATGATTGGACTCGGCTGTGATGTCTACCACAGTGGAAATGCTGCTGACACTCACTGAGTCGGCTGACGGTGAGGCACTCGAGGTTAACTAATGTCTGTGGAATTGCACCCAGCCAGATTCAGCACCTTCTGGAGAGAAGGGGAGAAACAAAATCCCAGATGGTGTAATTAATGTTTTTAGACAGTAGGAACGGATTCAGTTGCCCGTCTGAGGTGGAAACTCGTGGATACAGTCACACCGGGGAGAGGCCGTTCACCAGCTGAGTGTGGAAAGAGATTCACTCACTCATCTCTCCTATTAGCACACGGACATGTTCGTAATGGGGAGAATCCGTTCACTGCTCTGTATGTGGAAATGGATTCTATCGACCATCCCATTTACTGACACACCAGCACAGTCACACCCGAGAGAGACCGTTTAGATATTTCACGTGTGGGAGTGGATTCACTCCGTTGTCCCACCTGTTGACACTCCAGAGTGTCCACATTGAGAACAGTCGCTGTAAATACTCTGACTGTGAGAAAAGCTTTCGAAGTTCAAAGCAGCTGATGCACGATCAGCGCATTGATACTGGAGAGAGGCTGTTTCAATATCCTGTGTGTGGGAAGAAATTCACCCCACCTGCTGAGACTCCAGTGAGTTCACATGTGACTGCAGGGGTTTGGAATCTGTTATTAATCACATCCAGGACTGAACCATGGCAGAGTGCCCGTGCACTTGGGTTTCTGTGTGAAGTATTGATGAATTTCCTCTCAATGGGATGACAGAAACTCATTCTCCATTCACTAATTGGGGCTTTCAATGGCGGGGTTGTTCCCCAGCATGCCCCGCGGGGGAGAATATGCCCCATTCACACTGGAGGAGCACAGTGCGCAGGCGCAGTGCGCGCCTGTATTTGGAGCATGCGCAGTGTCACTGTGATCAGAGCCAAATGAGTGCTGGGAGCGGGCCGACTTTGGAGACGCAGTTTTTGCGCCGTTAACGAATCACCGGGGCGCAGGGAGGTAACACACCCGGCGCGTGAGCTTCATAAACACCTGGTGCAGACCGCAAGCCCCGAATGAGAACCTACAGGTTCCGCGTTTGCAGCTCGGGAGCTTTTTCCCAGTAAAAGGCCCAGGCTAAGGGCGGCCTTCTTTGGAAAGGAAAGCATTGTCTTTGTTCGACGCCATCTTGATTCGCACGGCCATCTATGTAAAGGACCCAAACGTGGGCAGCGCCTCAGGGTCCCCTTGAGTGTGGTAGTGACCCAGCCAGAGTCAGCACCTTCAGGGGAGGAGAGGGAGGGGAACCAGTGAGTGTAGAACTGAACCCAGCCAGAGTCAGCACCTTCAGGGGAGGAGAGGGAGAGGAACCAGTGAGTGTAGAACTGAACCCAGCCAGAGTCAGCACCTTCAGGGGAGGAGAGGGAGAGGAACCAGTGAGTGTAGAACTGAACCCAGCCAGAGTCAGCACCTTCAGGTGAGGAGAGGGAGAGGAACCAGAGAGTGTGGAACTGAACCCAGCCAGAGTCAGCACCTTCAGTGGAGGACAGGGAGGGGAACCAGTGAGTGTAAAACTGAACCCAGCCAGAGTCATCACCTTCGGGGGAGGAGAACCAGTGAGTGTAGAACTGATCATACTGAAAACTGGGAGCGGAGGACAAACTACTTTGAGACGTGTTTGGATTTTAGCACAGGGAGGAGGGACAATATGTGGGACGGGGATTTACAGCTTTGGAGGAAGAAGAGAGGAAAGATGTTCGATAGAAACTAAAATTGTCTGATCTGAATGTCTGTCCTGTACTTACAGTGATGAATTTTGTAAACTCCCTTTACAGGGTATTAGAAGGGGAGGATTTGCAGACGGGAAACTCAAACCAAACATCACTTCAGGATCTGACAGAGTCACTCAATTCATCAGTATCTTTGAGCATGGAAGCAGAAAGCACCGTTCAGAGCGGGGAGAAACCGTACACGTGTTCTGTGTGTGGACGAGGCTTCATCCGATCATCCAACCTGGAGATACACAAGCGCAGTCACACTGGGGAGAGGCCATTCACCTGTTCCGTGTGTGGCAAGGGATTCACTAATTCATCCGACCTGCTGAAACACCAGCGAGTTCACACTGGGGAGAGGCCGTTCACTTGCTCCGAGTGTGGGAAGGGATTCACTCAGTCATCCTCCCTGCTGACACACCAGCGAATTCACACTGGGGAGAGACAATTCATCTGCTCCGAGTGTGGGAAGGGATTCACGTGTTCATCCCACCTGCTGAAACACCAGCGAGTTCACACTGGGGAGAGGCCATTCACCTGCTCTGAGTGTGGGAAGGGATTCACTCGGTCATCCATCCTGCTGACACACCAGCGAGTTCACACTGGGGAGAGGCCGTTCACCTGCTCCGTGTGTGGGAAGGGATTCACTCAGTCACCCAACCTGCTGACTCACCAGCGAGTTCACACTGGGGAGAGACCGTTCACCTGCTCCGAGTGTGGGAAGGGATTCTCTCGGTCGTCCATCCTGTTGACACACCAGCGAGTTCACACTGGGGAGAGGCCGTTCACCTGCTTTGAGTGTGGGAAAGGATTCACTCAGTCATACCACCTGCTGAGACACCAGCAAGTTCACAAGTGACTGCAGAGGTTGGATTCTGATGTTTTTGCTGCTGTTAATTACATCCCGGACTGAACTGTGTTCATTCTGACAGTTGGAGTTTGTTTCTGCTGATGTTAATAACCCCTGTAACTGGGCTGGAGTTTAATATTCTGGATATCAGTCAAATAAATCAGCTTTGCTTTAATCACATTGTTGTGGATTTTTGTCGTTCCCACCTGAGTGTTTAGCATCACCTGGCTGGAGCTCAGAAAGGACAATCTGGGGGGAGGATCCTACGGCGGGAACTGAACTACAGCCTGGACACAGTCCTTCAGGGCCACACTGAGAGGGACAAACGGCACTTTGGTCTTTCTCATCTCTCTTCACTGACAGCAATGTCCCCGTGCAGGTTAATCTTGAGGCCTGTAAGGTCCAGGTGATTTCCACCCAAGGGTGTTTAAAGAGATCGGACAGGTGCTCTGTGAGCCCCTTGCCCGTGTCTTCAGCTCAGTAGAGTCAGGCATTGCTCCCTGAGATTGGAAGGTAGCTCACATCGTTCCCATTTTCCAAATTGGGGACAAATCAGAGCCGGGGAACTAGAGGCCCATCAGTGTGATATCGATCACAGGGAAGGTGCCTGAAGGGATCCTAAGAGAACTAGAGGCCCATCAATGTGATATCGATTACAGGGAAGGTGCCTGAAGGGATCCTAAGAGAACTAGAGGCCCATCAGTGTGATATCGATCACAGAGAAGGTGCCTGAAGGGATCCTAAGAGAACTAGAGGCCCATCAGTGTGATATCGATCACAGGGAAGGTGCCTGAAGGGATCCTAAGAGAACTAGAGGCCCATCAGTGTGATATCGATCACAGGGAAGGTGCCTGAAGGGATCCTAAGAGATGCTGTTTTCGATCATGGGGAAAGGGAAGGAGCCATTCGAGATATTCAACATGGCTTCCAGAAAACAAGGCCAACTTGCTTGAGTTTTGTGAAGAAGTTGCTGGGTTGGGGGATGAGGGGAATCCGGTTGACATTGTCTACCTCAGGGGAGTCAATCTCATTTTCCATGGTGGGCCGAATCCGATATCCTGGCCCTTGGCGAGGGTCACATTCAGCAAAAGTTATTAAAATAGGAATAAATGAAGATAAACTATATCGACACTTGGAATCAGAGAATGGTTACAGCACAGAATGAGGCCATTCGGCCCGTCGAGCCCGTGCCGGCTCTCTGCAAGAGCACTTCAGCTAGTCCCACGCCCCCACCCTTCCCCCGGAGCCCTGACATTGTTTCTCCTTCAGGTCCTTATCCAATTGCCTTTTGAAAGCCACGATTGAATCTGCCTCCACCACCCTTTCAGTCAGTGCATTCCCGATCATAACCACTCGCTGCGTAAAAAGTTTTTCCCCATGTCCCCTTTGGTTCTTCTGCCAATCACCTTAAATCTGTGTCCTCTGGTTCTCGACCCTTCCGCCAATGGAAAGTTTCTCTCTATCTACTCTGTCCAGACACCTCATGATTCTGAACACCTCCATCAAATCTCCTCTCAAACATCTCTGCTCCAAGGAGAACAACCCCAGCTTAGAATCATAGAATCATAGAAATTTCATTCGACCCATCTTGTCCGTGCCGGCCGACAAAGAGCTATCCCCCCTAATCCCTCTTTCCAGTACTTGGTCCGTATCCTTGTAGGTTACGGCACTTCAAGTGCATATCCAAGTAGTTTTTAACTGGGATGAGGGTTTCTGCCTCTACCACCCTTTCAGGCAGTGAGTTCCAGACCCCCACCACCCTCTGGGTGAAAAGAATTCACCTCAAATCCCCTCTAAACTTCCGACCAATTACTTTAAATCTATGTCCCCTGGTTATTGATCCTTCTGCTAAGGGAAATAGGTTCTTCCTATCCACTCTTTCTAGGCCCCTCATAATTTTATACACCTCAATTAGGTCTCCCCTCAGCCTCTTCTGTTCCAAAGAAAACAACCCCAGCCTTTCCAATCTTTCCTCGTCGCTAAAATTCCCCAGCCCAGGCAACATCCTCGTAAATCTCCTCTGCACCCTCTCCAGTGCAATCACATCCTTCCTGTAATGTGGTGACCAGCACTGCACAGCAGTACTTCTAGCTGTGGCCTAACTAGTGTTTATACAGTTTAAGCATAACCTCCCTGCTCTTGTATTCTATGCCTCGGCTAATAAAGGCAAGTATCCCGCATGCCTTCTTAACCACCTTATCTACCTGTCCTGCTAGCTTCAGGGATCTGTGGACATGCACTCCAAGGTCCCTCTGATCCTCTGCACTTCTCAATGTCCGACCATTTATTGTGTATCCCCTTGCCTTGTTAGCCCTCCCCAAATGCATTGCCTCACACTTCTCCGGATTGAATTCCATTCCACCTGACCAGTCCATTGATATCTTCCTGCAGACTAGCTTCTACAGTCTATCCACGTAACTGAAGTCCCTCATCCCTGGAACCATCCTTGTAAATCTTTTCTGCACCCTCTCTCAGGCCTTCACATCCGTCCTAAACTGCGGTGCCCAGAATTGGACACAATACTCCAGTTGAGGCCGAAGCAGTGTTTTCTAAAGGTTCACCATAACTTCCTTGCTTTTGTACTCTATGCCTCTATTTATGAAGCCCAGGATCCTGTAAGCTTTTTTAAGCGCTTTCTCAACCTGCCCTGCCACCGTCAACAATTTGTGCCCATAAACCCCCAGGTCTCTCTGTTCACCCACTATAGAATTGTACCTTTTAGTTTATATTGCCTCTCCTCGTTCTTCCTACCAAAATGTAGAGGTGAACTAATTGCATCATCGTCCAGCTGGGTGGGACTGCACTCACCTGGTTCCATTCTTATCTATCTAATCGTAGCCAGAGAATCACCTGCAACGGCTTCTCTTCCCGCTCCCACATCGTTACCTCTGGTGTCCCCCAAGGATCTATCCTATTTCACATCTACATTTTGCCCCTTGGCAACATCATCTGAAAACACAGCGTCAGTTTCCACATGTACGCAGATGACACCCAGCTCTACCTCACTACTGCTTCTCTCGACCCCTCCACGGTGTCTAAATTGTCAGACTGCTTGTCCGATATACAGTTCTGGATGAGCAGAAATTTTGTCCAATTAAATATTGGGAAAACCGAATCCATTGTTTTCGGTCCCGCCACAAATTCCGTTCCCTAGCCACTGATCCATCCCTCTCCCTAACATCTGTCTGAGGCTGAAACACACTGTTCACAACCTTGGTGTCATATTTGACCCTGAAATGAGCTTCTGACCACATATCCGCAGCATAACAAAGACCGCCTATTTCCACCTCCGTAACATCGCTCGTCTCCGCCCTTGCCTCAGCTCATCCGCTGCTGAAACCCTCATCCATGCCTTTGTTACCTCTAGACTTGACTATTCCAACGCACTCCTGGCTGGCCTCCCACATTCCACCCTATGTAAACTTGAGGTGATCCAAAACTCGGCTTCCCATGTCTTAACTCGGACCGTGTCCTAACTTGCACCAAGTCCCATTTGCCCATCAGCCCTGTACTCGCTGACTTACATTGGCTCCTGGTTAAGCAGCCCCTCGATTTCAAAATTCTTATCCTTGTTTTCAAATCCCTCATGGCATCTCCCCTCCCATTCTCTGTAATCTCCACCAGCCCCACAACCCCCGAGTTATCTGGACTCCTCTAATTCTGCCCTCTTGAGCATCCCTGAGTATAATCGCTCAACCATTGGTGGCCGTGCCTTCTGTTGCCTAGGCCCTAAGCTCTGGAATTCCCTGCCTAAACCTCTCCGCCTCACGATGTCTCTTTCCTCCTTTAAGATGCACCTTAAAACTTATCTCTTTGACCAATCTTTTGGTCATCTGCCCTAATTTCTCTTTATGTGGCTCGGTGTCAAATTTCTTATCTTATAATCGTCCTGTGCAGCGCCTTGGGACGTTTTACTATGTTATAGGTGCTATATAAATACAAGTTGTTGTTGTTGCACCCAACCAGAGTCAGCACATTCTGGAGAGAAGGGGAGAAACAAAATCCCAGATGGTGTAATTAATGTTGTTTTTAGACAGTAAGGATGGAGGGAGAGTGTGTAGAATGGAGAATTTTCAGCTTAGGAGGGACAGGAGGGAAAAATTGTCTGTTCTGAAGTTCTATCCTGTTGTAAACACCATAGGAGGGTATTAGAAGGGGAGGATCTGCAGATGGAAACTCAAACCAAACATTGCGTCAAGATCTGACAGATTCACTGGATTCATCAGGACCTGAATATCATCGACCTTTGGATATAGAAGGAAAAAACACCAGTCAGAGCGGGAGAAACAGGACATGTGTTATGTGTGTGGATCCACCTTTAACAAATCGTCTAGTCTGTGAGACTCGTGCACCCACCTGAATCAACAGTGTAAATGTGGGGAATGTGGGAACGGGTTCAGTTGCCCGTCTGAGGTACAAACTCATCGAAACAGTCACACCGGGGAGAGGCTGTTCACCAGCTGAGTGTGGAAAGAGAGTCACTCACTCATCTCACCTATTCCCACACTAACATGTTCGCAATGGGGAGAATCCGTTCACTGTATGTGGAAAGTGATTTAATCGATCATCCCATTTACTGACACACCAGCACAGTCACACCGGAGAGAGACCGTTTAGATTCTTCACGTGTGGGAAGGGATTCACTCCGTTGCCCCACTCCAGAGTGTCCACATTGAGAACATAGAAACATAGAAGATAGGAGCAGGAGTAGGCCATTTGGCCCTTCAAGCCTGCTTCGCCATTCAATGAGATCATGGCTGATCATCCAAATTCAGTTCCCTGTCCCTGCTTTCTCCCCATATCCCTTGATCCCCTTAGCCTTAAGAATTATATCTAACTCCTTTTTGAATATATTTAATGAATTGGGCTCAACTTCCTTCTGTATAGAGAATTCCACAGGTTCACCACTCTCTGGGTGAAGAAATTCCTCCTCATCTCAGTCCTAAATGGCTTACCCCTTATCCTTAGACTGTGACCCCTGATTCTGGACTCATCTGCCATCGGGAACATCCTTCCTGCATCTAGTCTGTCTAGTCCTGTTAGAATTTTATAAGTTTCAATGAGATCCCCTCTCATTCTTCTAAACTCTCGCAAATATAAGCCTAATCGACCCAATCTCTCTTCATACATCATCCCTGCCATCCCAGGTATCAGTCTGGTGACTCTTCGCTGCACTCCCTCCATGGCAAGAACATCCTTCCTCAGATAAGGCGACCAAAACTGCACACAATACTCAAGGTGTGGTCTCACCAAGGCCCTGTACAACTGCAGCAAGACATCCGTGCTCCTGTACTCGAATCCTCTCGCTATGAAGGCCAACATACCATTTGCCTTCTTAACCGCCTGCTGCACCTGCATGCTTACCTTCAGCGACTGGTGCACAAGTACACCCAGGTCTCGTTGCACTTCCCCTTTTCCCAATCTATTGCCGTTCAGATAATAATCTGCCTTCCAGTTTTTGCCACCAAAGTGGATAACCTCACATTTATCCACATTATATTGCATCTGCCATGCATCTGCCCAATCACCCAACCTGTCCAAATCCTACTGGAGTTTCTCTGCATCCTCCTCACAGCACACACGCCCACCCAGCTTTGTGTCGTCTGCAAACTTAGAGATATTACATCTAGTTCCCTCGTCTAGATCATTAATATCTATTGTGAATAGCTGGGGTCCTAGCACCGATCCCTGCGGTACCCCATTAGTCACTGCCTGCCACTCGGAAAAAGACCCGTTTATTACAACTCTTTGCTTCCTGTCTGCCAACCAGTTCTCTATCCAAGTCAGTACCTTACCCCCAATCCCATGTGCTTTAACTTTGCACGCTAATCTCTTATGCGGAACCCTATTGAAAGCCTTCTGAAAGTCCAAATACACCACATCCACTGGTTCTCCCTTATCAATTCTACCAGTTACATCCTCGAAAAAATTCCAGTAGATTTGTCAAGCATGATTTACCTTTTGTATATCCATGTTGACTTTGTCCGATCCTGTCACTGTTTTCCAAGTGCTCTGCTATTACATCTTTTATAATAGACTCTAGCATTTTCCCCACTACCGATGTCAGGCTATAATTCCCCTTTTTCTCTCTACCACCTTTATTAAATAGTGGGGTTACATTAGCTACCCTCCAATCCATGGGAACTGTTCCAGAGTCTATAGAATTTTGGAAGATGACCAGCAATGCATCTACTATTTCGAGGGCCACTTCCTTAAGTACCCTGGGATGTAGATTATCAGGCCCTAGGGATTTATCGGCCTTCAATCCCGTCAATTTCCCGAACACAATTTCCCTACAATTACTGAACAGTTGCTTTAAATACTCTGACTGCGAGAAAAGCTTTCAAAATTCAAAGCAGCTGATGCACGATCAGCGCATTGATACTGGAGAGAGGCTGTTTCAATATCCTGTGTGTGGGAAGAAATTCACCGCACCTGCTGAGACTGCAGTGAGTTCACATGTGACTGCAGGGGATTGGATTCTGTTATTAATCACATCCAGGACTGAACCATGGCAGAGTGCCCGTGCACTTGGGTTTCTGTGTGAATTATTGATGAATTCTCTCTCAATGGGATCACAAAAACTCATTCCCCATTCAATAATTGGGGCTTTCAATGGTGCGGTAGTTCCCCAGCATGCCCCGCGGGGAGAATGTGCCCCAGTCACACTGGAGGAGCCCAGTGCGCAGGCGCATTTCCCGCCCGTAGCTGGAGCATGCGCAGTGTCACTGTGATCATAACCGGGCGAGTGCGACAAGAAGTGGTGGAAGCGGGCAAAGGTCGGAGTCGAGATTTTACGCCGATTACGAATCGGCGGGACGCAGGGAGGTAACGCACCCGGCGGTAGAGCTTCATAAACATCTGGTGTAGGCCGCAAGCCACGAATGAGAAACGACAGGTTCCCCGTTTGTAATTGCAGCAGGCGGTTAAGGAGGCTTTTTCCCAGGGACAGGCCCGGGTTAACGGCGGCCATCTTTGTAAAGGAAAGCTGAGCGTTTGTGCGCCGCCATCTTGCTTCGTCGAGCAGTAGAGCGCATGCGCAGCTAGCTTTGTAAAAGAAACACTAGTGGGCGGGGCTTCGCGGTCCCAGTGAGTGAACTGAACCCAGCCAGAGTCAGCACCTTCAGGGGAGGAGAGGGAGGGAAACCAGTGAGTGTCGAACTGAACCCAGCCAGTGTCAGTACCTTCAGGGGAGGAGAGAGAGGGGAACCAGTGAGTGTGGAACTGAACCCAGCCAGAGTCAGCACCTTCAGGGGAGGAGAGGGAGGGGAACCAGTGAGTGCAGAACTGAACCCAGCCAGAGTCAGCACCTTCAGGGGAGGAGAGGGAGGGGAACCAGTGAGTGTAGAACTGAACCCAGCCAGAGTCAGCACCTTCAGGGGAGGAGAGGGAGGGGAACCAGTGAGTGAGGAACTGAACCCAGCCAGAGTCAGCACCTTCAGGGGAGGAGAGGGAGGGGAACCAGTGAGTCTAGAACTGAACCCAGCCAGAGTCAGCACCTTCAGGGGAGGAGAGGGAGGGGAACCTGTGAGTGTGGAACTGAACCCAGCCAGAGTCAGCACCTTCAGGGGAGGAGAGGGAGGGGAACCAGTGAGTGCAGAACTGAACCCAGCCAGAGTCAGCACCTTCAGGGGAGGAGAGGCAGGGGAACCAGTGAGTGCAGAACTGAACCCAGCCAGAGTCAGCACCTTCAGGGGAGGAGAGGGAGAGGAACCAGTGAGTGTGGAACTGAACCCAGCCAGAGTCAGCACCTTCAGTGGAGGACAGGGAGGGGAACCAGTGAGTGTAGAACTGAATCCAGCCAGAGTCAGCACCTTCAGGGGAGGAGAGGGAGAGGAACCAGTGAGTGTGGAACTGAACCCAGCCAGAGTCAGCACCTTCAGTGGAGGACAGGGAGGGGAACCAGTGAGTGTAGAACTGAATCCAGCCAGAGTCAGCACCTTCAGGGGAGGAGAGGGAGGGGAACCAGTGAGTGAACTGAACCCAGCCAGAGTCAGCACCTTCAGGGGAGGAGAGGGAGGGGAACCAGTGAGTGAACTGAACCCAGCCAGAGTCAGCACCTTCAGGGGATGAGAGGGAGGGGAACCAGTGAGTATAGTACCGAATCCAGCCAGAGTTAGCACCTTCAGGGGAGGAGAGAGAGGGGAACCAGTGAGTGTAGAACTGAATCCAGCCAGATTCAGCACCTTCAGGGTAGGAGAGTGAGGGGAACCAGTGAGTGAACTGAACCCAGCCAGAGTCAGCACCTTCAGGGGAGGAGAGGGAGGGGAACCAGTGAATGTAGAACTGACCCCAGCCAGAGTCAGCACCTTCAGGGGAGGAGAGGGAGGGGAACCAGTGAGTGAACTGAACCCAGCCAGAGTCAACACCTTCAGGGGAGGAGAGGGAGGGGAACCAGTGAGTGAACTGAACCCAGCCAGAGTCAGCACCTTCAGGGGAGGAGAGGGAGGGGAACCAGTGAGTGAACTGAACCCAGCCAGAGTCAGCACCTTTATACAGTCATGACGGTACGGAGGATGCCACTCGGCTCACCGAGTCCGTGCCGGCTCTCTGTCGAGCAATCCAGTCAGTCCCATTCCCCTGCTCTATCCCCGTAGCCCTGCAAGTTTATTTCCCTCAAGTGCCTATCTAGTCTCCCCTTGCAAACATTAAGTATCTCCACTTCCACCACTTCCGTTGGCAGCGAGTTCCAGGTCTTCACCACTTGCTGTGTAAAAATGTTTTTCCTCACATTCCCCTGTATCTCTTGCCCAAAACCAATATCTGTGTCCCCTAGTCCTTGGACCATCAACTAGTGGGAACAGCCTTTCCCCGTCTAGCCTATCCAAACCCGTCATAATCTTGTACACCTCTATCAAATCACCCCTCAACCTCCTTTGCTCTAATGAAAACAAATCCAGCTTCTCCAACCTGTCCTTGTAGCTAAGATCCCCCTTCCCCAGAACCATTCTGGTAAATCTCCTCTGCACCCTCTCAAGGGCCTTCGCATCCTTCCTAAAGTGTGGTGACCAGAACTCGATGCAATACTCCAGTTGTGGCCGAACCAGCGCTTTATAAAGGTTCAGCATAACTTCTCTACTTTTATACTCAATGCCTCTATTTATGAAGCCCAAGATCCCATATGCTTTGTTAACCACTCTCTCAATATGTCCTGCCACCTTCAGGGACCTATGCACATTAACTCCCAGGTCCCTCTGTCCCTGCACTCTCTTTAAAACTGTGCCATTAAGTGTATATTGCCTCTCCCTGTTCCTACTGCCAAAATGCATCACCTCACACTTCTCTGTATTAAATTCCATCTGCCACTTGTCTGCCCATTCTGCTAGCCTTTCTATGTCCTGTTACAGTCGATTGATATCATCATCACTGTTTGCCACAGCCCCAAGTTTGGTGTCATCGGCAAATTTAGTAATTCTACTCTGTATTCCAATATCCAGGTCATTTATATGTATGCACTGTCTACCATCCTCCAGTCTGAAAAACAGCCTTTTACCACAACTCGCTGTTTTCTGTCCTTCAGCCAATTCCTTATCCAAGCTGCCACTGACCCACCTATTCCATGAGCCTCCATTTTGTTAACAATTCTTCTATGTGGTACTTTGTTAAACGCCTTCCGAAAATCCATGTAAACAACATCCACTGCATTCCCTTCATCAATCCTCCCTGTTACTTCATCAAAAAATTCAATTAGATTAGTCAAACATGATCTTCGTTTTACAAACCCGTGTTGGCTTTCCTTAATTAGCTTAAACCTCTCCAAATGCCCGTTAATTTTTTTCCTTGATTATTGTTGCTAAAACTTTACCCACCACTGATGTTAAACTGACCGGCCTGTAGTTACTAGGATTGTCCTTACACCCTTTCTTGAACAATGTTGTCACATTTGCCACTTTCGAATCCGCAGGCACCTCCCCCACATCAGGGGAAGTTTGGAAAATTATGGCAAGCCCTTCCGCTATCTCCTTCCCCAATTCCCTTCGCAACCTGGGATGCAAGCCATCTGGTATTTTATTCAAACTCTCCACACTTCGGATTTCTCACCATCTCTCCTGAAGGCGCTGGTAAAAGCAGAGCAGACGGTTAACATCCTATCCAATTGTAACAGAAGAGCCCCAGAGCTGGGCCCCCCTTGTACAGTCCCAGGATAGGAATCCCCATGTACAGTCCCAGGGTTAGAATCCCCATGTAGAGTCCCAGGGTTGGAATCCCCATGTACAGTCCCAGGGTTAGAATCCCCATGTACAGTCCCAGGGCTGGAATCCCCATGTATAGTCCCTGGGTTGGAATCCCCATGTACAGTCCCAGGGTTAGAATCCCCATGTGCAGTCCCAGGGTTAGAATCCCCATGTACAGTCCCAGGGTTAGAATCCCCATGTACAGTCCCAGAGTTAGAATCCCCATGTACAGTCCCATGGTTGGAATCCCCATGTACAGTCCTAGGGTTAGAATCCCCATGTACAGGCCCAGGGTTAGAATCCCCATGTACAGTCCCAGGGTTAGAATCCCCATGTACAGTCCCAGGGTTGGAATCCCCATGTACAGTCCCAGGGTTAGAATCCCCATGTACAGTCCCAGGGTTAGAATCCCCATGTACAGTCAGAGGGCTGGAAACCCCATGTACACTCCCAGGGTTGGAATCCCCATGTACAGTCCCAGGGCTGGAATCCCCATGTACAGTCCCAGTGTTAGAATCCCCATGTACAGTCCCAGGGTTAGAATCCCCATGTACAGTCCCAGGGTTAGAATCCCCATGTACAGTCCCAGGGCTGGAATCCCCATGTACAGTCCCAGGTTAGAATCCCCCCCCCATGTACAGTCCCAGGGCTGGAATCCCCATGTACAGTCCCAGGGTTAGAATCCCCATGTACAGTCCCAGGGCTGGAATCCCCATGTACAGCCCCAGGGTTAGAATCCCCATGTACAGTCCCAGGGCTGGAATCCCCATGTACAGTCCCAGGGTTAGAATCCCCATGTACAGTCCCAGGGCTGGAATCCCCATGTACAGTCCCAGGGTTAGAATCCCCATGTACAGTCCCAGGGTTAGAATCCCCATGTACAGTCCCAGGGTTAGAATCCCCATGTACAGTCCCAGGGTTAGAATCCCCATGTACAGTCCCAGGGTTAGAATCCCCATGTACAGTCCCAGGGTTAGAATCCCCATGTACAGTCCCAAGGTTGGAATCCCCATGTACAGTCCCAGGGCTGGAATCCCCATGTACAGTCCCAGGGGTAGAATTCCCATGTACAGTCCCAGGGCTGGAATCCCCATGTACAGTCCCAGGTTTAGAATCCCCATGTACAGTCCCAGGGTTGGAATCCCCATGTACAGTCCCAGGGTTGGAACCCTCAGCAATACCGGGTGCGGTTCTCAGGCCCCGAGTCAGAGCCGCCGGGCCCGGGGCAACACCGAGTAGGAACGGCGATATATGCCCAAGTCAGGATAGTGTGTGACTTGGAGGGGAACTGGGAGGTGATGGTGTTCCCATGCACCTGCTGCCCTTGTCCTTCTAGGTGGTGGAGGTCGCGTGTTTGGGAGGTGCTGTCAAAGTTCTAGTCGAGTTACAGATGTATAAAGTCGCTCTCCTTCACCCCTCCCCCTCCCACCTCGCTCTCTCTCCTCCCATAGAGGCCAGAGTCTTGTGTAGGCCCAGACCGGGTGGCGGGTTCCCTTCCCTGAAGGACATTAGTGAACCAGTTGGGTTTTTACGACAATCCGGCAGCTTTCATGGTCACTTTTTAATAGTGCCGGCCCCACAAATTCCCAGATTCATTCAGCTCAATTTCACAACCTGCCATTGTATTTTTGTGGGTTCTCTCAAACCCTCCCTTTTTCATGTTTGAAATTCATTTTACAGGCTGTTAGAAGGGGAGGATTTGCAGACGGGAAACTCAAACCAAACATCACTTCAAGATCTGACAGAGTCACTCGATTCAGCAGGACCTTTGAGCATGGAAGCAGAAAGCACCGTCCAGAGAGGGGAGAAACCGTACACGTGTTCTGTGTGTGGACGAGGCTTCAGCCAATCCTCTGGCCTGTCGAGACACAAGCGCAGTCACACCGGGGAGAGGCCGTTCACTTGCTCTGTGTGTGGGAAGGGATTCACTCAGTCATGCCACCTGCTGCAGCACCAGCGAGTTCACACTGACGAGAGACCTTTTGAATGTCAGGACTGCGGGAAGTGCTTTAAAAGTTCTGGGGAACTGACACTCCATCATAGTGTTCACACTGACGAGAGACCGTTCAGGTGCTCTCACTGCGGGACTGGGTTCAGGCGATCATCTCACCTCACTGTACACCAGCGAGTTCACCTGCTCTGAGTGTGGGAAGGGATTCATGTGTTCATCCCACCTGCTGAAACACCAGCGAGTTCACACTGGTGAGAGGCCATTCACCTGCTCCGAGTGTGGGAAGAGATTCACTCGTTCATCCCACCTGCTGATACACCAGCGCACTCACACCGGGGAGAGGCCGTTCACCTGCTCCCAGTGTGGGAAGGGATTCATGTGTTCATCGGATCTTCTGACACACCAGCGAGTTCACACTGGGGAGAGGCCATTCACCTGCTCTGAGTGTGGGAAGGGATTCACTCAGTCATCCAACCTGCTGATGCACCAGCGAGTTCACACTGGGGAGGGACCGTTCACCTGCACTGAGTGTGGGAAGGGATTCATGTGTTCATCCAAACTTCTGACACACCAGCACACCCACACTGGGGAGAGACCGTTCACCTGCTCGGAGTGTGGGAAGGGATTTACTCGGTCATCCCACCTGCTGAGACACCAGCGAGTTCACACTGGGGAGTGACCGTTCACCTGCTCCGTGTGTGGGAAGGGATTCACTCAGTCATCCAACCTGCTGACACACCAGGTGTCAAACTGCGAACTGTTCCTGACTGAAAGTGAAACGGCAGGGTTAAGTTTCTAGTCTAAGAATGACTGGTAATTATTCTATGAAGGTTTAACGTGTTGGTAGAATCATAGAATGGTTACAGCACAGAAGGTGACCATTCGGCCCGTTGAGCCCGTGCTGGCTCTCTGCAAGAACACTTCAGCTAGACCCACTCCCCCACCCTTCCCTCGTAGTCCTGCAAATTTTTGTCCTTCAGGTACTCATCCAACTTCCTTTTGAAAGCCACGATTGAATCTGCCTCCACCACCCTTTCAGGCAGTGCATTCCCGATCCTAACCACTCGCTGCGTAAAAAGTTTTTCCCCATGTCACCTTTGGTTCTTCTGCCAATCACCTTAAATCAGTGTCCTCTGGTTCTCGACCCTTCCACCAATGGGAACAGTTTCTCTCTATCCACTCTGTCTGGACCCCTTCATGATTTTGAACACCTCTATCAAATCTCCTCTCAACCTTCTGTGCTCCAAGGAGAACAACCCCAGCTTCTCCAGTCTATCCACGTAACTGAAGTCCCTCATCCCTGGAACCATTCTTGTCAATCTTTTCCGCACCCTCTAAACCTTCACATCCTTCCTAAAGTGCGGTGCCCAGAATTGGACACAATGGCCCAAAAATTCGTGAGGAAGCCTTCGTGCGAGGGTAAGGCCTCCCCGCGATCTCTCACTGCGCGTTGGCTTTTTCAGTTCCAGCTCGCACGAACTTGATGTTCTGGACAGCTGCTGTGCTGGGCTTGCGTATCCCACCGGCGTAGTTAATTCGTGCGAGCTGTGGGATCACGTGACTCAGTTAGAGCCAATGGCAGCACACCATCTTCCATTCATAACTTTCACATAAGTGCTGTGAAAGTTATGAATACTATAGCCCCCCAAAAGAACCGCTAAACCTCAATTAAATTTAAAAAAACCATCACATTAATAAAATAAGTATAGTTAAATAAATTAACCATTTTAAATAAAAAATTAAATTTTTGAAAAAATTTAAAATCTTTTAATAAGTTATAAAAATAAACTTACCTGTCTTTAAAGTCTCTAAAAAAGATATACCTGTTAAAAAAAATTCAAAATAATACTTAATTCACTACTTACCTTGTTAAAAGTGGGTCTTACTCCTCTTTTTTATGTGTAGAATCTTCCGTACTTACCTGCGCGTTGAAACCACTAAGTGCACTGCGTGCGCGCAGCCTGTAGCGCGCACGCGGTTCACCTAGGACCCGCCCCCTTTTCCATTCACCAAGTGCCGGTTTTCAGCGCATGCGCAGTGCATGCAGAAAACCGGCAATTGGAGATAGAATACGCGAGAGTACGCAGTGCGTACTCTCGCGTAGCGGCACTAATTTTTGGGCCAATATTGCAGTTGTGGCCGAACCAGTGTTTTATAAAGGTTCATCATAACTTCCTTGCTTTTGTACTCTATGCCTCTACTTATAAAGCCCAGGATCCCGTCAGCTTTTTTAACCGCTTTCTCAACCTGCCCTGCCACCGTCAATGATTTGTGCACATAAACCCCCAGGTCTCTCTGTTCATGCACCCCCTTTAGGATTCCACCCTTTAGTTTATATTGCCTCTCCTCGTTCTTCCTACCAAAATGTATCACTTCGCATTTTTCTGCGTTAAATTTCATCTGCCACGTGTCCGCCCATTCCACCAGCCTGTCTATGTCCTCTTGAAGTCTATCACTCTCCTCCTCACTGATCATTATACTTCCAAGTTTTGTGTCATCGGCAGATATTGAAATTGTGCCCTGAAGACCCAAGTCCAAGTCATTAATATATATCAAGAAAAGCAGTGGTCCTAGAACTGACCCCTGGGGAACACCACTGTATACCTTCCTCCAGTCCGAAAAACAACCGTTCACCACTACTCTCTGTTTCCTGTCACTTAGCCAATTTCGTATCCATGCTGCCACTGTTCCTTTTATTCCATGGGCTTCAACTTTGCTGGCTAGCCTATTATGTGGCACTTTATCAAACTCCTTTTGGAAGTCCATGTACACCACATCAACCACATTACCCTCATCAACTGTTTCTGTTACCTCATCAAACAACTCAATCAAGTTAGTTAAACACGATTTGCCTTTGACAAATCCGTGCTGGCTTTCCTTAATTAATCCATACTTGTCCAAGTGACTGTTAATTTTGTCCCAGATTATCGTTTCTAAAAGATTCCCCACCATCGAGGTTAAACTGACTGGCCTGTAGTTGCTGGGTTTATCCTTACACCCTTTTTTGAACAAGGATGTAACATTTGCAATTCTCCAGTCCTCTGGCACCACCCCCGTATCCAAGGAGGATTGGAAGATTGTGGCCAGTACCTCTGCAATTTTCACCCTTACCTTCTTCAGCATCCTGGGATGCATCCCATCTGGTCCTGGTGACTTATCTACTTTAAGTACAGCCAGCCTTTCTAGTACCTCCTCTTTATCAATTTTTCTCCCAGCCAGTATCTCAACTACCTCCTCTTTCACTGTGACTTTGGCAGCATCTTCTTCCTTGGTAAAGACAGATGCAAAGTATTCATTTAGTACCTCAGCCATGCCCTCTGCCTCCATGCATAGGTCTCCTTTTGGTCCCTAATCGGCCCCACCCCTCCTCTTACTACCTGTTTATTATTTATATGCTATAGAAGACTTTTGGATTCCCTTTATGTTAGCTGCCAGTCCATTCTCATACTCTCTCTGCCCCTCTTATTTCCTTTTTCACTTCCCCTCTGAACGTTCTATATTCAGCCTGGTTCTTGCTTGTATTCTCAATCTGACATCTGTCATACTCTCCCTTTTTCTGCTTCATCTTACTCCCCATCTCTTTCATCATCCAGGGAGCTGTGTCTTTGATTGCCCTCCCTTTCCCCCTGGTGGGAATGTACATCGACTGGACCTGAACCATCTCTTTAAAGGCAGCCCATTGTTCCAGGACAGTTTGACCTACCAATCTTTGATTCCAATTTCCCCGGGCCAGATCCCTTCTCAACCCACTGAAACTGGCCCTCCTCCAATTCAGGATTTTTACTCCAGATTGCTCCTTGTGCTTTTCCATAGCTAATCTAAACCTTATGATACTATGATCACTGTTCCCTAAATGTTCCCCTCCTGACACTTGCTCCACTTGACCCACCTCATTCTCCAGAACCAGATCCAGCAATGCCTTGTTCCTCATTGGGCCGGAAACGTACTGATCAAGAAAGTTCTCCTGAACACACTTCAGAAATTCTTCCCCCACTCTGCCCTTTACACTATTACTATCCCAGTCTATATTAGGATAGTTGAAGTCCCCCATTATTACTACTCTGTAGTTCTTGCACCTCTCTGTAATTTCCCTGCCAATTTGCTCCTCTATATTCTTCCCACTAGTTGGTGGCCTATAGAATACACCCAGTAGTGTAATGGCACCTCTATTGCTTCTTAACTCTAACCAGATAGATTCTGTCCTTGACCCCTCCAGGACATCCTCTCTTTTATACCTTATAGAATCATAGTCATAACAGAAAGAATGAGGTCATTCGGCCCATCGAGTCTGTGCCGGCTCTCTGTAGAGCAATCCAGTCAGTCCCATTCCCCCGCTCCATCCCCGAAGCCCTGCAGGTTTATTTCCCTCAAGTGCCTATCCAGTCTCCCCTTGAAAACATTGAGTGTCTCCGCTTCCACCACTTCTGTCGGCAGTGAGTTCCAGGTCCTCACCACTCACTGCGTAAATAAGTTTTTCCTCACATACCCCCTGTATCTGTTGCCCAAAACCTTAAATCTGTGTTCCCTAGTCCTTGTACCATCAACTAGTGGGAACAGCCTTTCCCTGTCAAGCCTATCCAAACACGTCATAATCTTGTACACCTCTATCAAATCATCCCTCAACCTCCTTTGCTCAAATGAAAACAAATCCAGCTTCTCCAACCTGTCCTTGTAACTAAGATCCCCCATCCCCAGAACCGTTCTGGTAAATCTCCTCTGCACCCTCTCAAGGGCCTTCACATCCTTCCTAAAGTGTGGTGACCAGAACTGGACGCAATACTCTAGTTGCGGCCTAACCAGCACTTTATAAAGGTTCAGCATAACCTCTCTACTTTTGTACTCAATACCTCTATTTATGAAGCCTAAGATCCCATATGCTTTGCTAACCACTCTGTCAATATGTCCTGCCACCTTCAGGGACCTATGCACATCAACTCCCAGGTCCCTCTATCCCTGCACACTCTTTAAAACTGTGCCATTAAGTGTATATTGCCTCTCCCTGTTCCTGCTGCCAAAACGCATCACCTCACACTTCTCTGTATTAAATTCCATCTGCCCATTCTGCTAGCCTTTCTATGTCCTGTTGCAATCGATTGGTATCATCCTCACTGTTTGCCACACCCCCGAGTTTGGTGTCATCAGCAAATTTAGAAATTCTATTCAATATTCCAATATCCAGGTCATTTATATATATCAAAAAAGCAGTGGCCCCAGCACTGACCCTTGGGGAACACCACTATCCACCATCCTCTCGTCTGAAAAACAGCCATTTACCACAACTCACTGTATTCTGTCCTTAAGCCAATTCCTTATCCAAGCTGCCACTGACCCACCTGTTCCATGAGCCTCAATTTTGTGAACCAGCCTTCTATGTGGTACTTTGTCAAACGCCTTCCTAAAATCCATGCAGACAACATCCATTGCATTCCCTTCATCAATCCTCCCAGTTACTTCATCAAAAAGTTCAATTAGATTAGTCAAACACGATCTGCCTTTCACTAATCCGTGTTGGCGCTCCTTAATTAGCTTAAACCTCTCCAAGTGCCCGTTATATCCAGGAATATTTAGGACCCAATCCTGCCCTTTTTTGAGCCAGGTCTCCGTTATCGCCACGACATCATATTTCCATGTGGCTATCTGCGCCTGCAGCTCTCCAACCTTATTTATCACGCTTCGTGCGTTTACACACATGCACTGTAAACCTATCTGAGACCTTCTTGTATTCTCTCTTAGTCTGATCGCATCTATTACCTTACTCTGTCTTACTATAATGCTATCTGTCTCTCCCAATCCTTTGTTTCTCCTTTCTAATGCTACATCCTGGTGCCCATCCCCCTGCCAAATTAATTTAAACCCTCCCCAACAGCACTAACTTCTCGACTCTCCAGCCAGGGGGAAAAAACCTCTCAATCCCCCCTCAGAATCTTATGTTTCAATGAGATCACCTCTCATTCTTCTAAATTCCAGAGAGTATCGGCCCAATCTACTCAATTTCTCCTCATAGGACAAGCCTCTCATCCCAGGGATCAATCTAGTCAACCTTCGTTGCACCGCCTCTAAGGCATGTATGTCCTTCCTCAGATAAGGAGACAAAAGCTCCAGGTGTGGTCTCACCAAGGCCCTGTACAATTGTAGCAAGACTTCCTCACTTTTGTACTCCAACCCCTTGCAATAAAGGCCAACATGCCATTTGCCTTCCTAATTGCTTGCTGTAGCTTCATGCTATCTTTATGTGTTTCCTGTACGATGACACCTAAATCTCTCTGAACTCCAACATTTAATAGTTTCTCAACGTATAAAAAATATTCTGTTTTTCTATAGTTCCGACCAAAGTGAATAACCTCACGTTTCCCCACATTATACTGCATCTGCCACCTTATTGCCCACTCACTTAACCTGTCGATATCCCTTTGCAGGCTCTTTGTGTCCTCCTCACAGCTTACTGTCCCACCGAGCTTTGTATCGTCAGCAAACTTGGATACATTGCACTCGATCCCCTCATCAAAGTCATTGATATAGATTGTAAATAGCTGAGGCCCAGGCACTGATCCTTGCAGCACCCCACTATTTACAGCCTGCCAAATGGAAAATGACCCATTTATCCCCACTCCCTGATTTCTGCCTGTTAACCAATCCTCTATCCATGCGAATATATTACCCCCAACCCCATGAGCCCATATCTTGTGTAGCAACCTTTTATGTGGCACCTTATCGAATGCCTTTTGGAAATCCAAATATACTACTTCCACTGGTTCCCCTTTATCTACCCTGCTAGTTACATCCTCAAAAAACTCTAATAAATTTGTTAAACACGATTTACCTTCTAAAACCATGTTGACTCTGCCTAATCATGTTATTATTTTCTCAGTGTCCTGTTACCACTTCCTTAACAGTGGATTCCAGCATTTTCCCGACGACTGATGTCAGGTTAACTGGCCTGTAGTTCCCTGTTTTCTCTCTCCCTCCTTTCTTGAATAGCGGGGTTACATTTACTACCTTCCAATCCGCTGGGACTGTTCTAGAATCTGGGGAATTTTGGAAGATCACAACCAATGCATCCACTATCTCTGCAGCCACCTCTTTTAGAACCCTCAGATGTAGGCCGTCAGGTCATTGGGATTTGTCGGATTTTAGTCCCATTAGTTTCTCAAGTACTTTTTCTCTACTGATATTAATTACTAACAGTTCCTCACTCTTATTAGCCCCTTGGTTCCTCACTATTTTGGGTCTGCTTTTTGTGTCTTCTACTATGAAGACAGATATACAATATTTGTTTAAAGTCTCTGCCATTTTCTTGTTCCCCAATATAATTTCTCTTGTCTCAGCCTCTAAGGGTCCAATGTTTACTTTTGCTTCTCTCTTCCTTTTTACATACTTGTAGAAGCTCTTACAATCTGTTTTCATATTTCTTGCTAGTTTACTCTCATTCTATTTTCACATACTTGTAGAGGACTAATTTGCAATGATATGGGAAAAAGCTGGAGTGTGGGACTACACGGGATAGGAGCAGGAGTAGGCCATACGGCCCCTTGATCCTGCTCCGCCATTCAATAAGATCATGGCTGATCTTTGAACTCAACTCCACTTTCCCACCCGCTCCGCATATCCCTTGATTCCCTTAATATCCAAAAATCTATTGATCTCAGCCATGAATATACTCAACGACTGGGCATCCACGGCCTTCTGGGGTAGAGAATTACAAAGATTCACAACCCTCTCATCTCAGTCCTAAATGACCTACCCTTATCCTGAGACTATGCTCTCTAGTTCTAGACTCTCCAGCCAGGGGAAGCAGCCTCTCAGCATCTACCCTGTCAAGTCCTGTCAGAATCTTATATGTTTCAATGAGACCACTTCTCATTCTTCTAAACTCCAGAGAGTATAGGCCCAATCTACTCAATCTCTCCTCAAAGAACAACCCTCTCATCCCAGAAATCAATCTAGTCAACCTTCGTTGCACCCTCTCTAAGGCAAGTATATCCTTCCTTAGGTACAGAGACCAAAACTGTACACAGAACTCCAGGTGTGGTCTCACCAAAGCCCTGTACAATTGTAGTAAGCCTTCCTTACTCTTGTATTCCAACACCCTTGCAATAAAGGCCAACATGCCATTTGCCTTCCTAATTGCTTGCTGTACCTGCATGTGTTCGAGGAAACCCAAATCCCTCTGAACAACAACATTTCATAACTTCTCACCATTTAAAAAAATATTCTGTTTTTCTATTCTTCCTACCAAAGTGAATAACTTCACATTTCTCCACATTATACTCGATCTGCCACCTTCTTGCCCATTCACTTAACCTGTCTATATCCCTTTGCAGACTCTTTGTGTCCTGCTGGTGGGTGGCTGCTCATTATCCTCGGTGTGATTTAATCCCCTTTCCCACTGAATACTGCGGACGGACAGGATCACCGTGGGAACGGAATGGTCATTGTGACATCACTTTCTAAACAAGAGCCCACAAGACAATGGGTTCTCAATAAATGTTAAAGGGATTCAACGCTCTGAAGTTACACTGTGAATAAAGGAAATAAAATGCTGATCAGTAATGGCTGAAGATAATGATTTCTCTCTGTGGAATGTGCTTGCACACATTAAAAATGATGAGCTTTGTACACACACACACACACACACACAGCAAACACTTTGTGAGGCTCTTTTCAGTTGTTGCTCTGAACGCGCGGAGAGCTTTGATCCGGTGGGCATTAGGACCCTGCGGCCGCCCGTCCGGCGGTGCTGTGAGGTCACGGTTCCAGGCTCTGTCTCACCCAATCAGTGGGTCCCGCCAAAGCTCAATAGAAAATACTGCAGCAAAAACAATCCTGAACATTCACAAACTGGGAGCAAGCGGCACAGCACAACACAAGTGTGAATTAGTAAACTTTAACACACAGAGTCTGTCACTAATTAGTACAAAGTGCAGGGCACTATTGCTCACCTTCAGTCCTGTCCCTCAATCCCAGCTCATCTCTGGGGGATTGTTACAAGGTTCACCCCGTCCTTTCAACACAGATATTACCCACATAATCCCACATCAATTAGACATTGCACACAGCTTCTGACAGTTATTAACAAGACTAGACCGATGCTTCAAACCAAAAAATGATTGCATCCTCCCACCCACGCAAATTTCTATCTTTATTTATATTAATGTCTATATTTATCTATCTATCTAGCAGAGACACGGTCTAGTGCAGTAATAACTCAGACATATTCAAGTGTAATATAAACAGAGACAGGGTCCAGTGTAATGTAAACAGAGACAGGGGTCCAGTGTAAGATAAACAGAGACAGAGTCTAGTGCAATATAAACAGAGACAGGGTCTAGTGTAATATAAACAGAGACAGGGACTAGTGTAATATAAACAGAGACAGGGAGTAGTGTAATATAAACAGAGACAGGGTCTCGTGTAATATAAACAGAGACCGGGTCTAGTGTAATATAAACAAAGACAGGGTCTAATGTAAAACAAACAGAGACAGGGTCTAGTGTAATATAACCAGAGACAGGGTCTAGTGTAATATAAACAGAGACAGGGCCAAGTGTAATCTAAACAGAGACAGGGTCTAGTGTAATATAAACAGCGACAGGGCCGAGTGTAATATAAACAGAGACAGGGTGTAGTGTAATATAAACAGGGAGCGGGCCGAGTGTAATATAAACAGAGACAGGGACCAGTGTAATATAATCAGAGACAGGGTCTAGTGTAATATAATCAGAGACAGGGTCTCGTGTAATATAAACAGAGGCAGGGTCTAGTGGAATATAAACAGAGACAGGGTCGAGTGTAATATAAACAGAGGCAGGGTCTCGTGTAATATAAACAGAGAGTGGGCCAAGTGTAATATAAACAGAGACAGGGTCTAGTGTAATACAAACAGAGACAGGGTCTCGTGTAATATAAACAGAGGCAGGGTCTAGTGTAATATAGACAGAGACAGGGTCTAGTGTAATATAAACAGAGACAGGGTCTAGTGTAATGTAAACAGAGACAGGGTCTCGTGTAATATAAACAGAGACAGGGTCTAGTGTAATATAAACAGAGACAGGGTCTAGTGTAATATAAACTGAGACAGGGTCTAGTGTAATATAAACAGAGACAGGGTCTAGTGCCAGGATATCGGGTCAGGCCCACCTTGGAAAATGAGTTTGACTCCCCTGCGGTTGTTCTCCTTTGAGCAGAGAATCCCTAGAGGAGATTTGAGAGAGGTGTTTAAAATCACGAAGGGTTTAGATAGAGTAAATAATGAGAAACTGATTCCAGTGACTGAAGGGTCGATAACCAGAGGGCACTGATTGAAGGTGATTGGCAAAAGAACCAGAGGTGACACGAGGAAAAACCTTTTTACACAAGTGGTTAGGATCTGGAATACACTGCCTGATAGGTTGATGGATACAGATTGAATAGTAGCCTTCAAAAGGGAATTGGAGAAATACTTGAAGGAAAAAACATTGCAGGGGTTTGGGGAATGAGCAGGGGAGTGGGACTAACTGGATTGCTCTTCGAAAGAGCCGGCACAGACTCGATGGGCAGAATAGCCTCCTTCTGTGTGGTACTATTCGATGATTGTATGACGATCTCTTTCTATTTTAATATTTATGATGTTATTGTCGACAGCACGTCACACAGCTGGAATCTGAGCATCACCCACAGGAGTGTCGACTGATGTGAAACCATCTTTAACGGTCTACTGACTCCTGACGTAGCTGGAAAAGCTTTTGCTATTATTCCCACAATTGGGCACCATCAGCTTTTCCAAAGATCTCTGAGTTTCTCTAATGGCTGCTTTCGTCTCCCTCCATTGTGGGTGATATTTCTCCCTATTCTCCTGTAAACTGAATCCATCTTGATCTGAACTGGGTTCAATGTGAGACAGTTCGGGGAGTCAGGCATCATTCACCCCTAGACTTACACTGACAGGTTAAACCCCAGACAGCTCCTTAGTAAGGATTGCTCTGGATCCTCACCATATATGTGTCAGGATACTGAAACCCAGCTTTCTCACAGTCCACTCCTGGAGGCCCCACTCCCTGAGCCTCCAACCTTCAGCAGGGTCAGTGCTGGAGTTCCGCAGCGGGAGTGATCCCAGAGTAACTGTCGGGATCGCACCCCGTGGATGTTCCGGGTCGTGTATTTTTAGTTATCCTGGTGTCTAACACGCACACATCAATAAAACAGGGAATTCCTGGAAACACGCTGCAGGTCCTTCTTTATCTGGAGATCAAATGTCTGTTGTATAATTGTACCAGCAGTTAACAGGCTCCTGTGAACTCCTCCCTCTGCTATTTTAATGCAGACTTTAACCAATTTATTTTAAACGGGTTTATTTTAAATGAGCTAACACCTGCATTAAAATGGTAGACTCAGGACTGTCACACACACACATATTAAATCTTCGTGGAATAAATACCAGTCATTTTGAGACTGGAAACTTAACCCTGCCATTTCACTTTCAGTCAGGAACAGATCGCAGTTTGACACCAATCTCTGATTTGACAGCACGTTTCCAGCATTCACCGTTGTTCTTCCTGACTCTAAACACAGTTGTAAAGGAGCCTTCTGTTCCGTGCCCAGGAGCTCTGACCCATGGAAGGGAGCGGCTGGGACACATTCCTTACAGGCCTCAAGATTAACCTACACGGGGACATTGCTGTCAGTGAAGAGAGACGAGAAAGACCAAAGTGCCGTTTGCCCCTCTCAGTGTGGCCCTGAAGGACTGTGTCCAGGCTGTAGTTCAGTTCCCGCCGTAGGATCCTCCCCCCAGATTGTCCTTTCTGAGCTCCAGCCAGGTGATGCTAAACACTCAGGTGGGAACGACAAAAATCCACAACAATGTGTTTGAAGCAAACTGATTTATTTGACAGATATCCAGAATATTAAACTCCAGCCCAGTTACAGAGGTTATTAACATCAGCAGAAACAAACCCCAACTGTCAGAATGAACACGATTCAGTCCTGGATGTGATTAACAGCAGCAAAAACATCAGAATCCAACCTCTGCAGTCACTTGTGAATTCGCTGGTGTTTCAGCAGGTGGGTTGACTGAGTGAATCCCTTCCCACACACGGAGAAGGTGAACGGCCTTTCCCCGGTGTGAACTCGCTGGTGTGTCAGCAGGTGGGATGAATTAGTGAAGCCCTTCCCACACTCAGAGCAGGTGAAAGGCCTCTCCCCAGTGTGAACTCGCTGGTGTTTCAGAAGGTCGGATGAACACGTGAATCCGATCCCACACTCGGAGCAGGTCAACGGCCTCTCCCCGGTGTGAACTCGCTGGTGTGTCAGCAGGGTGGATGACTGAGTGAATCCCTTCCCACACTCGGAGCAGGTGAAGGGTCTCTCCCCGGTGTGAACTCGCTGTTGTGTCAGCAGTTTGGATGAATTAGTGAATCCCTTCCCACACTCGGAGCAGGTGAACGGTCTCTCCCCAGTATGAACTCGCTGGTGTCTCAGCAGGTTGGATGACCGAGTGAATCCCTTCCCACACTCCGAGCAGGTGAATGGTCTTTCCCCAGTGTGAACTCGCTGGCGTATCAGCAGGTGGGATGAACAAGTGAATCCCTTCCCACACTCAGAGCAGGTGAACGGCCTCTGCCCGGTGTGAACTTGCTGGTGTTTCAGCAGGTGGGATGACTGAGTGAATCCATTCCCACACTCAGAGCAGGTGAACGGTTTCTCCCCGCTCTGAACGGTGCTTTCTGCTTCCATGTTCAAAGGTCCTGATGAATTGAGTGACTCTGTCAGATCTTTAAGTGAGGTTTGGGTTGAGTTTCCCGTCTGCAAATCCTCCTCTTCTAACACCCTGCAAAATCAATTTAAAACAGGAAAAAGAGAGGGTGAGAGAGAACCCACAAAAACACAAAGGCAGGTTGTGAAATTGAGCTGAATGAACCTGGGAATTTGTGGGGCCGGCACGAGAAAAAAGTTACCATGAAAGCTGCCGGATTGACGTAAAAACCCAACTGGTTCACTCATGTCCTGCAGGGAAGGGAACCCGCCACCCGGTCTGGGCCTACACAAGACTCTGGCCTCTATGGGAGGAGAGAGTGAGGTGGGAGGGGGAGGGGTGAAGGAGAGCGACTTTATACATCTGTAACTCGACTAGAACTTTGACAGCACCTCCCAAACACGCGACCTCCACCATCTAGAAGGACAAGGGCAGCAGGTGCATGGGAACACCATCACCTCCCAGTTCCCCTCCAAGTCACACACTATCCTGACTTGGACATATATCGCCGTTCCTACATCGTCGCTGGGTGAAAATCCTGGAACTCCTCACCGAACAGCATTCTGAGAGTACCTTCACCACACGGACTGCAGAGGTTCAAGAAGAAGGCCCAGCATCACCTTCTCAACGGGCAACTGGGGACTGGCAATATATGCTGGCCTTGCTGGTGACACCCACATCGAAGGAATGTTTTTTTTCAAAACTGTGTACGTAAAATGGATGAAAAGCCTCTGCAGACTCACCGGCAGCAGCAGCAGCAGCCCTGGGTGGAGACTGAGCGAGGACACCGAGGATTTCAGCAGTGGGAGAGAGAGCGAGGCCCAGACTCCCCAGCGGCCCTGGGTGGAGACTGAGCGAGGACACCGAGGATTTAAGCAGTGGGAGAGAGAGCGAGGCCCAGACTCACCGACAGCCCTGGGTGGAGACTGAGCGAGGACACCGAGGATTTAAGCAGCAGGAAAGAGAGCGAGGCCCAGGAAATTACTCAGTGAGTTTGGAAGGCAGAGGAAAGAAGGGCTAGGAAATAGACAACAAGGCAGTTTGACAATGCTAAATGGTGTATACTGTAATGCAAGGAGTCTAGGAAATAAGGGAGATGAGCTGAGGGCACAGATAGACACGTGGGAGTCTGATATTATCGCCATTACTGAGACATGGCTGCAAGAAGGGCAGGACTGGCAGCTCAACATTCCTGGTTACAGGGTTTTCAGACCAGATAGAGAGGGGGGTAAATAAAGGAGGTGGGGGGGTCGCAGTATTAATTAAAGAGACAATTACAGCTGTGAGGAGGGAGGATATGTTCGAAGGATCATCAAATTGGCCATATGGGTTGAACTAAAGAACTAAAAAGGGGCACTCACACTGCTGGGAGTGTACGCTAGACCCCCAAACAGTCCCAGGGAGATCGAAGAGCAAATTTCTAGGCAAATTTCTGACAAGTGCAAAATAGGGCAGTAATAGTGGGAGATTTCAATGACCCCAATATTAACTGGGATACTACCAGTGGAAAAAGGATAGAGGGCACAGAATTCCGAAATTGCATTCTGGAGAACTTCTTTAGCCAAGACACAGCAAGCCCAACAACAGCGGGGGCAGTTCTGGATTTGGTTTTGGGGAATGAAGCTGGGCAGGTGGAAGGAGTATCAGTGGGGGAGCATATTGGGGGCAGTGATCATAATTCAGTTAGTTTGGGCATAATTATGCATAAGGCCAAAGAAAAAACAGGAGTAAGGGTTTTAAATTGGGGGAAGGCCAATTTTACGAGGTTGAGAAGTGATTTAGCAGAAGTGGACTGGAAACAGTTACTTGAAGGTAAATCAGTATCAGAGCAGTGGGAGGCATTCAAGAGTGAGATACATGGAGTTCAGGGTAAACATGTTCCCACAAAGAAAAAGGGTAGAATCGATAAACTTAGAGCCCCCTGGATGACGAGGTGCTTACAGGGTAAGATAAGGCAAAAAAGGGAAGGCTCGATCAGATAGCATGAGCTCAATACTGCAGAAAGCCGAGAAGAGGATAGAAAGTGTAAGGGTGAAATTGAGAAGGAAATTAGGAAAGCAAAAAGAGGGCATGAAAAAAATACTGGCAATTAGAGTCAAAGAAAACCCAAAGATCTTTTATAATTACATAAAGAGCAAGAGGATAACTGAGGAAAGAGTCGGGCCTATCAGGGCCCAGAATGGTGATCTATGTGTGGAGGTGGAGGATGTGGGGAAGGTGCTTCATGAATACTTTGTAGCTGTCTTCACAGAAGAGGGGGACGATACCGACGTTGAATTTAAGGAGGAAGAGAGTGAAATATTGGACGGGATAAACATAGTAAGAGAGGAAGTATTAAGGGGTTTCGCATTCTTGAAAGTGGATAAATGGCCAGGGCCGGATGCAATATGTCCGAGGCTATTAAAGGAAGCAATGGAGGAAATTGCGGAGGCTCTGACCATCATTTTCCCAATCCTCCCGGGCTACAGGAGTGGTGCCAGAGGATTGGAGAACGGCTAATGTTGGACCATTGTTTAAAAAGGGAGGGAGGGATAAACCCAGCAATTACAGGCCAGTTACTTTAACCTCGGTGGTGGGCAAATTACTGGAATCAATTCTGAGGGACAGGAAGGATGTGATTGCACTGGAGAGGGTGCAGAGGAGATTTACGAGGATGTTGCCAGGACTGGGAAACTTTAGCTATGAGGAAAGATTGGATAGGCTGGGGTTGTTTTCCTTGGAACAGAGCAGGCTGAGGGGAGATTTAATTGAGATGTATAAAATTATGAGGGGCCTAGATAGAGTGGATAAGAAGGACCTATTTCCCTTAGCAGAGGGGTCAAGAACCAGGGGGCATAGATTTAAAGTAGTTGGTAGAAGGATTAGAGGGGAGGTGAGGAAAACAATTTCACCCAGAGGGTGGTGGGGGTCTGGAACTCACTGCCTGAAAGGGTGGTAGAGGCAGAAACCCTCATCACATTTAAAAAGTACTTGGATATGCACTTGAAGTGCCGTAACCTACAAGGCTACGGACCAAGAGCTGGAAGGTGGGATTAGGGTGGATAGCTCTTTGTCGGCCGGCACAGACAAAATGGGCTGAATGGCCTCCTTTGCTGTCATAATTTCTCTATGATTCAAACACTCCCAGGGCAAATTACAGCACAGGTTAGATACAGACTGTCAGACATGGCTCAAGCGGTAGCTCTCGCCTCTGAGTCAGAAAGTTGTGGGTGGAAGTCCCACTCCAGAGACTTCAGTACAAAACTCGAGGCTGCCACTCCAGTGCAGTGCTGAGGGAGTGAAGCCCGGCGCGGAGTACAGCCCGGCGCGGAGTCCAGTTCCCTCTGCTCTGCTCCAACATGCCAGAGTGAAGCCCGGCGCAGAGTCCAGTTGCCTCTGCTACAACATGCCAGAGTGAAGCCCAGTGCAGAGCCCAGTTCCCTCTGCTCTGCTCTAACCTGCCAGAGTGAAGCCCAGTGCAGAGTCCAGTTCCCTCTGCTCTGCTCCAACATGCCAGAGTGAAGCCCAGTACAGAGTCCAGTTCCCTCTGCTCTGCTCCAACCTGCCTGAGCCTAAATTCAGAAGAGCGCCCTCTGCTGCATTCCCCCTGTCTCCGCAGGGAGGGGAGCAGGCGGCGGAAGTCCCGCCCCACGGGCTCCCTGATTGGTTGGCGGACCCGCCGCCGCTTCAGTCCTCCAGGCTTTCCTATTGGTCGGAGTGGACGTCAGTCACGGCGGCGGGATTGGTCACGTGCCCCAGTCGGGTTGCGGTCGCTCGATCCGCCCGCTCGGTGCCGGGGGAGGGAGGAGGCGCTCGGACGCTCCGGGTTGGATTTTGTTTTGATTTATCTCCTCGCGCGCGCTTCTCTCCGCGGTATATTTAGAAAAAACTCCTAAAACTCACTTTCCGCCGGTGATCCGGGCTCTCAGGCGGCGGGCTCCCGAGCGGGTGTCCTGAGCATGCGCGGGCCAGCGAGTGGGCGGGGGCATGGGGCGCATGCGCAGTGTCAGCGGCGGCCGGAGCGCGGGGGCTTGTGGGTATTTCAGCCAACCTGGGCAGCAGCTGGGCCTGAAAATCAGCTTCACTGCCCCTGGGCTGGGAAAGGGGGACATGAGACAGCTTTCTCCCTCTTACGCCTTTCTACACTCCGTTTACAGGGTGTTAGTCCTGGAACGTTTACAGACAGGAAGCTCAAACCAAACATCAGGTCAGGATCTGACAGTCGCTCCATTCCTCAGGACCTGAATATCATCGGTCTTTGCCCATGGAAGGAGAGAGCAGCGATCGCAGCGCGGACCGACCGCACACGTGTTCCGTGTGTGGACCCGGATTCTGCCGATCACCTGTCCTGGTGAGACACGTGTACCGTCAAACCGAGGGGAAACCGGGTAAAGATGGGGACAGTGGGAAGGGATTTACTTCCCCGTCTAGGTGGGACGTTCGTCGGCGCAGTCACACAGCGGACAGTCCGTTCACCTGCTCTGTGTGGCGGATTCAGTCAGACACCCAACCTGCTGACACATCCGCTTGTTCACATTGGTGAGAGACCGCTTAAATGTTCTGACTGTGGGAAAAGCTTTAAAACCTCTGGGAATCTGACGAATCAGCAGCCTGCTCACACTGGAGAGAGGCCATTTCCCTGCTCCTATTTTGGGAAGTGTTTCACTCGGTCCAGCAAGTTCACACCGGGGAGAGGCCGTTCACCTACTCCATCTGTGGGAAGGGATTCACTCACCCATCCCAGCTGCTGAGACACCAGCGAGTTCACACTGGGGTGAGACCGTTTAAATGTTCTGACTGTGGGAAGAGCTCTAAAAGCTCCTGGGAGCCGAAGGCACACCAGCGAGTTCACACCTTGAGAGGCCATTCACCTGCTGAATGTGGAAGGCTCATCTAACTTACTGACACACCAGAAAGTTCGTAATGGGGAGAATCCGTTCCCTGTTCTGTATGTGGAAAGGGATTCAATCGAACATCCCATTTACTGACACACCAGCACAGTCACACCGGAGAGAGACTGTTTAGATACTTCACGTGTAGGAAGGGATTCACTCAGTTGCCCCACCTGTTCACACTCCAGAGTGTCCACATTGAGAACAGTTACTTTAAATACTCTGACTGTGAGAAAAGCTTTTCAAGTTCAAAGCAGCTGATGCACGATCAGCGCATTGATATTGGAGAGAGGCTGTTTCAATATCCTGTGTGTGGGAAGAAATTCACCCCACCTGCTGAGACTCCAGTGAGTTCACATGTGACTGCAGGGGTTTGGATTCTGTTATTAATCACATCCAGGACTGAACCATGACAGAGTGCCCGTGCACTGTGGTTTCTGTGTGAATTATTGATGAATTCTCTCTCAATGGGATCACAGAAACTCATTCTCCATTCACTAATTGGGGCTTTCAATGTTCCCCAGCATGCCCCGCGGGGGAGAATGTGCCCCATTCACATTGGAGGAGCCCAGTGCGCCGGCGCAATACGCGCCTGTATTTGGAGCATGCGCAGTGTCACTGATCAGGGCCGGGCGAGTGCACGGAGCGGGCGGCAGCGGCAGTCACGGTTTTTGCGCCGATTACGAATCAGCTGGGCGCAGGGAAGAAACGCACCTAGCGGGTGAGCTGCATAAACACCGGATGTAGGCCGCAAGCCCCGAATGAGAACCTACGGGTTCCGCGTTTGCAGCTCGGAGGCTTTTTCCCAGGAACAGGCCCGGATTAACGGCGGTCATCTTTGTAAAGGAGCGCTGAGGGTTTTTGCGTCGCCATCTTGCTTCATCGAGCGGTAGAGCGCATGCGTGGCCATCTTTGTAAAGTAGCCACGAGGGGAAATGGCTTCAGGGTCCCAGTGAGTGAACTGAACCCAGTCAGAGTCAGCACCTTCAGGAGAGGAGAGGGAGGGGAACCAGTGAGTGAACTGAACCCAGCCAGAGTCAGCACCTTCAGGGGAGGAGAGGGAGGGGAACCAGTGAGTGTAGAACTGAACCCAGCCAGAGTCAGCACCTTCAGGGGAGGAGAGGGAGGGGAACCAATGAGTGTAGAACTGAGCCCAGCCAGAGTTGGTGGTGAAAACTGGGAGAGGAGAACAAACTGTCTTGAGAAGTGCGATGTGTTTGGATTTTAGCACAGGGAGGAGGGACAATGTGTGGGACGGGGATTTGGAGGCACAAGAGAGGAAATAATGTTCCATAGAAACTAGAATTGTCTGTTCTGAATTTCTGTCCTGTACTTACAATGATGAGTTTTGTAAACTTCTTTTACAGGGTTTTAGAAGGGGAGGATTTGAAGAAGGGAAACTCAAACTAAACATCATGTCAAGATCTGACAGCGTCACTCGATTCATTAGGACCTGAATATCATTGGCCTTTGAATGTGGAAGGAGAAATGTTTGTCTGTTCTGTCTGTGGGAAAAGATTTCAAACATCAGTGTGACTGGAAAAGCACCGAGACACACACACCCGAGTTAGAGTGTTCCAGTGCACTGACAGTGGAAAGAGCTTTAACCAGTCACACAGCCTGAAAAAACATCGCACCATTCACAGCGGGGAGAAACCTTACATGTGTTGTGTGTGTGACGAGGCTTCAACAGATCATCCAACCTGGAGAGACACGAGGACACCCGCACCACGGAGAAACCGTGGAAATGTAGGGACTGTGGGAAGGGATTCAATTACCCATCTGAGCTGGATATTCATCATCGCACTCACACTGGGGAGAGGCCGTTCACCTGCTCTGAGTGCGGGAAGGGATTCACCCGTTCATCCCACCTCCTGAGACACCAGCGAGTTCACACTGGGGAGAGGCCGTTCACCTGCTCCGAGTGTGGGAAGGGATTCACTCGGTCATCCTACCTGCTGAGACACCAGCGAGTTCACACTAGGGAGAGACCGTTCACCTGCTCCGAGTGTGGGAAGGGAATCACTCGGTCATCCGACCTGCTGACACACCAGCGAGTTCACGCTAGGGAGAGACCGTTCACCTGCTCCGAGTGTGGGAAGGGATTCACTCGGTCATCCTACCTGCTGAGACACCAGCGAGTTCACATCGGGGAGAAGCCGTTCACCTGCTCTGAGTGCGGGAATGGATTCACTCGTTCATCCTACCTGCTGAGACACCAGCGAGTTCACACTGGGGAGAGGCCGTTCACCTGCTCTGAGTGTGGGAAGCGATTCTTTCGTTCATCCAGCCTGCTGAGACACCAGTGAGTTCACAAAAGTTGACATTTATAGACTGTTTTCTGATCAAACTGGAGCAGGCATTGCCTAATATGGTTGTCTCTGTCTCCTGAATAGTCCAGAGAGACACGTCCACATCAACAACACACAGATAAACATCGTGGACTTGGTACTGTGAGCTGAAGCCACTAGTTCTGGACTTTCCTTATCCTAACATCAGATTTCTAATCCAAACATTCTATTGTGAATATCGAAGGATGGTTGGTCACAAAACACCAGCTGTTGCTCAGTGAAATCTGTCTCTCTCACTCTCTCTAATGATATGAACCACATTTTTCCCGTAATTGAATGAATTAAACATGAACCCCTTTCAGAATCTGAATTAACCGGGGTCCATATGCCAACATGTCCCACTTTTTTTGTTTTTTATGGGTTACGTTACCTCTTGGCAAAGTGTTTGATATCCTTCTTTGTCTTTAATAATCCAGGCTTCCTCTTAGTGCCCTTGCTGTCTCCTTACCTTTCCTTATATTGTCTATGTCCCTTATCGACTCCTTACACAGCAGAACGCAATGACCAGAATCCCTAAAGCTATTATCTGTGCTCTCACCAATCCTATCTGGAACAATCTAGCCCAAGGATGTAGTTCCACACTAGATACTACTTCACACCATTCATGATTCCCAAGTCTGGGGATTGCCTTTTCTGTCTCTCTATTTGTCTGTATCATTTGCACTGTGTGTTTCTGGGATGTCCTAATTCACTCAATTCTGCCCTTATAGCCAGAGACAGGGGAGGTATATAGTGTCCCATATGTGGAATGGCTCCATCCTCCAGAGGCAGTCTCATCAGCAGATAAGTGGCGTTATGGTGTTAGTGTTAAGGGGGGGATTAAATATGTGGGGTTATGGGGATAGGATGGGATATGTTAGGGGGAATTAAATACGGGGGTAGGGTGGGATATGTGTACTGTGGGGATTAAAGCAGGGACAGGGTACTGGATTTGGATGATCAGCCATGATCGTATTGAATGGTGGAGCAGGCTCGACGGGCCGAATGGCCTACTCCTGCTCCTAGATTCTATGTTTCTATGTTTCTATGATGATGGACCAGTACCAGCGTTTTAGCACCGATACGCCTGTTTCTCACTGGAATCAAACAAAAGTGATGTTCTGGTATGGGGCATCGGGGTGAACCCACAGTCATATCAGTGGCAGTAGCAGTCACACAATCCTGTCCTTTTCCTTTATACATGCTATTAGTTTGGTCTTCGCCCCATTTACTTATTCCAATCTGGCATTTTGGTGATTCTTTGTCGAGGGTGAACCCACAAGCTGGAACAGTCTGTTGATGGACTACGTCACATCTACAAACCCATGTTGTCCCTTTCAGAGTTCAACACTGCAGATCTGGTGCTATCCAAGTTCCCCCCTTCTTAATCAGATATCTTGGCTATTCCTCATTCTGTTTATGGATCGGACCAAATTCAGAGTCTTCCACCATTCCAAACCCATTCTACCCGATACACCTTCCAAGGTTTCGTTTCATTTCCATTTCTCCTTAACAAAGACAAGACCTATCCCACTGGGTCTAATATCTCCATTTCAATCCCCTTCCCTCGGGGCCAATAACACCATTCCCATTTGCTGCCTCACATCATAGTCTGTGTCTTGGTTCCTTTAAACCATTTTCTCTGTTGTTCTTCATGAATAAACAAAGGGATTTGATGACCCTCGATGTTGTCCAGTCCCTTCTGGACCACATTCATCACAAATGTCACACAGAGGCTGCACACGATGCCTCGAGTAAGGCCTTGATTCTGGTTAGCCTCATTGTTTGACAATAATCTGTTTAATTGCCTCTTCATTACCCCATCGTCTTCCCACATACTTTCTCTATCTATTCTGTTTACTCCTGCTAACCTTGCCGTGGCTCCTATTCCCAGCTATCCTGTCAGCTCTCGCTTTCTTTGTGATTTAAACGGATTCTCCTTATGTTCCCCATCTTCCTCATCCCTTGGTTCCTGTTTTCTATTCTTTACTAACACATCCTTTACTAATTCTCCTACCATGTTGTCTATTCATTGTGAATCTCTCCCTTCACATAATCTAGTTGACAGATTCAAGCTCATGTTTAACACTTTCCATTTCAATTAACAATTTCAAAACGCACATCGTTCTATAATACATTTCCTGATTCAATTACTTCTAGGCCATATAATCAATTTTAATTTCACAAACAAATTATGCCCAGACGTTGTGATTTTACAAAGAAGACAAAAGTAACAATTGCGTTTGGATGCGAGTCATTTATCCTCCCCTTCGAGCAATGTGTCTTGGAAAATAGGATTACACAGGATATACGGCACAGAAACACACCATTCGGCCCAACCAGTCCATGCCGGCGTTTATGTTCCACTCGAGCCTCCTCCCGTCTTTCCCCATCTAACTCTATCAGCATAAACCTCTATTCCCTTCTCCCTCATATGCTTATCTAGCCTCCCGTTAAATGCATCTATACTATTCGCTTCAACCACTCCCTGTGGTAGCGAGTTCCACATTCTCCCCACTCTCTGGGTAAAGAAGTTTCTCCTGAATTCCCTTTTGGATTTCTTGGTGACTATTTTATACTGATGGCCTCTAGTTATGCTCTTCCCCACAAGTGGAAACATTCTCTCTGTATCCACTCGATCAAAACCTTTCATCATTTTAAAGACCTCTATTAGGTCACCCCTCAGCCTTCATTTTTCAAGAGAAAAGAGACCCAGCCTGTCCATCCTTTCCTGACACGTATACCCTCTCATTTCTGGTATCATCCTTGTAAATCTTCTCTGCACCCTCTCCAGTGTCTCTATATCCTTTTTATAATATGGTGACCAGAATTGTACGCAGTGCTCCAAGTGTGGTCTAACCAAGGTTCGATACAAGTTTAGCAGAACTTCACTACTTTTCCATTCTATAACAATTCAATTCTATAACAATCGATCCCAATAATTGAACCCAATAGGTTCAAGTCTTAAGTCCAATGTTGTCAGCACGCTGTGACATTCGATGTCTGCAGATAACGGGAGATAAATTCTTAAAACTGCTGGATCTCTTGCTTTGCCATCAACCTCTTATCAAACTGGAGCTGGCATTGCCTAATATGGTCGTCTCTGGCTACTGCACAGTCCAGAGACACAAGTCTGCATTTTCTTCAACACACATCGACAACGTTAGAAGCAGGTAAAAACACTGTGGCCTTCCTGGGGCAGCACAAACCACTAGTCTCCAGACTTTCCTTATCCCAACATCATATTTCTGATCGAAACATTCTATGATGAAAATATCCAAGGCCAGTTGGTTGCAAACACCAGCTGTTGCTCAGTGAAATCTCTCTCTCTCTCTCTAATGATACCGACCACATTTTCCCCGATATCGAATGAACTAAACATGAACACCTTTCAGAAGCTGAATTAACCGAGGTCCATATGCCAACACCCCTCTCATCTTCCATTCACTTCAATTGAAAGGAAACCGACAGATTGGACCAGTCAGGATTTGAAAGATATTTACAACAGATTCTAGATGTTCTTAGAGTTGGGATCTTTCTCTATTCTGTCCACTCAAGGAGTTAGATAACAGACTTTCTCCTGTGAATATAGAGCTGGGGTATTGGGCCGTGATTTGTTCACTTGTTCATCTTGTTGATTCTAAACCTTTGCCAATTATTTGATGTGATCTGTTTACTTGTACGTATTGTTTTAAATACACTTGCTGAGTGGATTCAAATTGAAATTGAAAGCAGGTTTGCAGGCGTGATGCTCTATTCACACATCGAAGGTGAGAGAGATGCTGTGGGACACACGCTAAGTCCAGTAGCTGAAAGTGATTAACAGACTGGGTTTTGTGTTTAGTGATCTCGGGCGTGTTACCGAGACCTTCCCTGGATACCAAGGCTAGGAGAGGCACTCTGGAAGGTATGGGGAGCTGGGACTTGTCCATGAGAGTAACCGAAGGTACGAGAACTGAAATAATCTCGAGTTAGAAAGGAGAAAAGGCCCAAGAATGGAGCAGTCGGTAACAGGACATCAATTAGTCTCCACTTATCTCGGAGACTTCAAATATCGACACACTGTGTCATTTGAAATATCAAAATATTAAACACCAGCCCAGTTATAGGGGTTATTATCAGAAGAAACAAACCCCAAATGTCAGAATGAACACGATTCAGTCCGGGATGTGATTAACAGCAGCAATAACAGCAGAATCCAACCCCTGCAGTCATTTGTGAACTCGATGGTGTCTCAGCAGGTGGGATGACCGAGTGAATCCCTTCCCACACTCAGAGCAGGTGAACGGCCTCTCCCCAGTGTGAACTCGCTGGTGTATCAGCAGGTCGGATGACTGAGTGAATCCCTTCCCACACTCGGAGCAGGTGAATGGCCTCTCCCCAGTGTGAACTCGCTGGTGTCTCAGGAGGTAGGATGACCGAGTGAATTCCTTCCCACACTCAGAGCAGGTGAACGGTCACTCCCCAGTGTGAGTGCGATGATGAATTTCCAGCTCAGACGGGGAACTGAATCCCTTCCCACAGTCCCCACATTTCCACGGTTTCTCCGTGCTGCGGGTGTCCTTGTGTCTCTCCAGGTTGGATGATCAGTTGAAGCCTCGTCCACACACAGAACACGTGTACGGTTTCTCCCCGCTGTGAACGGTGCGATGTTCTTTCAGACTGTGTAACTGGTTAAAGCTCTTTCCACAGGCAGTGCACTGGAACACTCTCACTCGGGTGTGTGTGTCTCGGTGCTTTTCCAGTCACACTGATGTTTGAAATCTTTTCCCACAGACAAACATTTCTCCTTCCACATTCAAAGGCCGATGATATTCAGTTCCTGATGAATCGAGTGACTCTGTCAGATCTTGATGTGATGTTTGCTTTGTGTTTTCCATCTGCAAATCCTCCCCTTCTAATACCCTATAAAAGGAGTTTACAAAAATCAGCACATTGATGTACAGGACAGAAATTCAGAACAGACAATTCTAGTTTCGATGGAACATTCTTTCCTCTCTTGTGCCTCCAAATCCCCGTCCCACACATTGTCCCTCCTCCCTGTGCTAAAATCCAAACACATCGCACATCTCAAGACAGTTTGTTCTCCGCTCCCAGTTTTCACCACCACCTCTGGCTGGGTTCAGATCTACACTCACTGGTTCCCCTCCCTCTCCTCCCCTGAAGGTGCTGACTCTGGCTGGGTTCAGTTCACTCACTGGTTCCCCTCCCTCTCCTCCCCTGAAGGTGCTGACTCTGGCTGGGTTCAGTTCCACACTCACTGGTTCCCCTCCCTCTCCTCCCCTGAAGGTGCTGACTTTGGCTGGGTTCAGTTCTACACTCACTGGTTCCCCTCCCTCTCCTCTCCTGAAGGTGCTGACTCTGGCTGGGTTCAGTTCCACACTCACTGGTTCCCCTCCCTCTCCTCTCCTCCCCTGAAGGTGCTGACTCTGGTTGGGTTCAATTCCACACTCACTGGTTCCCCTCCCTCTCCTCCCCTGAAGGTGCTGACTCTGGCTGGGTTCAGTTCCACACTCACTGGTTCCCCTCCCTCTCCTCCCCTGAAGGTGCTGACTCTGGCTGGGTTCAGTTCCACACTCACTGGTTCCCCTCCCTCTCCTCCCCTGAAGGTGCTGACTCTGGCTGGGAGTCGGGATAAATGGATAATTTTCCGGTTGGCAAACGGTAACTAGTGGGGTGCCACAGGGATTGGTGCTGGTACCTCAACTATTTATAATCTACATTAATGACTTGGATGAAGGGACCGAGTGTAATGTAGCCAAGTTTGCAGATGATACAAAGATGGGTGGGAAAGCAAGTTGTGCAGAGGACTCGAAGAATCTGCAAAGGGATATCGACAGGCTCGGTGAGTGGGCAAACATTGTGCAGATGGAGTATAATGTAGGAAAATGCGAGGTTATCCACTTTGGCAGGAAAATTGGAAAAGCAAACTATTATTTAAATGGAGATTACAAAATGCTACAGTTCAGAGGGACCTGGGGGTCCTTGTGCATGAAGCACAAAAAGTTAACTTGCAGGTAAAGCAAGACATCAAAAAGGCAAATGGAATGTTGGCCTTTATTCAAGGGGGTTGGAGTATAAAAGCAGGGAAGTCCTGCTACAACTGTACAGGGTATTGGTGAGACCACACCTTGAGCACTGTGTACAATTTTGGTCTCCTTATTTAAGGAAAGATATACTTGCATTGGAGGCAGTTCAGAGACGATTCACACGGTTAATCCCTGAGATGAGGGGGTTGACTTATGAAGAAAGGTTGAGCAGGCTGGGCCTATACTCATTGGAATTTAGAAGAATGAGAGGTGATCTTATTGAAACAAAAAAGGTACTGAGGGGGCTCGACAGGTTAGATGCAGAGAGGATGTTTCCCCTCATGGGTAAATCTAGAACTCGGGGGCATTGTTTCAGAATAAAGGGTCGCCCTTTTAGAACTGAGATGAAGAGGAATTTCTTCTCTGAGTGTCGTAAATCTGTCGAATTCTCTGCCCCAGAGAGCCGTGGTGCCTGGGTCATTAAATACATTTAAGGCGGAGATAGACAGATTTTTACAAGATAAGGGAGTGAAGGGTTATGACTGCCTGGGTTCAGTTCCACACTCATTGGTTCCCCTCCCTCTCCTCTCCTGCCCTGAAGGTGCTGACTCTGGCTGGGTTCAGTTCTACACTCACTGGTTCCCCTCCCTCTCCTCCCCTGAAGGTGCTGACTCTGGCTGGGTTCAGTTCTACACTCACTGGTTCCCGTCCCTCTCCTCCCCTGAAGGTGCTGACTCTGGCTGAGTCCAGTTCACTCACTGGTTCCTCTCCCTCTCCTCTCCTGAAGGTGCTGACTCTGGCTAATTCAGTTCCACACTCACTGGTTCCCCTCCCTCTCCTCTCCTCCCCTGAAGGTGCTGACTCTGGCTGGGTTCAGTTCTACACTCACTGGTTCCCCTCCCTCTCCTCCCCCGAAGGTGCTGACTCTGGCTGGGTTCAGTTCTACACTCACTGGTTCCCCTCCCTCTCCTCCCCTGAAGGTGCTGACTCTGGCTGGGTTCAATTCTACACTCACTGATTCCCCTCCCTCTCCTCTCCTGAAGGTGCTGACTCTGGCTGGGTTCAGTTCCACACTCACTGGTTCCCCTCCCTCTCCTCTCCTCCCCTGAAGGTGCTGACTCTGGCTGGGTTCAATTCCACACTCACTGGTTCTCCTCCCTCTCCTCCCCTGAAGGTGCTGACTCTGGCTGGGTTCAGACCCACACTCACTGGTTCCCCTCCCTCTCCTCCCCTGAAGGTGCTGACTCTGGCTGGGTTCAATTCCACACTCACTGGTTCCTCTCCCTCTCCTCCCCTGAAGGTGCTGAGTCTGGCTGGGTTCAGTTCCACACTCACTGGTACCCCTCCCTCTCCTCCCCTGAAGGTGCTGACTCTGTCTGGGTTCAGTTCTACACTCACTGGTTCCCCTCCCTCTCCTCCCCTGAAGGTGCTGACTCTGGCTGGGTTCAATTCCACACTCACTGGTTCCCCTCCCTCTCCTCCCCTGAAGGTGCTGACTCTGGCTGGGTTCAATTCCACACTCACTGGTTCTCCTCCCCTGAAGGTGCTGACTCTGGCTAATTCAGTTCTACATTGACCTTGTAGCCCCACCCCGAAGTGGCTCCTTTACAAAGATGGCGGCGCACGCGCTCTACTGCTCCATGAAGCAAGGAGGCGGCGCAAAAACCCTCAGCTTTCCTTTACAATGATGGCGGCCGTTAACCAGGGCCTATCACCGGGAAAAAGCCTCCGAATTGCAAACGCGGAACCTATCGGTTCTCATTCGGGGCTTGCGGCCTACACCAGGTGTTTATGAAATTCACCCCTCGGGTGCGTTACCTCCCTGCGCCCCGCTGATTCGTAATCGGCCTCAAAACCGCGTCAGAGATCTTTCTGCGTGTATCGCACTCGCACGGCCCTGATTACCGTGGCACTGCGCATGCTCCAAATACAGGCGGGCACTGGGCTCCTCCAGTGTGAATAGGGCACATTCTCCCCGCAGAGCATGCGGGGGAACAGCCCCGCTGTTGAAGGCCCCAATTAGTGAATGGAGAATGAGTTTCTGTCATCCCATTGAGAGAAAATTCATCAATAATTCACACAGAAACCCAAGTGCACGGGCACTCTGCCGTGGTTCAGTCCTGGATGTGATTAATAACAGAATCCAAACCCCTGCAATCACATGTGAACTCACTGGCGTCTCAGCAGGTGGGGTGAATTTCTTCCCACACACAGGATATTGAAGCAGTCTCTCGTCAGTATCAATGCGCTGATCGTGCATCAGCTGCTTTGAACTTTGAAAGCTCTTAGAGTCATAGAGTTATACAGCACATTAAGAGGCCCTTCGGCCCATCATGTCCGCACCGGCCATCAAGCCCTGTCTATTCTAATCCCATTTTCCACCAATTGGTCCGTAGCCTTGTATGCTATGGCGTTTCAAGTGCTCATCTAAATGCTTCTTGAATGTTGTGATGGTTCCTGCCTCTACCACCCTTTCAGGCAGTGAGTTCCAGATTCCAACCACCCTCTGGGTGAAAAAGTTTTCCTCAAATCCCCTCTAAACCTCCTGCCCCTTACCTTGAAACTATGCCCCCTGGTTATTGACCCCTCTACTAAGGGAAAAAGTTCATTTCTATCTATCCTATCTATGCCCCTCATCATTTTGAACACCTCAATCATGTCCCCCCTCAGCCTTCACTGCTCTAAGGAAAACAACCCCAGCCTGTCCTGTCTCTCTTCATAGCTGAAGCGCTCCAGCCCAGGTAACATCCTGGTGAAACTCTTCTGCATCCTCTCCAATACAATCACATCCTTCCTATAGTGTGGCGACCAGAACTGCACACAGTATTCCAGCTGTGGCCTAACTAGCGTTTTGTACAGCTCCATCATAAACTCCCTGCTCTTATATTCTATGCCTCGGCTAATGAAGGCAAGTATCCCATATGCCTTTTTAACCACCTTATCTACCTGTCCTGCTGCCTTTAGGGATCTATGTACATGCACACCAAGGTCCCTCTGATCCTCTGTCCTTCCTAGGGTCCTACCATTCATTGTGTATTCCCTTGCCTTGTTAGTCCTCCCAAAATGCATCACCTCACGCTTTTCAGGGTTAAATTCCATTTGCCACTGTTCTGTCCATCTAACCAACCCGTCTATATCGTCCTGTAGCCCGAGGCTTCCCTCCTCGCTATTTACCACTCCACCAATTTTCGTGTCATCTGCGAACTTACTGATCATACCTCCTACATTCATATCTAAATCATTAATGTACACTACAAACAGCAAAGGACCCAGCACCAATCCCTGCAGTACACCACTGGACACAGGCTTCCAGTCACAAAAACAACCTTCGACCATCACCCTCTGCCTCCTGCCACTAAGCCAATTTTGGATCCAATGTGCCAAATTGCCCTGGATCCCATGGGCTCTTACCTTCTTGAACAGTCTCCCATGCGGGACTTTGTCAAAAGCCTTACTGAAGTCCATGTAGACTACATCAACTGCACTAACCTCATCCACGCACCTAGTCACCCCCTCGAAAAATTCAATCAAATTGGCTAGACATGATCTCCCCCTGACAAAGCCATGCTGACTATTCTTGATTAGTCCTTGCCTCTCCAAGTGGAGACTAATTCTGTCCCTCAGAATTTTTTCCAATAATTTCCCTACCACTGATGTTAGGCTCACTGGCCTGTAATTCCCTGGTTTATCCCTACTACCCTTCTTGAATAATGGTACAACGTTAGCTGTCCTCCAGTCATCTGGCACCTCCCCTGTGGCCAGAGAGGTTCTGAAAATTTGTGTCAGAGCCCCTGCAATCTCCTCCCTTGCCTCACACAGCAGCTTGGGATACATCTCGTCAGGGCCTGGGGATTTATCCACTTTTAAGCCCGCTAAAACCACTAGTACCTCCTCCCTCTCAATACTAATTTGTTCAAGTACATCACAATCCCCCCGCCTGATTTCTATGCCTACATCGTCCTTCTCGATAGTGAACACAGATGCGAAATATTCAATTAAAACCTCACCCACATCTTCCGGCTCTACACACTGATTGCCACTTTGGTCCCTAATGGGCCCTACCCTTTCCCTGGTTATCCTCTTGCCCTTAATATACTTATAAAACACCTTGAGATTTTCCTTTTTTTTGCCCGTCAGTGTTTTTTCATGCCCCCTCTTCGCTCTCCTGATTTCTTTTTTATACTCCTTTCTATACTTCTCTAGGGCTTCCATTGTTTTTTGTCCTTTGTAACTGCCAAAAGCCTCCCTTTTTTCCCGAATCCATTCTTGTATGTCTCTTGACATCCAGGGTTCCCTGGGCTTGTTGGTCGCTCCCTTGACCTTTACGGGAACATGTTGGCGTTGTACTCTCTCTATTTCCTTTCTGAAAGACTCCCACTGCTCTGATGTGGATTTTCCTACAAGCAGCTGATCCCAGTCCACTTTGGTCAGATCCTGCCTTATCATATTAAAATCGGCCTTCCCCCAATTTAGAACCTTTATTTCCGGTCCATCTTTGTCCTTATTCATGACTACCTTAAATCTCACCGAATTATGGTCACTGTCACCAAAATGCTCTCCTACTGATACTTCTACCACTTGCCCGGCTACATTCCCTAGAATTAGGTCCAGTCCCGCCCCCTCTCTTGTAGGGCTTTCTACATGCTGGCTCAAAAAGCTCTCCTGGATGCACTTTAAGAATTCTGCACCCTCTAAGCCTTTCACATTCTGACTATCCCAGTTAATATTGGGGAAGTTGAAATCCCCTACTATTATTACCCTATTATTTCTACACTTCTCTGAGATTTGCCTACATATCTGTTCCTCTATCTCCCCCTGACTGTTTGGGGGCCTATAGTAAAGTGCTTGTCCCCTTTTTGTTTTTAGATGGAAGCCATTTGGCCCGTCGAACCTGCTCCGAGGTGGATGCTGAGGGGATATTTCCCCTCATGGGGGAATCTAGAACTAGAGGGCACAGTCTCAGAATAAAGGGTCGCCCATTTAAAACTGAGATGAGGAGGAATTTCTTCTCTCAGATGGTCGTGAATCTGTGGAATTCTCTACCCCAGAGAGCTGTGGAGGCTGGGTCATTGAATATATTTGAGGTGGAGATCGACAGATTTCTGAATGGTAAGGGAGTCGAGGGTTATGGGGAGCGGGCAGGGAAGTGGATTTGAGGCCAAGATCAGATCAGACATGATCTTATTGAATGGCGGAGCAGGCTCGAGGGGCCGAATGGCCGACTCCAGCTCCTACGTCTTATGTTCAACCAATGTCTAGCCTGTGAGACTCGTGCGCCCACCTGAATCAACAGTATAAATGTGGGGACTGTGGGAATGGATTCAGTTGCCCGTCTGAGGTAGAAACTCATGGATACAGTCACACCGGGGACAGGCCATTCACTGGCTGTGTGTGGAAAGAGATGCACTCACTCATAAAAACAGCAGGGAGGTTGTGCTTAAACTATATTAAACACTAGTTAGGCCTCAGCTAGAGTACTGCGTGCAGTTCTGGTCACCACATTACAGGAAGGATGGAATTGCACTAGAGGGGGTACAGAGGAGATTTACGAGGATGTTGCCTGGGCTGGGGAATTTTAGCTATGAGGAAAGATTGAATAGGCTGGGGTTGTTTCCTTTGGAACAGAGGAGGCTGAGGGGAGACCTTATTGAGGTGTATAAAATTATGAGGGGCCTAGATAGAGTGGATAGGAAGGACCTATTTCCCTCAGCAGAGGGGTCAATAACCAGGGGCCACAGATTTAAAGTAATTGGTAGGAGGCTTAGAGGAGATTTGAGGGAAATTTCTTCACCCAGAGGGTGGTGAGGGTCTGGAACTCACTGCCTGAAAGGGTGGTAGAGGCAGAAACCCTCGCCACATTTAAAAAGTGCTTGGATGTACACTTGAAGAGCCGTAACATACAGGGCTACGGCCCAAGAGCTGGGAAGTGGGACTAGGCTGGAGAGCCGTAACACACAGGGCTATGGACTAAGAGCTGGGAAGTGGGATTAGGCCGGAGAGCCGTAACCTACAGGACTTCGGACCAAGAGCTGGGAAGTGGGATTAGGCCGGAGAGCTGTAATCTACAGGGCTACGGACCAAGAGCTGGGAAGTGGGACTAGGCTGGAGAGCCGTAACCTACAGGGCTACAGACCAAGAGCTGGGAAGTGGGACTAGGCTGGAGAGCCGTAACCTACAGGATCAGGAGCAGGAGCCTGCCCCATCCCACCTACTGACACACCAGCATGTTCGTAATGGGGAGAATCCGTTCACTGCACTGTATGTGGAAAGGGATTCAATCGATCAGAGGCTGAGACAGGAGGAATTATTATGGGGAATAAGGAAATGGCAGAAACGTTAACAAATATTTTGTATCTGTCTTCACAGTAGAAGATACAAAAAGCAGACCAAAAATTGTGGGAAACCAAGGGTCTAATGAGGGTGAGGAACTTAACGTAATTGATATCAGTAGAGAAAAAGTACTAGAGAAACTAATGGGACTAAAAGCTGACAAATCCCCTGGACCTGACGGCCTACATCCTAGGGTTCTAAAAGAGGTGGCTGCAGAGATAGTGGATGCAATGGTTTTGATCTTCCAAAATTCCCCAGATTCTAGAATGGTCCCAGCGGATTGGAAGGTAGCAAATGTAACACCGCTATTCAAGAAAGGAGGGAGAGAAAAAACAGGCAACGACAGGCCAGTTAACCTGACATCAGTCATTGGGAAAATGCTGGAATCCACTGTTAAGGAAGTGGTATCAAGTCACTTAGAAAATCATAACATGATTAGGCAGAGTCAACATGGTTTTATGAAAGGGAAATCGTGTTTGACAAATTTATTAGAGTTTTTTGAGGATGTAACTAGCAGGGTAGATAAAGGGGAACCAGTGGATGTAGTATATTTGGATTTCTAAAAGGCATTCGATAAGGTGCCACATAAAAGGTTGCTACGCAAGATATGGGCTCATGGGGTTGGGGGTAATATAGTAGCATGGATAGAGGATTGGTTAATGGACAGAAAGCAGATAGTAGGAATAAACGGATCTTTTTCAGGTTGGCAGGCTGTAACTAGTGGGGTGCTGCAAGGATCAGTGCTTGGGCCTCAGTTATTTACAATCTGTATCAATGACTTTGATGAAGGGACCTAGTGCAATGTATCCAAGTTTGCTGATGATACAAAGCTAGGTGGGACAGTAAGCTGTGAGGAGAACACAAAGAGTCTGCAAAGGATATAGATAGACTAAGTGAGTGAGCAGTAAGGTGGCAGATAGAGTATAATGGAGGGAAATGTGAGGTTATTCACTTTGGTAGGAAGAATAGAAAAACAGAATATTTTTTAAATGGTGAGAAACTTTCAAGTGTTGGTGTTCAGAGAGATTTGGGTGTCCTCGTGCAAGAAACACAGAAAGCTAGCATGCAGGTACAGCAAGCAATAAGGAAGGCAAATGGCATGTTGGCCTTTATTGCAAAGGGGTTGGAGTATAAGAGTAAGGAAGACTTGCTATAATTGTACAGGGCCTTGGTGAGACCACACCTGGAGTACTGTGCACAGTTTTGGTCTCCTTATCTGAGGAAGGATATACATGCCTTGGAGGCGGTGCAACGAAGGTTCACTAGATTGATTCCTGGGATGAGAGGGCTGTCCTATGATGAGAGATTGTGTAGAATGGGTCTATACTCTCTGGAGTTTAGAAGAATGTGAGGTGATCTCATTGAAACATACAAGATTCTGAAGGGGATTGACAGGGTAGATGCTGAGAGGTTGTTTCCCCTGGCTGGAGTGTCTAGAACTAGGGGACATCGTCTCAGGATAAGGGGTCAGCCATTTAAGACTGAGATGAGGAGGAATTTCTTCACTCAGAGGGTTGTGAATCTTTGGAATTCTCTGCCCCAGAGGGCTGTGAATGTTCAGTCTTTGAGTATATTCAAGACTGAGATAGATAGATTTTTGGACTCTAGGGGAATCAAGGGATATGGAGATCGGGCGGGAAAGTGGAGTTTAGGTCGATGATCAGCCATGATCTTATTGAATGGTGGAGCAGGCTCGAGGGGCCGTATGGCCGACTCCTGCTCCTAATTCTTATGTTCTTATGTTCTTCTCTGCTGGGTTTTGGCAGGAATCGAGGAAAAAACAGCTGGAAATTCCCTGATCTGTGATTTACAAGGACACTTTCCCTGGTGCATAAGAAACAGGAGCTGGAGTCGGCCATTCGGCCCCTCGAGCCTGCTCCACCATTCAATAAGATCATGGCTGATCTGATCTTGGCCTCAACTCCACTTTCCTGCCCGCTCCCCATAATCCTTGATTCCCCTGTTTTTCAAAAATCTGTCCATCTCCACCTTGAATATATTCAATGACTCCGCATCCACAGCTCTCTGGAGTAGAGAATTCCACAGATTCACGACCCTCTGAGAGAAGAAAGTCCTCCTCATTTCCGATTTAAATGGGCGACCCCTTTATTCTGAGACTATGCCCCCTAGTTCTAGATTCCCCCATGAGGGGAAACATCCTCTCTGCATCTACCCTGTCAAGCCCCTTCAGAATCTTATGTTTCAATAAGATCACCTCATTCTTCTAAACTCCAATGAGTATCGGCCCAATCTGCTCAACCTTTCCTCAGAAGACAACCCCTTCAACTGAAGAATCAACCTCGTGAAGCTTCTCTGAACTGCCTCCAATGCAAGTGTATCCCTCCTTTAATAAGGAGAGTGAAACTGTCCGCAGTACTCCAGGTGTGGTCTCACTAACGCCCTGTGCAGTGGTTCCCAGCAGTTACTTTTCTTCAGTAATGTTCTCGATCACAATGTTCTGACGAAAGGTCATCGACCTGAAACGTTAACTCTGTTTCTCTCTTCACAGATGCTGCCTGACCTGCTGAGTATCTCCAGCATTTTCTGTTTTTATTTCTCTATCACTAAACTGCCCCCTGCTGTTAATGATGTCATCTCTTATAGTTTCACAATTCTAGGTACAAACATCACACATTATAATCGAATCTATTCTATTACTCACTCTGGTTTAAGCTTACATTGTGGTTAGTAACAGACAGAACCTGTTCTTTCCCCTGATCTGATTACAGACTCCAACATGTCGATTCAGAGAATGGAATGTCTTATCAGTGTTGCCATGGCAACCTGTCTGCAGTGAAAGGCCTGTTTGAGTTTCTAACTCAGACTAAACTTCTCTCTCCCACAATACACATTCTATCAGACATTTGATGTCAATGTATTTTAGCCATGTTATGTTAATATCTCTAAAACCTACAGGGAGATCAGATACACAAATCTTTAAAAGTTGGAGGACAAGTTTATAAAGTGGTTTAAAAATGTTACCCGAGGTTTTTCATAAATGGGGCGTAGAAAACAAAACCATCGGTTCGGCTGCAGTTAGAATAAGTTTTGGGCATCTTCCACTAGGAAGGATGTCGGGGCCACAGTGTAAGGGTTTTTGTCTCTCAACCTGTGAGATTCGTGTGGCTCTGTGCAGCCTGGATGCTAGTGCGGGTTTAGGCCTTGTTGCCTGTTCTGGTCTCCAGCCAGTCTGGGAGCACTAGACACCTGTGAGTGGTTCGACCCACTCGCCCTTACGGTTCTGACACTGGACTTAGATGCGAGAGCAGTAATGGAGATGAAACTCAGGTAGACTCGGTTGAATGGTACGAAATGGAAAATCTTTATTGCATATTATTTAAGATTACGAAATACATGTCATAAGCACAGATTAATGACAGTACAATCTTACACGCAGTTATGTAATTAATTTCAGGGAAACGAGGAACGAACGACACATTGTAAATGGGGGCACACATTACAATTATCCTTAATACTTAAAACCCTCCCCTATCAATATCTGTCCTAAGCTAGATTCGTAGGATTCGAGACTCATGCTCACCACTCGTGATAACTCGGAGAATTCCGACAACTCTGATCGGATGTTTTTCACCGCAGCACCCACGTGTCGATCAGGGGGTCTCCGGGCCCCACTTGTTTACTCGTTTCTGCTCCGGCTAGCAGGCTGGAACGTCTGCTGTCATGAAGATCTGTGTTGTCCTCGGAGTTCCGATTCTACTCAAAAAAGAGTCTTCCTGTGCCCTCGCACTGATAAAATTCGAAAAATAGTCTTCCTGTGCCAGTTCTGCAGAACTCAAAAGAAGTCTTCCTGGGCAAGGAAAGTGTCTATTCGACCTACAGGCGCGGTCGGAGCTTACTGACCGTGGCGATACGTATGGTCTTCTTCTCTTCTCATCTCATCTCATCTCATCTCATCTCATCTCGGGCCTCCGGTTCCAACACCGTTTACCGACTTATCGGGATGGTGCGCCCGCTTCAAGGCTTCAGAGCCCAGTTCTGCACAGGTCTTCGCGACACGACACGAGGTAGATCCGAGCGGATCGTAAAGTTCAACAGTCTTTTGAAAAGAGACACGAGGCAAGCAGGAACAAGACGGCGAGTCAAGAGCAGCCACGAGGATAAGAGTCAACCGAATAAGAGAAAGATGGACAGTTTGGAGCTTGTAATTATAGTGCAAAATCTTCCTTTTCCCGCCCAACCTTAATGTATTTTCTTTTGTTAGGGTTTGGCGCTCAAATTTCTTGTATAGGGTGATCTTCGTTTTAATGGGTTTCGGGGATACTCGTAATTGTCTGAGTACCTGTTAATACTTTTCCCATTGTTTAATCGGTCGGTGTTCTCCCTGGAGGGGTTTTGGGGCTTCCAAGTGTTTTCTGTAACTTCCCGCTAACGGCTCTCTCATCGTAGAGTCGTTGGGATTTTACATATTAATGTCTTTGGATGGGTTCTTGATTACTTGGTACAATAGCCCTTATTCGCACCTGGGAGAACGATTTCAGTATTTATGTGTATACTGTAAACCCATGATGTCTCGTGTATTATCTTAAATGTGCTGAGTCTTAATCGATCTTGCACAAATGTTTATTGGAACGCCATCTTGTCTGCCTGTCGAAAAGTCTAGAATGTTCCGCCACGAGGCGCGGCGGCCATTTTACAAGCTGCTTGTGTCCACTTTGAAAACCTGACAGCATTCTGCTGAAATAAAAGCTGTTTGAACGAAACTATGTGTTTTTCTCCTTATTAATAAAATCGCGATATATTGCGAATTCTACACAGAGAGGCTGCAGAATCAATTCACTGAGGTTATACCACGGATGAGAGGCTTTAGTTATCAGAGAATCAGAGAATGAAACAGCACAAAAGGTGGCCATTCGGCCCATCATGCTTGTGCCAGCTCTTTGGGAGAGCGATCCAATTAGACCCACTCTCCTGCTCTTTCCCCATATCCCAGTAAATGTTTTCCCTTCAAATATTAATCCAATTCCCTTTTGAAAGTTACTCTTGAATCTGCTTCCACCGCCCTTTCAGGCAGTGCATTTCAGATCATAATAACTCGCTGGGTAAAGAAATGTTTCCTCATGATGACCTGTCTGCAGTGAAGCGCCTGTTTGAGTTTCGAACTGAGGCGAACTTCTCTTTCCCAGGAGGAGAGACGAGAGAAACTGGGGCACTTCTCACTAGAACAAAGCAGGGTAAGAGATGTGAGCGAGGTGTTTAAACTTGTTCAAGGACACCGACCAAAATATCTGAGACACTCCCTGTCCTTCAGGACCTGTGTCCAGGGGAGAAGCTGAAGGGTTAATCAGATCATCTTTGGGTTAAATGTTGTGCTCGTGGAGCTGAGCCCCTAGTGTCAGCATCAAATACTCTCCAGTCGGGTACAGCACGGATCAGATACAGAGTAAACCCATCAGCTGCTCCCCGACACAGATACCGAGGGACAGGGAGTGTCCGGGACAATGACATTTCTCACTCAACAAGGTATAAATTGATCCTGTACCTCTCCCCATTAATCCTGGGCTCCACACGGGGCGAATCCTGCTCCTGTTTCCCTTCCTGGAACAGCACTGAGCTAAACCCAGTCCATAATGAGCAGGGCTCAGGGAGGTTGGTTGCTAGGCACTGCAGTGATGTCATAAAGCAGGGCCAATCAGGCCAACTGGTCGTCTCCTTGTCCCTTTAAAGGTGGAGAGCGGAGACACCCTGTCTCAAAACACACCCCACTTGTTCATACTGAGAATCCCCGGGCAAGGCCCAAGGCCCAGAGTGTGGACACACCCCGGGGGAAAGAGGAGGAGAGCGGGGACACCCTGTCTCAAAACACACCCCACCTGTTCATACTGAGAATCGCCGGGCAAGGCCCAAGGCCCAGAGTGTGGACACATCCCGGGGAAAAGAGGAGGAGAGCGGGGACACCCTGTCTCAAAACACACCCCACCTGTTCATGCTGAGAATCCCCGGGCAAGGCCCAAGGCCCAGAGTGTGGAACACAACCCGGGGAAAGAGGAGGAGAGCGGGGACACCCTGTCTCAAAACACACCCCACCTGTTCATACTGAGAATCCCCGGGCAAGGCCCAAGGCCCAGAGTGTGGAACACAACCCGGGGAAAGAGGAGGAGAGCGGGGACACCCCGTCTCAAAACACACCCCACCTGTTCATACTGAGAATCCCCGGGCAAGGCCCAAGGCCCAGAGTGTGGACACACCCCGGGGGAAAAGAGGAGGAGAGCGGAGACACCCTGTCTCAAAACACACCCTACCTGTTCATACTGAGAATCCCAGGGCAAGGCCCAAGGCCCAGAGTGTGGACACACCCCAGGGGAAATGAGGAGGAGAGCTGGGACACCCTGTCTCAAAACACACCCCACCTGTTCATACTGAGAATCCCCGGGCAAGGCCCAAGGCCCAGAGTGTGGACACACCCCAGGGGAAAAGAGGAGGAGAGCGGGGAGACCCTGTCTCAAAACACACCCCACCTGTTCATACCAGGAATCCCCGGGCAAGGCCCAAGGCCCAGAGTGTGGACACACCCCGGGGGAAAAGAGGAGGAGAGTGGGGACACCCTGTCGCAAAACACACCCCACCTGTTCATACTGAGAATCCCCGGGCAAGGCCCAAGGCCCAGAGTGAGGACACAAGCAAGGGGAAAAGGGGAGGAGAGCGGGGACACCCTGTCTCAAAACACATCCCACCTGTTCATACTGAGAATCCCCGGGCAAGTCCCACGGCCCAGAGTGGGGACACAACCAAGGGGAAAAGAGGAGGAGAGCGGGGACACCCTGTCTCAAAACACACCCCACCTGTTCATACTGAGAATCCCCGGGCAAGGCCTAAGGCCCAGAGTGTGGACACACCCCGGAGGAAAAGAGGAGGAGAGCGGGGACACCCTGTATCAAAACACACCCCACCTGTTCATACTGAGAATCCCCGGGCAAGGCCCAAGGCCCAGAGTGTGGAGGGCCTGGCTCGGATTTTAAGGTTCTGTCCCCTCGTCCCAGACTCCCCACCAGTGGAAAGAGTTTCTCTGTATCTACCCTCGCAAACAATCCTCAATACCTCAATCAAATCAGCCTCAAATTTCTATACTCCATGGAATACAAGCTTCATTTCTGTAAACTCTCAATAGTATAACCCTTGGAGCCCTTGTAACATGCTGGTGAATCTGCACTGCACTCCTTCCAAGGCCAATCTATTCTTTCTAAGGTGCGGGGCCCAGAACGGTCCACAGTGCTCCAGATGTGGTCTAACCAGGGCTTTGTACAGCTGGAGCAAAACTTCCTCCCCTCCATATTCTAGACCTCTAGTCATGAGCATTAACATTTCATTACTCTTTTAGTTTATATTTATTTTAAAGACTCCCAGGGCAGGTAAAGCACTGGTTAGATACAGAGTAAAGCTCTTTCTACACTGTCCCATCGAAAACTCCCAGGGCAGGTACAGCACGGGTTAGATACAGAGTAAAGATCCCTTTACACTGTCCCATCAAACACTCCCAGGGCAGGCAAAGCACGGGTTAGATACAGAGTAAAGCTCGCTCTATACTGTCCCATCAAACACTCCCAGTGCAGGTACAGCACGGGTTAAATACAGAGTAAAGCTCCCTCTACACTGTCCCATCAAACACTTCCAGGGCAGGAACAGCACGGGTTAAATACAGAGTAAAGCTGCCTCTGCACTGTCCCATCAAACACTCCTAGGGCAGGTACAGCACAGGTTAGAGACAGAGTTAAGCTCCCTCTACACTATCCCATCAAAAACTCCCAGGGCAGGTGCAGAACGGGTTAGATACAGGGTAAAGCTCCCTCTACATTGTCTCATCAAACACTCCTGGGGCAGGTACAGCATGGGTTAGATTTCGAGTAAAGCTCCCACTAAACTGTCCCATCAAAAACTCCCAGAGCAGGAACATCACAGGTTAGATACATAGTAAAACTCGCTCTATACTGTCCCATCAAACGCTCCCAGGGCAGGTACAGCACGGGTTCGATACAGATTAAAGCTCCCTCTACACTGCCCCATCAAACACTCCCAGGACAGGTACAGCACGGGTTAGATGCAGAGTAAAGCTCCCTCGACACTGTCCCATCAAATACTCCCAGGGCATGTACAGCACGGGGTTAGTCACAGAGTAAAGCTCCCTCTATACTGTCCCATCAAACACTCCCAGGGCAGCTACAGCATGGTTTAGATACAGAGTAAAGCTCCACTACACTGTCCCATCAATCCCTCCCAGGGCAGGTACAGCACGGGTTAGATGCAGACTAAAGCTCCCTCTTCACTGTCCCATCAAACGCTCCCAGGGCAGCTACAGCACGGGTTAGATGCAGAGTAAAGCTCCCTCTACACTGTCCCATCAAACACTCCCAGAGCAGGTACAGCACGGGTTAGTTACAGAGTAAAGCTCGCTCTATACCGTCCCATCAAACACTCCCCGAGCAGTTACAGCATGGTTAGATATAGAGTAAAGCTCCCTCGATACTGTCCCATCAAATACTCACAGGGCAGGTACAGCACGTGTTAGATACAGATTAAAGCTCCCTCTACACTGTCCCATCAAACACTCCCAGGGCAGGTACAGCATGGGTTATAAACAGAATAAAGCTTCCTCTACACTGTCCAATCAAACACTGAGAGGTCGCACAACACCAGGTTATAGTCCAACAGTTTTATTTGAAATCACAAGCTTTCGGAGCTATCGATTTGCTCCTTCCTCAGGTGAAGGAGCAAATCGATAACAGCATCACAATCAAACACTCCCAGGGAAGGTACAGCACAGGTTACATGCAGAGTAAAGCTCCCTTTACACTATCCCATCAAACAATCCCAGGGCAGGTACAGCACGGGTTAGATACAGATAAAAGCCCCCTCTGCACTGTCCCATCAAACTCTCCCAGGGCAGGTACAGCACGAGTTAGCTGCAGAGTAAAGCTCCCTCTACACTGTCCCATCAATCTCTCCCAGGGCAAAAACAGCATGGGTTATATACATAATAAAGCTCCCTCTACACTGTCCTATCAAACACTCCCAGGGAAGGTACAGCACAGGTTACATGCAGAGTAAATCTCCCTTTACACTATCCCATCAAACACTCCCAGGGCAGGTACAGCACGGGTTAGATACAGAGTAAAGCTCCCTCTGCACTGTCCCATCAAACTCTCCCAATGCAGGTACAGCACGGGTTAGATACAGAGTAAAGCTCCTTCGACACTGTCCCATCAAACACTCCCAGTGCAGGTACAGCACGGGTTAGATTCAGAGTAAATCTCCCTCTACTCTGTCCCATCAAACACTCCCAGGGCAGGTACAGCACGGGTTAGATACAGAGTAACGCTCCCTCTACACTGTCCCATCAAACACTCCCAGAGCACCTACAGCACGAGTTAAATACAGAGTAAAGCACCCTCTACACTGTCCCATCAAACTCTCCCAGGGCAGGTACAGCACGGGTTAGATACAGAGTTTAGCTCCCTCCACTTGTCCCATCAAACACTCCCAGGTTAGGTACAGCACGGATTAGATACAGAGTAAATCTCGCTCTATACTGTCCCATCAAACACTCCAAGGGCTGGTAAAGCACGGGTTAGATACAGAGTAAAGCAGCCTCTACACTGTCCCATCAAACTCTCCCAGGGCAGGTACAGCACGGGTTAGATACAGAGTAAAGCTCCCTCTACACTGTCCCATCAAACACTCCCAGGGTAGGTGCAGCACGGGTTAGAGACAGAGTAAAACACCATCGACACGATCCGATCAAACACTCCCAGGGCTGGTGCAGCAGGGGTTATTTCCAGAGTAAAGCTCCCTTTACACTGTCCCATCAAACACTCCCAGGGCAGGTACAGTACGGGGTTAGTTACAGCGTAAAGCTCCCTCTACACTGTCCCACCAAACACTCCCAGTGCACGAACAGCACGGGTTAGATACAGAGTAAAGCTCCCTCTACACTGTCCCATCGAACACTCCCCGGGCAGGTAAAGCACGGATTAGATACAGAGTAAATCTCCCTCTACATTGTCCCACCAAACACTCCCAGGGCACGGACAGCACGGGTTAGATTCAGAGTAAAGCTCCCTCTACACTGTCCCATTAAAAAACACTCCCAGGACAGGTACAGCAGGGGTTTGTTACAGAGTAAAGCTCACTCTATGCTGTCCAATCAAACACTCCAAGGGCAGATACAGCAGGGGTTAGATACAGAGTAAAGCTCCCTCTACACTGTCCCACCAAACTGTCCCAGGGCAGGTACAGCACGGGTTAGATACAAGAGTAAAGCTCCCTCTGCACTGTCCCATCAAACACTCCCAGGGCAGGTACAGCATGGTTTAGATAGAGTAAAGCTCCCTCCATACTGTCCCATCAAACTCTCGCAGGGAAGGTACAGTACGGGTTAGATACAGAGTAAAGCTCCCTCTGCAATGTCCCATCAAACACTCCCAGGGCAGGTACAGCATGGGTTATATACGGAATAAAGCTCCCTCTACACTGTCCCATCAAACACTCCCAGGGAAGGTACAGCACAGGTTACATGCAGAGCAAAGCTCCCTTTACACTATCCCATCAAACACTCCCAGGGCAGGTACAGCACGGGTTAGATACAGAGTAAAACTCACTCTACACTGTCCCATCATACACTCCCAGGGCAGGTACAGCACAGGTTAGATACAGAGAAAAGCCACCTCTGCACTGTTCCATCAAACTCTCCCAGGGCAGGTACAGCACGGGTTAGCTGCAGAGCAAAGCTCCCTCTACACTGTCCCATCAAACTCTCCCAGTGCAGGTACAGCACGGGTTAGAGACAGAGTAAAACTCCATCGACACGATCCCATCAAACACTCCCAGGTCAGGTACAGTACGGGCTTAGTTACAGCGTAAAGCTCCCTCTACACTGTCCCATCAAACACTCCCAGGGCAGGTACAGCACGGGTTAGATACAGAGTAAATCTCCTTATAACATTGTCCCACCAAACACTCCCAGGGCACGTACAGCACTGATGAGATACAGAGTAAAGCTCCCTCTACACTGTCCCATCAAACTCTCCCAGGGCAGGTACAGCACGGGTTAGATACAGAGTAAAGCTCGCTCTATACTGTCCCATCAAATGCTCCCTGGGCAGGTACAGCACAGGTTAGATACAGAGTAAATCTCCCTCTGCATTGTCCCACCAAACACTCCCAGGGCACGTACAGCACGGGTTAGATACAGAGTAAAGAACCCTCTAAACTGTCCCTTCAAACACTCCCAGGACAGGTACAGCAGTGGTTAGTTACAGAGTAAAGCTCCCTCTCTGCTGTGAAAACACTCCTAGGGCAGATACAGCAGGGGTTAGATACAGAGTAAAGCTCCCTCGACACTGTCCCATCAAACTGTCCCAGGGCAGGTACAGCACGGGTTAGATACAGAGTAAAGCTCACTCTGCACTGTCCCATCAAACACTCCCAGGGCAGGTACAGCAAGGTTTAGATAGAGTAAAGCTCCCTCCACACTGTCCCATCAAACACTCGCAGGGAAGGTACAGTACGGGTTAGATACAGAGTAATGTTCCCTCCACACTGTCCGATAAAACACTCCCAAGGCAGGTACAGCAGGCGTTAGTTACAGAGTAAAGCTCCCTCTATACCGTCCCATCAAACACTCCCCGAGCAGGTGCAGCATGGTTAGATATAGAGTATATCTCCCTCGATACTGTCCCATCAAACACTCACAGGGCAGGTACAGCACGGGTTAGATACAGATTAAAGCTCCCTCTACACTGTCCCATCAAACACACCCAGGGCAGGTACAGCATGGGTTATATACAGGATAAAGCACCCTCTACACTGTCCCATCAAACACTCCCAGGGCAGGTGCAGCACGGGTTAGATACAGAGTAAAACTCCCTCTGCACTGTCCCATCAAACACTCCCAGGGCAGGTACAGCACAGGTTAGATACAGAGAATAGCCCCCTCTGCACTGTCCAATCAAACTCTCCAAGGGCAGGTGCAGCACGGGTTAGCTGCAGAGTAAAGCTCCCTCTACACTGTCCCATCAAACACCTCCAGGGCAGGTACAGCACGGGTTAAATACAGAGTAAAGCTCCCTCTATACTGTCGCATCAAAGACTCTCAGGGTAGGTACAGCACAGGTTAAATACAGAGTAAAGCTCCCTCTGCACTGCCCCATCAAACACTCCCAGGGCAGGTGCAGCATGGGTTAGATACAGAGTAAAGCTCCCTATACACTGTTCCATCAATCTCTCCCAGGGCAGGTACAGCACGGGTTAGATACAGAGTAAAGCTCCTTCGACACTCTCCCATCAAACACTCACAGGGTAGGTACAGTACGGGTTAGATACAGAGTAAAGCACCCTTTACACTATCCCATCAAACACTCCCAGGGCAGGTACAGCAAGGGTTAGATTCAGAGTAAAGCTCCCTCTACTCTGTCCCATCAAACACTCCCAGGGCAGATACAGCACGGGTTAGATACAGAGTAAAGCTCCCTCTAAACTGTCCCATCAAACACTCCCAGGGCAGCTACAGCACGTGTTAAATACAGAGTAAAGCACCCTCTACACTGTCCCATCAAACTCTCCCAGGGCAGGTACAGCACGGGTTAGATACAGAGTATAGCTCCCTCTACTTGCCCCAGCAAACACTCCCAGGGTAGGTACAGCACGGATTAGATACAGAGTAAATCTCGCTCTTTTCTGTCCCATCAAACACTCCCAGGGCTGGTACAGCACGGGTTAGATACAGAGTAAAGCTCCCTCTACACTGTCCCATCAAACACTCCCAGGGCAGCTACAGCACGGGTTAAATACAGAGCAAAGATTCCTCTACACTGTCAAATCAAATACTCCCCGGGCAGGTGCAGCACGGTTTAGATACAGGGTAAAGCACCCTCTAAACTGTCCCATCAAACTCTCCCAGGGCAGGTACAGCACGGGTTAGATACAGAGTAAAGCTCCCTCTACACTGTCCCATCAAACACTCCCAGGGCAGGTACAGCACGGGTTAGATACAGAGTAAATCTCCTTATAACATTGTCCCACCAAACACTCCCAGGGCACGTACAGCACGGGTTAGATACAGAGTAAAGCTCCCTCTACACTGTCCCATCAAACACTCCCAGGGCAGGTACAGCACGGGTTAGATACAGAGTAAAGCTCGCTCTATACTGTCCCATCAAACACTCCCTGGGCAGGTACAGCACGGGTTAGATACAGAGTAAAGCTCCCTCTGCACTGTCCCATCAAACACTCCCAGGGCAGCTACAGCACGGGTTAGATACAGAGTAAAGAACCCTCTAAACTGTCCCTTCAAACACTCCCAGGACAGGTACAGCAGGGGTTAGTTACAGAGGAAAGCTCCCTCTCAGCTGTCCGAAAACACTCCTAGGGCAGATACAGCACGGGTTAGATACAGAGTAAAGCTCCCTCGACACTGTCCCATCAAACTCTCCCAGGGCAGGTACAGCACGGGTTAGATACAGAGTAAAGCTCCCTCTGCACTGTCCCATCAAACACTCCCAGGGCAGGTACAGCAAGGTTAGATACAGAGTAAAGCTCCCTCTACACTGTCCCATCAAACACTCCCAGAGCAGGTACAGCACGGGTTAGATACAGAGTAAAGTTCCCTCTACACTGTCCGATCAAACACTCCCAAGGCAGGTACAGCAGGGGTTAGTTACAGAGTAAAGCTCCCTCTATACCGTCCCATCAAACACTCCCAGGGCAGGTACAGCATGGTTAGATATAGAGTAAATCTCCCTCGATACTGTCCCATCAAACACTCACAGGGCAGGTACAGCACGGGTTAGATACAGATTAAAGCTCCCTCTACACTGTCCCATCAAACACACCCAGGGCAGGTACAGCATGGGTTATATACAGGATAAAGCACCCTCTACACTGTCCCATCAAACACTCCCAGGGCAGGTGCAGCACGGGTTAGATACAGAGTAAAACTCCCTCTACACTGTCCCATCAAACACTCCCAGGGCAGGTACAGCACAGGTTAGATACAGAGAATAGCCCCCTCTGCACTGTCCAATCAAACTCTCCAAGGGCAGGTGCAGCACGGGTTAGCTGCAGAGTAAAGCTCCCTCTACACTGTCCCATCAAACACCTCCAGGGCAGGTACAGCACGGGTTAAATACAGAGTAAAGCTCCCTCTATACTGTCGCATCAAAGACTCTCAGGGTAGGTACAGCACAGGTTAAATACAGAGTAAAGCTCCCTCTGCACTGCCCCATCAAACACTCCCAGGGCAGGTGCAGCATGGGTTAGATACAGAGTAAAGCTCCCTATACACTGTTCCATCAATCTCTCCCAGGGCAGGTACAGCACGGGTTAGATACAGAGTAAAGCTCCTTCGACACTCTCCCATCAAACACTCACAGGGTAGGTACAGTACGGGTTAGATACAGAGTAAAGCACCCTTTACACTATCCCATCAAACACTCCCAGGGCAGGTACAGCAAGGGTTAGATTCAGAGTAAAGCTCCCTCTACTCTGTCCCATCAAACACTCCCAGGGCAGATACAGCACGGGTTAGATACAGAGTAAAGCTCCCTCTAAACTGTCCCATCAAACACTCCCAGGGCAGCTACAGCACGTGTTAAATACAGAGTAAAGCACCCTCTACACTGTCCCATCAAACTCTCCCAGGGCAGGTACAGCACGGGTTAGATACAGAGTATAGCTCCCTCTACTTGCCCCAGCAAACACTCCCAGTGTAGGTACAGCACGGATTAGATACAGAGTAAATCTCGCTCTTTTCTGTCCCATCAAACACTCCCAGGGCTGGTACAGCACGGGTTAGATACAGAGTAAAGCTCCCTCTACACTGTCCCATCAAACACTCCCAGGGCAGCTACAGCACGGGTTAAATACAGAGCAAAGATTCCTCTACACTGTCAAATCAAATACTCCCCGGGCAGGTGCAGCACGGTTTAGATACAGGGTAAAGCACCCTCTAAACTGTCCCATCAAACTCTCCCAGGGCAGGTACAGCACGGGTTAGATACAGAGTAAAGCTCCCTCTAAACTGTCCCATCAAACACTCCCAGGGCAGGTACAGCACGGGTTAGATACAGAGTAAATCTCCTTATAACATTGTCCCACCAAACACTCCCAGGGCACGTACAGCACGGGTGAGATACAGAGTAAAGCTCCCTCTACACTGTCCCATCAAACTCTCCCAGGGCAGGTACAGCACGGGTTAGATACAGAGTAAAGCTCGCTCTATACTGTCCCATCAAATGCTCCCTGGGCAGGTAAAGCACAGGTTAGATACAGAGTAAATCTCCCTCTGCATTGTCCCACCAAACACTCCCAGGGCACAAACAGCACGGGTTAGATACAGAGTAAAGAACCCTCTAAACTGTCCCTTCAAACACTCCCAGGAAAGGTACAGCAGGGGTTAGTTACAGAGGAAAGCTCCCTCTCTGCTGTGAAAACATTCCTAGGGCAGATACAGCAGGGGTTAGATACAGAGTAAAGCTCCCTCGACACTGTCCCATCAAACTGTCCCAGGGCAGGTACAGCACGGGTTAGATACAGAGTAAAGCTCACTCTGCACTGTCCCATCAAACACTCCCAGTGCAGGTACAGCAAGGTTTAGATAGAGTAAAGCTCCCTCCACACTGTCCCATCAAACACTCGCAGGGAAGGTACAGCACGGGTTAGATACAGAGTAAAGCTCCCTCTACACTGTCCCATCAAACACTCCCAGGGCAGGTACAGCACGGGTTAGATACAGAGTAAAGCTCCCTCTACCTGTCCCATCAAACACTCCCAGGGCAGGTACAGCACGGGTTAGATACAGAGTAAAGCTCCCTCTATACTGTCCCATCAAACACTCCCAGGGCAGGTACAGCACGGGTTAGATACAGAGTAAAGCTCCCTCTACACTGTCCCATCAAACACTCCCAGGGCAGGTACAGCACGGGTTAGATACAGAGTAAAGCTCCCTCTACACTGTCCCATCAAACACTCCCAGGGCAGGTGCAGCACGGGTTAGATACAGAGTAAAGCTCCCTCTACACTGTCCCATCAAACACTCCCAGGGCAGGTACAGCACGGGTTAGATACAGAGTAAAGCTCCCTCTACACTGTCCCATCAAACACTCCAGGGCAGGTACAGCACGGGTTAGATACAGAGTAAAGCTCCCTCTACACTGTCCCATCAAACACCTCCAGGGCAGGTACAGCACGGGTTAAATACAGAGTAAAGCTCCCTCTATACTGTCGCATCAAAGACTCTCAGGGTAGGTACAGCACAGGTTAAATACAGAGCAAAGCTCCCTCTGCACTGCCCCATCAAACACTCCCAGGGCAGGTGCAGCATGGGTTAGATACAGAGTAAAGCTCCCTATACACTGTTCCATCAATCTCTCCCAGGGCAGGTACAGCACGGGTTAGATACAGAGTAAAGCTCCTTCGACACTGTCCCATCAAACACTCACAGGGTAGGTACAGTACGGGTTAGATACAGAGTAAAGCACCCTTTACACTATCCCATCAAACACTCCCAGGGCAGGTACAGCAAGGGATAGATTCAGAGTAAAGCTCCCTCTACTCTGTCCCATCAAACACTCCCAGGGCAGATACAGCACGGGTTAGATACAGAGTAAAGCTCCCTCTAAACTGTCCCATCAAACACTCCCAGGGCAGCTACAGCACGTGTTAAATACAGAGTAAAGCACCCTCTGCACTGTCCCATCAAACTCTCCCAGGGCAGGTACAGCACGGGTTAGATACAGAGTATAGCTCCCTCTACTTGCCCCAGCAAACACTCCCAGGGCAGGTGCAGCACAGGTTACATGCAGAGTAAAGCTCCCTTTACACTATCCCATCAAACACTCCCAGGGCAGGTACAGCACGTGATAGCTACACAGTAAAGCTCCCTCTACACTGTCCCATCAAACACTCCGAGGGCAGGTACAGCACGGGTTAGATACAGAGTAAAGCTCCCTCTACAGTATCCCATCAAACACTCCCAGGGCAGGTACAGCACGGTTTAGATACAGAGTAGAGCTCCCTCTGCATTGTCCCATCAAACAATCCCAGGGCAGGTACAGCACGGGTTAGATACAGAGTAAAGCTCCTTCTACACTGTCCCATCAAACACTCCCACGGCTGGTACAGCACGGGTTAGATACAGAGTAATGCTCCCTCTACACTGTCCCATCAAACACTCCCAGGTCGGCTACAGCACAGGTTAAATACAGAGCAAAGCTTCCTCTACACTGTCCCATGAATTACTCCCAGGGCAGGTACAGCACGGGTTAGATACAGAGTAAAGCACCCTCTACACTGTCCCATCAAACTCTCCCAGGGCAGGTACAGCACGGGTTAGATACACAGTAAAGCTCCCTCTACTTGTCCCATCAAACACTCCCAGGATAGGTACAGCACGGGTTAGATACAGAGCAAAGATTCCTCTCCACTGTCCCATCAAATACTCCCCGGGCAGGTGCAGCACGGGTTAGATACAGAGTAAAGCACCCTCTACACTGTCCCATCAAACTCTCCCAGGCCAGGTACAGCACGGGTTAGATACAGAGTAACGCTCCCTCTACACTGTCCCATCCAACACTCCCAGGGTAGGTACAGTACGGGTTAGAGACAGAGTAAAATTCCATCTACACGATCCCATCAAACACTCCCAGGGCTGCTGCAGCAGGGGTTAGTTCCAGAGTAAAGCTCACTGTACACTGTCCCATCAAACACTGCCAGGGCAGGTACAGTACGGAGTTAGTTACAGCGTAAAGCTCCCTCTACACTGTCGCATTAAACACTCCCAGGGCAGGTACAGCACGGGTTAGATACAGAGTAAATCTGCCTCTACATTGTCCCACCAAACACTCCTGGGGCAGGTACAGCATGGGTTAGATTTAGAGATAAGCTCCCTCTATACTGTCCCATCAAACACTCCCAGGGCAGGTACAGAACGGGTTAGATACAGAGTATTGCTCCCTCTACACTGTCCCATCAAACTCTCCCAGGGCAGCTACAGCACGGGTTAGATACAGAGTAAAGCTCGCTCTATACTGTCCCATCAAACACTCCTGGGAGAGGTACAGCATGGGTTAGATTTAGAGATAAGCTCCCTCTATACTGTCCCATCAAACACTCCCAGGGCAGGTACAGCACGGGTTAGATACAGAGTAAAGCTCCCTTTACACAATCCCATCAATCACTCCCAGTGTAGGTACAGCACGGGATAGATACAGAGTAAAGCTCGCTCGAGACTGTCACAGCAAGCACTCCCCGGCCAGGTACAGCACGGGTTAGATACAGAGTAAATCTCCCTCTACATTGTCCCACCAAACACTCCCAGGACACGTACAGCATGGGTTAGATACAGAGTAAAGCTCCCTCTACACTGTCCCATCAAACACTCCCAGGGCACGTACAGCAGGGGTTAGTTACAGAGTAAAGCTCCCTCTATGCTGTCCAATCAAACACCCCCAGGGCTGGTACAGCACGGGTTAGATACAGAGTAAAGCTCCCTCTCTACTGTCCCTTCAAACACTCCCAGGGCTGGTACAGCACGGGTTAGATACAGAGTAAAGCTCGCTCTATTCTGTCCCATCAAACACTCCCCGAGCAGGTACAGCACGGGTTAGATACAGAGTAAATCTCCCTCTACATTGTCCCACCAAACACTCCCAGGGCACGTACAGCAAGGGTTAGATACAGAGTAAAGCTCCCTCCACACTGACCCATCAAACACTCCCAGGGCAGGTACAGCACGGGTTAGATACCGAGTAAAGCACCCTCTACACTGTCCCATCAAACACTCCTGGGACAGGTACAGCACGGGTTAGATACAGAGAAAAACTCCCTCTACATTGTCCCACCAAACACTCCCAGGGCAGGTACAGCAGGGCTTAGTTACAGAGTAAAGCTCCCTCTATGCTGTCCAATCAATAACTCCTAGGGCAGATACAGCACGGGTTAGATACAGAGTAAAGCTCCCTCTGCACTGTCCCATCAAACTGTCCCAGGGCAGGTACAGCACGGGTTAGCTACAGAGTAAATCTCCCTCTGCACTGTCCCTTCAAACACTCCCAGGGCAGGTACAGCATGGTTTAGATAGAGTAAAGCTCCCTCCACACTGTCCCATCAAACACTCGCAGGGAAGGTACAGTACGGGTTAGATACAGAGTAAAGCTCCCTCTACACTGTCCCATCAAACACTCCCAGGGCAGGTACAGCACGGGTTAGATACAGAGTAAAGCTCCCTCTACACTGTCCCATCAAACACTCCCAGGGCAGGTACAGCACGGTTAGATACAGAGTAAAGCTCCCTCTACACTGTCCCATCAAACACTCCCAGGGCAGGTACAGCACGGGTTAGATACAGAGTAAAGCTCCCTCTACACTGTCCCATCAAACACTCCCAGGGCAGGTACAGCACGGGTTAGATACAGAGTAAAGCTCCCTCTACACTGTCCCATCAAACACTCCCAGGGCAGGTACAGCACGGGTTAGATACAGAGTAAAGCTCCCTCTACACTGTCCCATCAAACACTCCCAGGGCAGGTACAGCACGGTTAGATACAGAGTAAAGCTCCCTCTACACTGTCCCATCAAACACTCCCAGGGCAGGTACAGCACGGGTTAGATACAGAGTAAAGCTCCCTCTACACTGTCCCATCAAACACTCCCAGGGCAGGTACAGCACGGATTAGATACAGAGTAAAACTCCCTCTACATTGTCCCACCAAACACTCCCAGGGCAGGTACAGCACGGGTTTGATACAGAGTAAAGCTCCCTCTACTCTGTCCAATCAAACACTCCCAGGGCAGGTACAGCACAGGTTACAGACAGAGTAAAGCTCCCTTTACACTATCCCATCAAACTCTCCCAGGGCAGGTACAGCACGAGTTAGATACAGAGTAAAGCTCCCTCTACATTGTCACACCAAACACTCCCAGGGTAGGTACAGCACGGGATAGATACAGAGTAAAACTCCCTCTATACTGTCACATCAAACACTCGCCGAGCAGGTACAGCACAGGTTAGATACAGAGTAAAACTCCATCGACACGATCCCATCAAACACTCCCAGGGCAGGTGCAGCACAGGTTACATGCAGAGTAAAGCTCCCTTTACACTATCCCATCAAACACTCCCAGGGCAGGTACAGCACGTGTTAGCTACACAGTAAAGCTCCCTCTACACTGTCCAATCAAACACTCCGAGGGCAGGTACAGCACGGGTTAGATACAGAGTAAAGCTCCCTCTACAGTATCCCATCAAACACTCCCAGGGCAGGTACAGCACGGTTTAGATACAGAGTAGAGCTCCCTCTGCATTGTCCCATCAAACACTCCCAGGGCTGGTACAGCACGGGTTAGATACAGAGTAAAGCTCCTTCTACACTGTCCCATCAAACACTCCCACGGCTGGTACAGCACGGGTTAGATACAGAGTAATGCTCCCTCTACACTGTCCCATCAAACACTCCCAGGGCAGCTACAGCACAGGTTAAATACAGAGCAACGCTTCCTCTACACTGTCCCATGAACTACTCCCAGGGCAGGTACAGCACGGGTTAGATACAGAGTAAAGCACCCTCTACACTGTCCCATCAAACTCTCCCAGGGCAGGTACAGCACGGGTTAGATACACAGTAAAGCTCCCTCTACTTGTCCCATCAAACACTCCCAGGGCTGGTACAGCACGTGTTAGATACAGAGTAAAGCTCCCTCGACACTGTCCCATCAAACACTCCCAGGGCTGGTACAGCACGGGTTAGATACAGAGTAACGCTCCCTCTACACTGTCCCATCAAACACTCCCAGGTTAGGTACAGTACGGGTTAGATACAGAGCAAAGATTCCTCTACACTGTCCCATCAAATACTCCCCGGGCAGGTGCAGCACGGGTTAGATACAGAGTAAAGCACCCTCTACACTGTCCCATCAAACTCTCCCAGGCCAGGTACAGCACGGGTTAGATACAGAGTAACGCTCCCTCTACACTGTCCCATCAAACACTCCCAGGGTAGGTACAGCACGGGTTAGAGACAGAGTAAAATTCCATCTACACGATCCCATCAAACACTCCCAGGGCTGGTGCAGCAGGGGTTAGTTCCAGAGTAAAGCACCCTCTACACTGTCCCATCAAACTCTCCCAGGGCAGGTACAGCACGGGTTAGATACACAGTAAAGCTCCCTCTACTTGTCCCATCAAACACTCCCAGGGCTGGTACAGCACGTGTTAGATACAGAGTAAAGCTCCCTCGACACTGTCCCATCAAACACTCCCAGGGCTGGTACAGCACGGGTTAGATACAGAGTAACGCTCCCTCTACACTGTCCCATCAAACACTCCCAGGTTAGGTACAGTACGGGTTAGATACAGAGCAAAGATTCCTCTACACTGTCCCATCAAATACTCCCCGGGCAGGTGCAGCACGGGTTAGATACAGAGTAAAGCACCCTCTACACTGTCCCATCAAACTCTCCCAGGCCAGGTACAGCACGGGTTAGATACAGAGTAACGCTCCCTCTACACTGTCCCATCAAACACTCCCAGGGTAGGTACAGCACGGGTTAGAGACAGAGTAAAATTCCATCTACACGATCCCATCAAACACTC
>JASTWF010000219.1:610783-769323 GCA_030390025.1 Squalus acanthias
CTTGTCCATCAAACACTCCCAGGGCAGGTACAGCACGGGTTAGATCAGAGTAAAGCTCCCTCTACACTGTCCCATCAAACACTCCCAGGGCAGGTACAGCACGGGTTAGATACAGAGTAAAGCTCCCTCTACACTGTCCCATCAAACACTCCCAGGGCAGGTACAGCACGGGTTAGATACAGAGTAAAGCTCCCTCTACACTGTCCCATCAAACACTCCCAGGGCAGTACAGCACGGGTTAGATACAGAGTAAAGCTCCCTCTACACTGTCCCATCAAACACTCCCAGGGCAGGTACAGCACGGGGTTAGATACAGAGTAAAGCTCCCTCTACACTGTCCCATCAAACACTCCCTGGGCAGTTACAGCACGGGTTAGATACAGAGTAAAGCTCCCTCTACACTGTCCCATCAAACACTCCCAGGGCAGGTACAGCACGGGTTAGATACAGAGTAAAGCTCCCTCTCACTGTCCCATCAAACACTCCCAGGGCAGGTACAGCACGGGTTAGATACAGAGTAAAGCTCCCTCTACACTGTCCCATCAAACACTCCCAGGGCAGGTACAGCACGGGTTAGATACAGAGTAAAGCTCCCTCTACACTGTCCCATCAAACACTCCCAGGGCAGGTACAGCACGGGTTAGATACAGAGTAAAGCTCCCTCTACACTGTCCATCAAACACTCCCAGGGCAGGTACAGCACGGGTTAGATACAGAGTAAAGCTCCCTCTACACTGTCCCATCAAACACTCCCAGGGCAGGTACAGCACGGGTTAGATACAGAGTAAAGCTCCCTCTACACTGTCCCATCAAACACTCCCAGGGCAGGTACAGCACGGGTTAGTTACAGAGTAAAGCTCCCTCTACACTGTCCCATCAAACACTCCAGGGCAGGTACAGCACGGGTTAGATACAGAGTAAAGCTCCCTCCACACTGTCCCATCAAACTCTCCCAGGGCAGTTACAGCACGGGTTAGATACAGAGTAAAGCTCCCTCTACACTGTCCCATCAAACACTCCCAGGGCAGGTACAGCACGGGTTAGATCAGAGTAAAGCTCCCTCTACACTGTCCCATCAAACACTCCCAGGGCAGGTACAGCACGGGTTAGATACAGAGTAAAGCTCCCTCTACACTGTCCCATCAAACACTCCCAGGGCAGGTACAGCACGGGTTAGATACAGAGTAAAGCTCCCTCTACACTGTCCCATCAAACACTCCCAGGGCAGGTACAGCACGGGTTAGATACAGAGTAAAGCTCCCTCTACACTGTCCCATCAAACACTCCCAGGGCAGGTACAGCACGGGTTAGATACAGAGTAAAGCTCCCTCTACACTGTCCCATCAAACACTCCCAGGGCAGGTACAGCACGGGTTAGATACAGAGTAAAGCTCCCTCTACACTGTCCCATCAAACACTCCCAGGGCAGGTACAGCACGGGTTAGATACAGAGTAAAGCTCCCTCGACACTGTCCCATCAAACACTCCAGGGCAGGTACAGCACAGGTGACAGACAGAGTAAAGCTCCCTTTACACTATCCCATCAAACACTCCCAGGGCAGGTACAGCACAGGTTAGATACAGAGAAAAGCCCCCTCTGCACTGACCCATCAAACTCTCCCAGGGCAGGTACAGCACGGGTTAGCTGCAGAGTAAAGCTCCCTCTATACTGTCCCATCAAACACTCCCAGGGCAGGCACAGCACGGGTTCGATACAGAGTAAAACTCCCTCTACATTGTCCCACCAAACACTCCTAGGGTAGGTACAGCACGGGATAGATACAGAGTAAAGCTCCCTCTACAATGTCCCATCAAACACTCCCAGGGCAGGTACTGCACGGGTTAGATACAGAGTAAATCTCCATCGACACGATCCCATCAAACACTCCCAGGGCTGGTGCAGCACGGATTAGATACAGATTAAAGCTCCCTCTACACTTTCCCATCAAACACTCCCAGGGCAGGTACACCACGGGTTAGATTCAGAGTAAATCTCCCTGTACACTGTCCCATCAAACACTCCCAGGGCAGGTACAGCACGGGTTAGATACAGAGTAAAGCTCCCTCTACACTGTCCCATCAAACACTCCCAGGGCAGGTACAGCACGGGTTAGATACAGAGTAAAGCTCCCTCTACACTGTCCCATCAAACACTCCCAGGGCTGGTACAGCATGGTTTAGATACAGAGTAACGCTCCCTCTACACTGTCCCATCAAACACTCCCAGGGCAGGTACAGCACGGGTTAGATACAGAGTAAAGCTCCCTCTACACTGTCCCATCAAACACTCCCAGGGCAGGTACAGCACGGGTTAGATACAGAGTAAAGCTCCCTCTAGCACTGTCCATCAAACACTCCCAGGGCAGGTACAGCACGGGTTAGATACAGAGTAAAGCTCCCTCCACACTGTCCCATCAAACTGTCCCAGGGCAGTTACAGCACGGGTTAGATACAGAGTAAAGCTCCCTCTGCACTGTCCCATCAAACACTCCCAGGTCAGGTACAGCACTGGTTTAGATACAGAGTAAAGCTCCCTCTACACTGTCCCATCAAACACTCCCAGGGCAGGTACAGCACGGGTTAGATACAGAGTAAAGCTCCCTCTACACTGTCCCATCAACCACTCCCAGGGCAGGTACAGCACGGGTTAGATTCAGAGTAAAGCTCCCTCTCACTGTCCCATCAAACACTCCCAGGGCAGGTGCAGCACGGGTTAGATACAGAGTAAAGCTCCCTCTACACTGTCCCATCAAACACTCCCAGGGCAGGTACAGCACGGGTTAGATACAGAGTAAAGCTCCCTCTACACTGTCCCATCAAACACTCCCAGGGCAGGTACAGCACGGGTTAGATACAGAGTAAAGCTCCCTCTACACTGTCCCATCAAACACTCCCAGGGCAGGTACAGCACGGGTTAGATACAGAGTAAAGCTCCCTCTACACTGTCCCATCAAACACTCCCAGGGCAGGTACAGCACGGGTTAGATACAGAGTAAAGCTCCCTCTACACTGTCCCATCAAACACTCCCAGGGCAGGTACAGCACGGGTTAGATACAGAGTAAAGCTCCCTCTACACTGTCCCATCAAACACTCCCAGGGCAGGTACAGCACGGGTTAGATACAGAGTAAAGCTCCCTCTACACTGTCCCATCAAACACTCCCAGGGCAGGTACAGCACGGGTTAGATACAGAGTAAAGCTCCCTCTACACTGTCCCATCAAACACTCCCAGGGCAGGTACAGCACGGGTTAGATACAGAGTAAAGCTCCCTCTACACTGTCCCATCAAACACTCCCAGGGCAGGTACAGCACGGGTTAGATACAGAGTAAAGCTCCCTCTACACTGTCCCATCAAACACTCCCAGGGCAGGTACAGCACGGGTTAGATACAGAGTAAAGCTCCCTCTACACTGTCCCATCAAACACTCCCAGGGCAGGTACAGCACGGGTTAGATACAGAGTAAAGCTCCCTCTACACTGTCCCATCAAACACTCCCAGGGCAGGTACAGCACGGGTTAGATACAGAGTAAAGCTCCCTCTACACTATCCCATCAAACACTCCCAGGGCAGGTACAGCACGGGTTAGATACAGAGTAAAGCACCCTCTACACTGTCCCATCAAACACTCCCAGGGCTGGTACAGCATGGTTTAGATACAGAGTAACGCTCCCTCCACACTGTCCCATCAAACACTCCCTGGGCAGGTACAGCATGGTTGAGATAAAGAGTAAAGCTCCCTCTACATTGTCCCATCAAACACTCCCAGGGCAGGTGCAGCACGGGTTAGATACAGAGTAAAGCTCCCTCTACACAGGCCCATCAAACACTCCCAGGGTAGGTACAGCACGGGTTAGATACAGAGTAAAGCTCCCTCTACACTGTCCCATCAAACACTCCCAGGGCAGGTACAGCACGGGTTAGATACAGAGTAAAGCTCCCTCTACATTGTCTCACCAAACACTCCCAGGGCACGAACAGCACGGGTTAGATACAGAGTAAAGCTCCCTCTACAGTGTCCCATCAAACACTCCCAGGGCACGAACAGCACGGGTCAGATACAGAGTAAAGCTCCCTCGACACTGTCCCATCAAACTCTCCCCGGGCAGGTACAGCACGGGTTAGCTACAGAGTAAAGCTCCCTCTATACTGTCCCATCAAACACTCCCAGGGCAGGCACAGCACGGATTAGATACAGAGTAAAACTCCCTCTGCATTGTCCCACCAAACACTCCCAGGGCAGGTACAGCACGGGTTTGATACAGAGTAAAGCTCCCTCTACTCTGTCCAATCAAACACTCCCAGGGCAGGTACAGCACAGGTTACAGACAGAGTAAAGCTCCCTTTACACGATCCCATCAAACACTCCCAGGGCAGGTACAGCACGGGTTAGATACAGAGTAAAGCTCCCTCTCTGCTGTCCAATCAAACACTCCTAGGGCAGATACAGCACGGGTTAGATACAGAGTAAAGCTCCCTCCACACTGTCCCATCATACTGTCCCAGGACAGTTACAGCACGGGTTAGATACACAGTAACGCTCCCTCTACACTGTCCCATCAAACACTCCCAGGGCAGGTACAGCACGGGTTAGATACAGAGTAAAGCTCCCTCTACACTGTCCCATCAAACACTCCTGGGCAGGTACAGCACGGGTTAGATACAGAGTAAAGCTCCCTCTACACTGTCCCATCAAACACTCCCAGGGCAGGTACAGCACGGGTTAGATACAGAGTAAAGCTCCCTCTGCACTGTCCCATCAAACACTCCCAGGGCAGGTACAGCATGGTTTAGATACAGAGTAAAGCTCCCTCTACACTGTCCCATCAAACACTCCAGGGCAGGTACAGCACGGGTTAGATACAGAGTAAAGCTCCCTCTACACTGTCCCATCAAACACTCCCAGGGCAGGTACAGCACGGGTTAGATACAGAGTAAAGCTCCCTCTACACTGTCCCATCAAACACTCCCAGGGCTGGTACAGCACGGGTTAGATACAGAGTAAAGCTCCCTCTACACTGTCCCATCAAACACTCCCAGGGCAGGTACAGCACGGGTTAGATACAGAGTAAAGCTCCCTCTACACTGTCCCATCAAACACTCCCAGGGCAGGTACAGCACGGGTTAGATACAGAGTAAAGCTCCCTCTACACTGTCCCATCAAACACTCCCAGGGCAGGTACAGCACGGGTTAGATACAGAGTAAAGCTCCCTCTACACTGTCCCATCAAACACTCCCAGGGCAGGTACAGCATGGTTGAGATAAAGAGTAAAGCTCCCTCTACATTGTCCCATCAAACACTCCCAGGGCAGGTGCAGCACGGGTTAGATACAGAGTAAAGCTCCCTTTACACAATGCCATCAAACACTCCCAGGGTAGGTACAGCACGGGATAGATACAGTGTAAAACTCCCTCTACATTGTCCCATCAAACACTCCCCGGGCAGGTACAGCACGGGTTAGATACAGAGTAAAACTCCCTCTACATTGTCTCACCAAACACTCCCAGGGCACGAACAGCACGGGTTAGATACAGAGTAAAGCTCCCTCTACAGTGTCCCATCAAACACTCCCAGGGCACGAACAGCACGGGTTAGATACAGAGTAAAGCTCCCTCTACACTGTCCCATCAAACTCTCCCAGGGCAGGTACAGCACGGGTTAGCTACAGAGTAAAGCTCCCTCTACACTGTCCCATCAAACACTCCCAGGGCAGGCACAGCACGGGTTAGATACAGAGTAAAACTCCCTCTGCATTGTCCCACCAAACACTCCCAGGGCAGGTACAGCACGGGTTAGATACAGAGTAAAGCTCCCTCTACTCTGTCCAATCAAACACTCCCAGGGCAGGTACAGCACGGGTTAGATACAGAGTAAAGCTCCCTTTACACTGTCCCATCAAACACTCCCAGGGCAGGTACAGCACGGGTTAGATACAGAGTAAAGCTCCCTCTCTGCTGTCCAATCAAACACTCCTAGGGCAGATACAGCACGGGTTAGATACAGAGTAAAGCTCCCTCTACACTGTCCCATCAAACTGTCCCAGGGCAGCTACAGCACGGGTTAGATACACAGTAAAGCTCCCTCTACACTGTCCCATCAAACACTCCCAGGGCAGGTACAGCAGGGGTTAGTTACAGAGTAGAGCTCCCTCTACACTGTCCAATCAAACACTCCTTGGGCAGATACAGCACGGGTTAGATACAGAGTAAAGCTCCCTCCACACTGTCCCATCAAACTGTCCCAGGGCAGTTACAGCACGGGTTAGATACAGAGTAAAGCTCCCACTGCACTGTCCCTTCAAACACTCCCAGGTCAGGTACAGCATGGTTTAGATAGAGTAAAGCTCCCTCCACACTGTCCCATCAAACACTCGCAGGGAAGGTACAGTACGGCTTAGATACAGAGTAAAGCTCCCTCTGCAATGTCCCATCAATCACTCCCCGGGCAGGTGCAGCACGGGTTGGATACAGAGTAAAGCTCCCACTGCACTGTCCAATCAAACACTCCCAGGGCTGGTACAGCACGGGTTAGATACAGAGTAAAGCTCCCTCTACACTGTCCCATCAAACACTCCCAGGGCAGGTACAGCACGGGTTAGATACAGAGTAAAGCTCCCTCTACACTGTCCCATCAAACACTCCCAGGGCAGGTACAGCACGGGTTAGATACAGAGTAAAGCTCCCTCTACACTGTCCCATCAAACACTCCCAGGGCAGGTACAGCACGGGTTAGATACAGAGTAAAGCTCCCTCTACACTGTCCCATCAAACACTCCCAGGGCAGGTACAGCACGGGTTAGATACAGAGTAAAGCTCCCTCTACACTGTCCCATCAAACACTCCCAGGGCAGGTACAGCACGGGTTAGATACAGAGTAAAGCTCCCTCTACACTGTCCCATCAAACACTCCCAGGGCAGGTACAGCACGGGTTAGATACAGAGTAAAGCTCCCTCTACACTGTCCCATCAAACACTCCCAGGGCAGGCACAGCACGGGTTAGATACAGAGTAAAGCTCCCTCTACACTGTCCCATCAAACACTCCCAGGGCAGGTACAGCACGGGATAGATACAGAGTAAAGCTCCCTCTACAATGTCCCATCAAACACTCCCAGGGCAGGTACTGCACGGGTTAGATACAGAGTAAATCTCCATCGACACGATCCCATCAAACACTCCCAGGGCTGGTGCAGCACGGATTAGATACAGATTAAAGCTCCCTCTACACTTTCCCATCAAACACTCCCAGGGCAGGTACACCACGGGTTAGATTCAGAGTAAATCTCCCTGTACACTGTCCCATCAAACACTCCCAGGGCAGGTACAGCACGGGTTAGATACAGAGTAAAGCTCCCTCTACACTATCCCATCAAACACTCCCAGGGCAGGTACAGAACGGGTTAGATACAGAGTAAAGCACCCTCTACACTGTCCCATCAAACACTCCCAGGGCTGGTACAGCATGGTTTAGATACAGAGTAACGCTCCCTCTACACTGTCCCATCAAACACTCCCTGGGCAGGTACAGCATGGTTGAGATAAAGAGTAAAGCTCCCTCTACATTGTCCCATCAAACACTCCCAGGGCAGGTGCAGCACGGGTTAGATACAGAGTAAAGCTCCCTTTACACAATGCCATCAAACACTCCCAGGGTAGGTACAGCACGGGATAGATACAGTGTAAAACTCCCTCTACATTGTCCCATCAAACACTCCCCGGGCAGGTACAGCACGGGTTAGATACAGAGTAAAACTCCCTCTACATTGTCTCACCAAACACTCCCAGGGCACGAACAGCACGGGTTAGATACAGAGTAAAGCTCCCTCTACAGTGTCCCATCAAACACTCCCAGGGCACGAACAGCACGGGTTAGATACAGAGTAAAGCTCCCTCTACACTGTCCCATCAAACTCTCCCAGGGCAGGTACAGCACGGGTTAGCTACAGAGTAAAGCTCCCTCTATACTGTCCCATCAAACACTCCCAGGGCAGGCACAGCACGGATTAGATACAGAGTAAAACTCCCTCTGCATTGTCCCACCAAACACTCCCAGGGCAGGTACAGCACGGGTTTGATACAGAGTAAAGCTCCCTCTACTCTGTCCAATCAAACACTCCCAGGGCAGGTACAGCACAGGTTACAGTCAGAGTAAAGCTCCCTTTACACGATCCCATCAAACACTCCCAGGGCAGGTACAGCATGGTTGAGATAAAGAGTAAAGCTCCCTCTACATTGTCCCATCAAACACTCCCAGGGCAGGTGCAGCACGGGTTAGATACAGAGTAAAGCTCCCTTTACACAATGCCATCAAACACTCCCAGGGTAGGTACAGCACGGGATAGATACAGTGTAAAACTCCCTCTACATTGTCCCATCAAACACTCCCCGGGCAGGTACAGCACGGGTTAGATACAGAGTAAAACTCCCTCTACATTGTCTCACCAAACACTCCCAGGGCACGAACAGCACGGGTTAGATACAGAGTAAAGCTCCCTCTACAGTGTCCCATCAAACACTCCCAGGGCACGAACAGCACGGGTTAGATACAGAGTAAAGCTCCCTCTACACTGTCCCATCAAACTCTCCCAGGGCAGGTACAGCACGGGTTAGCTACAGAGTAAAGCTCCCTCTATACTGTCCCATCAAACACTCCCAGGGCAGGCACAGCACGGATTAGATACAGAGTAAAACTCCCTCTGCATTGTCCCACCAAACACTCCCAGGGCAGGTACAGCACGGGTTTGATACAGAGTAAAGCTCCCTCTACTCTGTCCAATCAAACACTCCCAGGGCAGGTACAGCACAGGTTACAGACAGAGTAAAGCTCCCTTTACACGATCCCATCAAACACTCCCAGGGCAGGTACAGCACGGGTTAGATACAGAGTAAAGCTCCCTCTCTGCTGTCCAATCAAACACTCCTAGGGCAGATACAGCACGGGTTAGATACAGAGTAAAGCTCCCTCTACACTGTCCCATCAAACTGTCCCAGGGCAGCTACAGCACGGGTTAGATACAGAGTAAAGCTCCCTCTACACTGTCCCATCAAACACTCCCAGGGCAGGTACAGCAGGGGTTAGTTACAGAGTAAAGCTCCCTCTACACTGTCCCATCAAACACTCCCAGGGCAGGTACAGCACGGGTTAGATACAGAGTAAAGCTCCCTCTACACTGTCCCATCAAACACTCCCAGGGCAGGTACAGCACGGGTTAGATACAGAGTAAAGCTCCCTCTGCACTGTCCCATCAAACACTCCCAGGGCAGGTACAGCACGGGTTAGATACAGAGTAAAGCTCCCTCTACACTGTCCCATCAAACACTCCCAGGGCAGGTACAGCACGGGTTAGATACAGAGTAAAGCTCCCTCTGCAATGTCCCATCAAACACTCCCAGGGCAGGTACAGCACGGGTTAGATACAGAGTAAAGCTCCCTCTACACTGTCCCATCAAACACTCCCAGGGCAGGTACAGCACGGGTTAGATACAGAGTAAAGCTCCCTCTACACTGTCCCATCAAACACTCCCAGGGCAGGTACAGCACGGGTTAGATACAGAGTAAAGCTCCCTCTACACTGTCCCATCAAACACTCCCAGGGAGGTACAGCACGGGTTAGATACAGAGTAAAGCTCCCTCTACAATGTCCCATCAAACACTCCCAGGGCAGGTACAGCACGGGTTTGATACAGAGTAAAGCTCCCTCTACTCTATCCAATCAAACACTCCCAGGGCAGGTACAGCACAGGTGACAGACAGAGTAAAGCTCCCTCTACACTGTCCCATCAAACACTCGCCGACAGGTACAGCACAGGTTAGAGACAGAGTAAAACTCCATCGACACGATCCCATCAAACACTCCCAGGGCTGGTGCAGCACGGATAAGATACAGATGAAAGCTCAGTCTACACTTTCCCATCAAACACTCCCAGGACAGGTACAGCACGGGTTAGATTCAGAGTAAAGCTGCTTGTACACTGTCCCATCAAATACTCCCAGGGCAGGTACAGCACGGGTTAGATACAGAGTAAAGCTCCCTCTACACTGTCCCATCAAACACTCACAGGGCAGGAACAGCACGGGTTAGATTCAGAGTAAAGCTCCCTCCACACTGTCCCATCAAACTGTCCCAGGGCAGTTACAGCACGGGTTAGATACAGAGTAAAGCTCCCACTGCACTGTCCCTTCAAACACTCCCAGGTCAGGTACAGCATGGTTTAGATAGAGTAAAGCTCCCTCCACACTGTCCCATCAAACACTCGCAGGGAAGGTACAGTACGGCTTAGATACAGAGTAAAGCTCCCTCTGCAATGTCCCATCAAACACTCCCCGGGCAGGTGCAGCACGGGTTGGATACAGAGTAAAGCTCCCCCTACACTGTCCCATCAAACACTCCCAGGGCTGGTACAGCACGGGTTAGATACAGAGTAAAGCTCCCTCTACACTGTCCCATCAAACACTCCCAGGGCAGCTACAGCACGGGTTAAATACAGAGCAAAGATTCCTCTGCACTGTCCCATCAAATACACCCCGGGGAGGTACAGCACGGGTTAAATACAGAGTAAAGCACCCTCTACAATGACCCATCAAACACTCCCAGGGCAGGTACAGCACGGGTTTGATACAGAGTAAAGCTCCCTCTACTCTATCCAATCAAACACTCCCAGGGCAGGTACAGCACAGGTGACAGACAGAGTAAAGCTCCCTTTACACTATCCCATCAAACACTCCCAGGGCAGGTACAGCACAGGTTAGATACAGAGAAAAGCCCCCTCTGCACTGACCCATCAAACTCTCCCAGGGCAGGTACAGCACGGGTTAGCTGCAGAGTAAAGCTCCCTCTATACTGTCCCATCAAACACTCCCAGGGCAGGCACAGCACGGGTTCGATACAGAGTAAAACTCCCTCTACATTGTCCCACCAAACACTCCTAGGGTAGGTACAGCACGGGATAGATACAGAGTAAAGCTCCCTCTACAATGTCCCATCAAACACTCCCAGGGCAGGTACTGCACGGGTTAGATACAGAGTAAAGCTCCCTCTACACTGTCCCATCAAACACTCGCCGAGCAGGTACAGCACAGGTTAGAGACAGAGTAAAACTCCATCGACACGATCCCATCAAACACTCCCAGGGCTGGTGCAGCACGGATAAGATACAGATTAAAGCTCGCTCTACACTTTCCCATCAAACACTCCCAGGGCAGGTACAGCACGGGTTAGATTCAGAGTAAAGCTCCCTGTACACTGTCCCATCAAACACTCCCAGGGCAGGTACAGCACGGGTTAGATACAGAGTAAAGCTCCCTCTACACTGTCCCATCAAACACTCCCAGGGCAGGTACAGCACGGGTTAGATACAGAGTAAAGCTCCCTCTACACTGTCCCATCAAACACTCCCAGGGCAGGTACAGCACAGGTTAGATACAGAGTAAAGCTCCCTCTACACTGTCCCATCAAACACTCCCAGGGCAGCTACAGCACGGGTTAGATACAGAGCAAAGCTTCCTCTACACTGTCCCATCAAACACTCCCAGGGCAGGTACAGCACGGGTTAGATACAGAGTAAAGCTCCCTCTACACTGTCCCATCAAACACTCCCAGGGCAGCTACAGCACGGGTTAGATTACAGAGTAAAGCTCCCTCTACACTGTCCCATCAAACACTCCCAGGGCAGGTACAGCACGGGTTAGATACAGAGTAAAGCTCCCTCTACACTGTCCCATCAAACACTCCCAGGGCAGGTACAGCACGGGTTAGATACAGAGTAAAGCTCCCTCTACACTGTCCCATCAAACACTCCCAGGGCAGGTACAGCACGGGTTAGATACAGAGTAAAGCTCCCTCTACACTGTCCCATCAAACACTCCCAGGGCAGGTACAGCACGGGTTAGATACAGAGTAAAGCTCCCTCTACACTGTCCCATCAAACACTCCCAGGGCAGGTACAGCACGGGTTAGATACAGAGTAAAGCTCCCTCTACACTGTCCCATCAAACACTCCCAGGGCAGGTACAGCACGGGTTAGATACAGAGTAAAGCTCCCTCTACACTGTCCCATCAAACACTCCCAGGGCAGGTACAGCACGGGTTAGATACAGAGTAAAGCTCCCTCTACACTGTCCCATCAAACACTCCCAGGGCAGGTACAGCACGGGTTAGATACAGAGTAAAGCTCCCTCTACACTTCCCATCAAACACTCCCAGGGCAGGTACAGCACGGGTTAGATTCAGAGTAAAGCTCCCTGTACACTGTCCCATCAAACACTCCCAGGGCAGGTACAGCACGGGTTAGATACAGAGTAAAGCTCCCTCTGCACTGTCGCATCAATCAGTCCCAGGGCAGGAACAGCACGGGTTAGATTCAGAGTAAAGCTCCATCTACACTGTCCCATCAAACACTCCCAGGGCAGGTACAGCACGGGTTAGATACAGAGTAAAGCTCCCTTTATACTATCCCATCAAACACTCCCAGGGCAGGTACAGCACGGGTTAGATACAGAGTAAAGCTCCCTCTACACTATCCCATCAAACACTCCCAGGGCAGGTACAGCACGGGTTAGATACAGAGTAAAGCTCCCTCTGCATTGTCCCATCAAACACTCCCAGGGCAGGTACAGCACGGGTTAGATACAGAGTAAAGCTCCCTCTACACTGTCCCATCAAACACTCCCAGTGCTGGTACAGCACGGGTTAGATACAGAGTGAAGCTCCCTCTACACTGTCCCATGAAATAGTCCCAGGGCAGGTACAGCACGTGTTAGACACAGAGTAAAGCACCCTCCACACTGTCCCTTCAAACTCTCCCAGAGCAGGTACAGAACGGGTTATATACAGAGTATAGCTCCCTCTACTTGTCCCAGCAAACACTCCCAGGGTCGGTACAGCACGGATTAGATCGAGTAAATCTCGCTCTATACTGTCCCATCAAACACTCCCAGGGCTGGTACAGCACGGGTTAGATACAGAGTAAAGCTTCCTCTGCACTGTCCTATCAAACGCTCCCAGGGCAGCTACTGCACGGGTTAAATACAGAGCAAAGATTCCTCTACACTGTCCCATCAAATACTCCCCGGGCAGGTGCAGCACTGGTTAGATACAGAGTAAAGCACCCTCTACACTGTCCCATCAAACTCTCCCAGGGCAGGTACAGCACGGGTTACATACAGAGTAAAGCTCCCTCTACACTGTCCCATCAAACCCTCCCAGGGTAGGTACAGCACGGGTTAGAGACAGAGTAAAACTCCGTCGCCACGATCCCATCAAACACTCCCAGGGCTGGTGCAGCAGGGGTTAGTTCCAGAGGAAAGCTCCGTATACACTGTCCCATCAAACACTCCCAGGGCAGGTACAGTACGGGGTTAATTACAGCGTAAAGCTCCCTCTACACTGTCCCATCAAACACTCCCAGGGCAGGTACAGCACGGGTTAGATACAGAGTAAATCTCGCTCTACATTGTCCCACCAAACACTCCCAGGGCACGTACAGCACGGGTTAGATACAGAGTAAAGCTCGCACTACACTGTCCCATCAAACTCTCCCAGGGCAGGTACAGCACGGGTTAGATACAGAGTAAAGCTCGCTCTATACTGTCCCATCAAACACTCCTGGGACAGGTACAGCATGGGTTAGATTTAGAGATAAGCTCCCTCTATACTGTCCCATCAAACACTCCCAGGGCAGGTACAGCACGGGTTAGATACAGAGTAAAGCTCCCTCTACACAGTCCCATCAAACACTCCCAGGGTAGGTACAGCACGGGTTAGATACAGAGTAAAGCTCGCTCGAGACTGTCCCATCAAACAATCCCAGGGCAGGTACAGCACGGGTTAGATACAGAGTAAAGCTCCCTCTACACTGTCCCATCAAACACTCCCAGGGCAGGTACAGCACGGGTTAGATACAGAGTAAAGCTCCCTCTACACTGTCCCATCAAACACTCCCAGGGCAGGTACAGCACGGGTTAGATACAGAGTAAAGCTCCCTCTATGCTGTCCCATCAAACACTCCAGGGCAGGTACAGCACGGGTTAGATACAGAGTAAAGCTCCCTCTACACTGTCCCATCAAACACTCCCAGGGCAGGTACAGCACGGGTTAGATACAGAGTAAAGCTCCCTCTACACTGTCCCATCAAACACTCCCAGGGCAGGTACAGCACGGGTTAGATACAGAGTAAAGCTCCCTCCACACTGTCCCATCAAACAGTCCCCGGGCAGGTATAGCACGGGTTGGATACAGAGCAAAGCTCCCTCTGCACTGTCCCATCAAACACTCCCAGGGCAGCTACAGCACGGGTTAAATACAGAGCAAAGATTCCTCTGCACTGTCCCATCAAATACACCCCGGGCAGGTACAGCACGGGTTAGATACAGAGTAAAGCACCCTCGACACTGTCCCATCAAACTCTCCCAGGGCAGGTACAGCACGGGTTAGATACAGAGTTAAGCTCCCTCTACATTGTCCCATCAAACACTCCCAGGGCAGATACAGCATGGTTTAGATCAGAGTAAAGCTCCCTCTACACTGTCCCATCAAACACTCAAAGGGCATGTACAGCACAGGTTATATATAGAGTAAAGCTACCTCTATACTGTCCCATCAAACACTCCCAGGGCAGGCACAGCACGGATTAAATACAGAGTAAAACTCCCTCTACAGTGTCCCACCAAACACTCCCAGGGCAGGCACAGCACGGATTAGATACAGAGTAAAGCTCCCTCTACTCTATCCAATCAAACACTCCCAGGGCAGGTACAGCACAGGTTACAGACAGAGTAAAGCTCCCTTTAAACTATCCCATCAAACACTCCCAGGGCAGGTACAGCACGGGTTAGATACAGAGTAAAGCTCCCTCTATACTGTCCCATCAAACACTCCCAGGGCAGGCACAGCACGGGTTAGATACAGAGTAAAACTCCCTCTACATTGTCCCACCAAACACTCCCAGGGTAGGTACAGCAGGGGTTAGCTACAGAGTAAAGCTCCCTCTATGCTGTCCAATCAAACACTCCTAGGGCCGATACAGCACGGGTTAGATATAGAGTAAAGCTCCCTCTACACTGTCCCATCAAACTGTCCCAGGGCAGGTACAGCACGGGTTAGATACAGAGTAAAGCTCCCTCTGCACTGTCCCTTCAAACACTCCCAGGGCAGGTACAGCACGGGTTAGATACAGAGTAAAGCTCCCTCCACACTGTCCCATCAAACAGTCCCCGGGCAGGTATAGCACGGGTTGGATACAGAGCAAAGCTCCCTCTACACTGTCCCATCAAACACTCCCAGGGCAGCTACAGCACGGGTTAAATACAGAGCAAAGATTCCTCTGCACTGTCCCATCAAATACACCCCGGGCAGGTACAGCACGGGTTAGATACAGAGTAAAGCACCCTCGACACTGTCCCATCAAACTCTCCCAGGGCAGGTACAGCACGGGTTAGATACAGAGTAAAGCTCCCTCTACATTGTCCCATCAAACACTCCCAGGGCAGATACAGCATGGTTTAGATCAGAGTAAAGCTCCCTCTACACTGTCCCATCAAACACTCAAAGGGCATGTACAGCACAGGTTATATATAGAGTAAAGCTACCTCTATACTGTCCCATCAAACACTCCCAGGGCAGGCACAGCACGGATTAGATACAGAGTAAAAGCTCCCTCTACAGTGTCCCACCAAACACTCCCAGGGCAGGCACAGCACGGATTAGATACAGAGTAAAGCTCCCTCTACTCTATCCAATCAAACACTCCCAGGGCAGGTACAGCACAGGTTACAGACAGAGTAAAGCTCCCTTTACACTATCCCATCAAACACTCCCAGGGCAGGTACAGCACGGGTTAGATACAGAGTAAAGCTCCCTCTATACTGTCCCATCAAACACTCCCAGGGCAGGCACAGCACGGGTTAGATACAGAGTAAAACTCCCTCTACATTGTCCCACCAAACACTCCCAGGGTAGGTACAGCACGGGATAGATACAGAGTAAAGCTCGCTCGAGACTGTCCCATCAAACACTCCCAGGGCAGGTACAGCACAGGTTACAGACAGAGTAAAGCTCCCTTTACACCATCCCATCAAACACTCCCAGGGCAGGTACAGTACGGTTTAGATACAGAGTAAAACTCCATCGACACGATCCCATCAAACACTCCCAGGGCTGGTGCAGCACGGATTAGATACAGATTAAAGCTCCCTCTACACTTTCCCATCAAACACTCCCAGGGCAGGTACAGCACGGGTTAGATTCAGAGTAAATCTCCCTGTACACTGTCCCATCAAACACTCCCAGGGCAGGTACAGCAGGGGTTAGTTTCAGAGTAAAGCTCCCTCTATGCTGTCCAATCAAACACTCCTAGGGCAGATGCAGCACGGGTTAGATACAGAGTAAAGCTCCATCTGCATTGTCCCATCAAACTGTCCCAGGGCAGGTACAGCACGGGTTCGATACAGAGTAAAGCTCCCTCTGCAATGTCCCATCAAACACTCCCAGGGCAGGTACAGCACGGGTTAGTTACAGAGAAAAGCTCTCTCCACACTGTCCCATCAAACACTCCCAGGGCAGGTACAGCACGGGTTAGATGCAGAGTAAAGCTCCCTTTACACAATCCCATCAAACACTCCCAGGATAGGTACAGCACGGGATAGAAAAAGAGTAAAAAATCCATCGGCACGATCCCATCAAACACTCCCAGGGCAGGTACAGCACGGGTTAAATACAGAGTAACTCTCCCTCTACATTGTCTCACCCAACACTCCCAGGGCACGTACAGCACGGGTTAGATACAGAGTAAAGCTCACTCCAAACTGTCCCATCAAACACTCCCAGGGCAGGTACAGCAGGGGTTAGTTACAGAGTAAAGCTCCTTCTACACTGTCCCATCAAACACTCCAAGGGCAGGTACAGCACGGGTTAGATACATAGTAACACTCGCTCTATACTGTCCCATCAAACACTCCCCGGGCAGGTACAGCACGGGTTAGATACAGAGTAAAACTCCATCGACACTATCCCATCAAACACTCCCAGGGCTGGTACAGCACGGATTAGATACAGTGTAAAGCTCCCACTACACTGTCCCATCAAACACTCACAGGGCATGTACAACACGGGTTAGATACAGATTAAAGCTCCCGCTACACTGTCCCATCAAACACTCCCAGGGCAGGTACAGCACGGGTTAGCTACAGAGGAAACCTCCCTCTACACTGTCCCATCAAACACTCCCAGGGCAGGAAAAGCACGGGTTAGATACAGCGTAAAGCTCCCTCTATACTGTCCCATCAAACACTCCCAGGGCAGGTACAGCATGGGTTAGATACAGAGTAAAGTTCCCTCAGCACTGTCCCATCAAACACTCCCCGGGCAGGTACAGCACGGGTTAGATACAGAGTAAAGCTCCCTCTGCACTGTCCCATCAAACACTCCCAGGGCAGGTACAGCACGGATTCGATACAGAGTAAAGCTCCCTCTACACTGTCCCATCAAACACTCCCAGGGCAGGTACACGGACATGTTATCGATACCTTCGCATGATTCCAAGGCTAGGAGAGGCACTCTGGAAGGTTTGGGGAGCTGGGGCTTGAGCACGAGAGTAACTAAATGTATGAGAACTGAAATAATCTTGAGTTGGAAAAGAGAAAAGCCTAAAAATGGGGCAGTCATTAACAGGACGTCAATTAGTCTCCTCTTACCTTGGAGAAATCAAGGATTCGACCCACAGTGTGTTAGAAACAAAGTTAATCTATTTGACATGTCAAAATATTAAACTCCAGCCCAGTTAGAGGGGTTATTAACATCAGCAGAAACAAACTCCAACTGTCAGAATGAACATGGTTCCGTCCTTGATGAGATTAACAGCAGCATTAACAGCAGAATCCAACCCCTGCTGTCACTTGTGAACTCGCTGGTGTCTCAGCAGGGTGGATGACTGAACGAATCCCTTCCCACATACGGAACAGGTGAACGGCCTCTCCCCAGTGTGAACTCGCTGGTGTGTCAGCAGGTGGGATGACTGAGTGAATCCCTTCCCACACATGGAGAAGGTGAACGGTCTCTCCCCAGTGTGAACTCGCTGGTGTGTCAGCAGCTGGGATGGCTGAGTGAATCCCTTCCCACACATGGAGCAGGTGAACGGCCACTCCCCAGTGTGAACTCGCTGGTGTGTCAGAAGATCCCTTGTGCTTCTAAAGCTCTTCTCACACTCAGAACATTTAAAAGGTCTCTTATCAGTGTGAACGCGTTGGTGTGAAGTGAGGCTGGAGGAGTTAGTGAATCCCTTCCCACACACAGAGCAGGTGAACGGCCTCTCCCCAGTGTGAAGTCGCTCGTGTGTCAGCAGCTGGGATGACCGAGCGAATCTGTTCCCACACACAGAGCAGGTGAACAGTCTCTCCCCAGTGTGACTGCATTGATGAGCTTCCAGCTGGGACGGGTAATTGAATCCCTGCCCACAGTCCCCACATTTCCACGGTTTCTCCGTGGTGCGGGTGTCCTTGTGTCTCTTCGGGTTGGACGATCAGTTGAAGCCTCGTCACACACAGAACACGTGTATGGTTTCTCCCCGCTGTGAACGGTGCGATGTTTTTCAGACTGTGTAACTGGTTAAAGCTCTTTCCACAGTCAGTGCACTGGAACACTCTCACTCGGATGTGTGTTTCTCGTTGCTTTTCCAGTCACACTGATTTTGGGCCTGTGTAGATGGAGCTTTGCTCTGTATCTAACCCGTGCTGTACCTGTCCTGGGAGTGTTTGACGGGCCTGTGTCGAGGGAGCTTTGCTCTTTATCTCACCCGTGCTGTACCTGTCCTGGGAGTGCTTGATGGGCCTGTGTAGATGGAGCTTTGCTCTGTATCTAACCCGTGCTGTACCTGTCCTGGGAGTGTTTGATGGGCCTGTGTAGTGGGAGCTTTGCTCTGTATCTAACCCGTGCTGTACCTTCCACATTCAAAGGCCGATGATACTCAGGGCCTGATGAATGGAGTGACTCCGGCAGATCTTGAAATTATGTTTGGTTTGAGTTTCCTTTCTGTAAATCCTCCCCTTCTCACAGCCTGTAAAAGGAGTTTACAAAAGACATCACTAATTAGAGGATAGAAATTCAGAACAGACAATTCTAGTTTCTATGGAACATTCTTTCGTTTCTTGTTCCCCCAAAACTGTAAATCTCCATCCCACACACTCTCCCTCCTCCCTGTGCTGAAATCCAAACCCATTGCACCATCTCCAACACACTGAAGGTGCTGACTCTGGCTGGGTTCAGTTCACTCACTGGATCCCCTCCCTCTCCTCCCCTGAAGGTGCAGGCTCTGGCTGGGTTCAGTTCTACACTCACTGGTTCCCCTCCCTCTCCTCCCCTGAAGGTGCTGACTCTGGCTGGGTTCAGTTCACTCACTGGTTCCCCTCTCTCTACTCTCCTGAAGTTGCTGACTCTGGCTGGGTTCAGTTCCAGCACTCACTGGTTCCCCTCCCTCTCCTCCCCTGAAGGTGCTGACTCTGGCTGGGTTCAGTTCCACACTCACTGGTTCCCCTCCCTCTCCTCCCCTGAAGGTGCTGACTCTGGGTGGGTTCAGTTCTACACTCACTGGTTCCCCTCCCTCTCCTCCCCTCAAGGTGCTGACTCTGGCTGGGTTCAGTTCAACACTCACTGGTTCCCCTCCCTCTCCTCCCCTGAAGGTGCTGACTCTGGCTGGGTTCAGTTCACTCACTGGGACTTTGAAGCCACGCCCCCTAGTGGCTCCTTTACAAAGATGGCCACGCATGCGCTCTACCATCGACGAAGCAAGCTGGCGACGCAAAAACCCTAGGAGCTCCTTTACAAAGATGGCCGCCGTTAACCCAGGCCTAGTTTCTGGGAAAAAGCCTACAAGCTGCAAACAAGGAACCTGTTGGTTCTCATTCCGGGCTTGCGGCCTACGCCACGTGCTTATGAAGCTCACCCCCCGGGTGCGTTACCTCCCTGCTCCCCGCTGATTCGTAATCGGATCAAAAACCGCGTCTCCCAAATCGGCCCGCTCCGTGCCCTCGCATGGCTCTGATCACAGTGACACTGCGCATGCTCCAGCTACGGGCGGGTACTGCGCCTGCGCACTGGGCTCCTTTAGTCTGGGTAATATTTTTATTCATATACAATAATACCTGTACAACTCATCAATTACATAGTAAATCCATTACATTCATCCATCACAATAAAAAATAAAGCCTTAAAAACAGCATTATAGTTAATATAAATGCAATGATTAATTTTACAAATAATCAATAATGTTTACAGTACAAATACCCTTAAACAATACCACACAACTTTTTAGATTTAAAATAATAAATCTCAAAGTTAACTCCACATAAAACAAAAACCATTTCAACACCACAGTGTACAAACACATAGCACCATCAAAATCCAATTAAATGCGACAGATAACACTTATTCCAATAAACCAAGAAAAAACCCGTTTTACGCCAGTCCTACAGGCATTGTTCGTTCGTTCATTCAAGCGTTCGTTCGATCGTTCGATCGAGCATAAGTTCGAATATGTATGTATGAATGCGTGCGTGCGTATCATTTGTCTAAGTGCGCGCCTGCGTGCGTTCGCTCGAATCGTTCGTCTGATCGTTCACCACGCGATCATTCGTTCGCTCGAGTGTAAGTTCCAATGTGCATGCTTGCGTTCGCTCGAATCGTTCATTCGACCACTACCCCATGAGGTCGTTCGTTTGATCGAGTGTAAGTTCCAATATGTATGTCTGAATGCGTGCGTGCGTATCATTTGTCTAAGTGCGCGCCTGCGTGCGTTCGCTCGAACCGTTCGTTCTATCACTGCACAAGTGATCATTCGTTCGATCGAGTGTAAGTTCCAATATGCATGAATGCGTTCATTCGAATCATTCGACCGTTCGTTCACTCGAGCGTCCGTTCGTTCAATAAATTACCAATATTAATTTACTTTATCTTTTCAAACACACCAACACTAGACAATAACCTCAAAGTAAATTCCTACATAACCACCAATACATCATCATGTGCAAATTCCCACAATCCTTATCAGAAAATCAATTAAGCTTCAAGTAAACTGCTTTCAAATAGAAAACTTGAAACCTTCCCAACAAAACAATTAAATACCAGTTCTACGCCAGTTCTATTGGCAATCCAATCACGAATATCATTTGATGTTGTCGAACCATGTAAAATCATAGTCCCTGTCCACAGTCTTCAGCCCTTCCACGGAAAAAGAAGCCATCCACTTCCTGAAATCCCGTAAAAAAGACCGAACACTCAAATCTTCTTCTGCATGCTGTTATCGCTCACAGGACCCAACCATCAAAGAATACTCATCATTCCTTACTGATATTACTTTGCTCTGTCTTTTAATTTCCTTTTATTTTCCATCTTTTAAACATTCACATTTTCCATCTTGTAACCGCTCACACGCCACATTACAGATGGAAACAATTTGTCTTTCCTTCACCAATATGGCGACGCATAAACCGGTCCCATGACCAAGAAAAAGCCTCACAGCTGCCGCCAGGCAGAGCAGATGCTGGGCCGCTGGAACTCATTCAGGCCCGAAACCATTCTGCAACTTTCAGAACCAGTGCAGCAATGCTCACCAACCGCATCTCCCGACTCCACCTCTGCCGACCAGCCGCCTCACCCTGGGACCCCACCTGCGGTTCTCCGTGCTGGGCCTCCCGCCCAGTTCACTCTCCTCCGGGTCTTCCACCGTGGGCCTCCTGCACCGGGCCCTCCGCACCGGCATTTCCCGCGAGCAGCCGGGATGTGGAACAGCCCGTTCACACAGCACCGAGTTAAGCCTAGTTGAAAATCTCACAGCCTTTTCTCCCCGGGCCTTCTGCACTGGGTCCTCCGCACCGGCATTCCCTGCAAGCAGCCGGGATGCGGAGCTCACCCGTTCACACAGCACCAAACTGAGCTGAGAATCTTGCAGCCTGGGCTTCGATGAACATGGTTCAAATATTTTTATTCAAAAACAATAATACCTGTACAACTCATCAATTACATCGTAAATCCATTACATAGTAAATCCATTACATTCATCCATCACAGTAAAAAATAAAGCCTTAAAAACAGCCTTATAGTTAATATAAATGCAATAATTAATTTTACAAATAATCAATAATGTTTACAGTACAAATACCCTTAAACAATACCACACAACTTTTTAGATTCAAAATAATAAATCTCAAAGTTAACTCCACATAAAACAAAAACCATTTAAACATCAGTGTACAAACACATAGCACTATCATAATCCAATTAAATGCTACAGATAACATTTTTTCCAATAAACCAAGAAAAAACCCGTTTTACGCCAATCCTACTGGCATTGTTTGTTCGATAATTCATTCAATTGTTCGTTTGTTCATTCAAGCGTTCTTTCGTTCGATCGAGCGTAAGTTCCAATATGTATGTCTGAATGCGTGCGTGTATATCATTTGTCGCTCGAATCGTTCGTTCTATCACTGCACAAGTGATCGTTCATTCGATCGAGTGTAAGTTCCAATATGCATGAATGCGTTCGTTCGAATCGTTCGTTCTATCACTGCACAAGTGATCATTCATTCGATCGAGTGTAAGTTCCAATATGCATGAATGTGTTCGTTCGAATCATTCATCCGTTCGTTCACTCGAGCGTCCGTTCATTCAATAAATTACCAATATTAATTTACTTTATCTTTTCAACCACAGCAACACTAGACAATAACCTCAAAATAAGTTCCTACATAACCACCAATACATCACCATGTGCAAATTCCCACAGTCCTTATCAGAAAATCAATTAAGCTTCAAGTAAACTGCTTTCAAACAGAAAACCTGAAACCTTCCCAACAAAACAATTAAATACCAGTTCTACACCAGTTCTATTGGCAATCCATTAACGAATATCATTTGATGTTGTCGAACCATGTAAAGTCATAGTCCTTGTCCACAGTCTTCAGCCCTTCCACAGAAGAAGAAGCCATCCACTTCCTGAAATCCCGTAAAAAGACCGAACACTCAAATCAACTTCAGCTTGCTGTGTAATTGGTCCCTGGAATTGGTGTAACAGTGTAAGTGGTCCTTGGATTTCGTGTCACACTGTAAGTGGGCCCTGGATTTGGTGTCTCAATGTAAGTGGTCCCTGGAATTGGTGTCACAGTGCAAATACTCCCTGGATTTTGTGTCACAATGTAAGTGGTCCCTGCATTTGGTGTCAAAGTGTAAGTTGTCCCTGGATTTGGTGTAACAGTGTAAGTGGTCCCTGGATTTGGTGTCTCAGTGTAATTGGTCCCTGGATTTAGTGTCTGGGTGTAAGTGGTCCCTGGTTTTCGTGTCACACTGTAAGTGGTTCCTGGATTTGGTGTCTGTGTAATTGGTCCCTGGATTTCATGTCTCATTGTAAGTGGTGTTTGGATTTAGAGCCACAGTGTTACTGTTCCTGGATTTGGTGTCTCAATGTAAGTGACCCCCACACAGAGGGGGTTCCTACATCTGGCAGCCCATCTGGCGAGGCCCGCTGGTTCAGGATATAAAGAGACAGCGTGCTGTTCCTCCTCCCACTGCCTGGGGAAATGGGACAGATATTTAAAGGGACAGGGACTCCCCTTTCTCTGTCTATTTATATTTAAAGGGACAGACCCGTTTATCTTGGAGTGTCGGCGGACTTCACTAACAGAGCTCCCATGAACAGTTGCTCCCTTCTGTACTGTGCAGTGATTGTAAACATGTCTGTTTCAATGACTTGAGCCTTTCTGAAATGTCTCACTATTTTTGAAGATCCATTTGACTTGCTTGTTTAATTTGGAAAGACTTCAGAATTTTCCAGTGTGACGAAGGTTTCCTTTAAAGGTGGAGTAACATTTCTTTCAGAATGTTCTCTTCTAACACTTCCCACCTCCACATTGGCCCCGCCCCACAACCCCCACTTTAAAACACTCGACACTACTGACTGGGAAGGTCCAAAGTGCAGTCCTTGATCTGGGCTGTTAGTTGATCTCAGCTCTTGATGGAGATCAAGTCACATCAATTGGGAATGTATGGATGTCAATTGAGGGCAGGATTGGACTCCGCTGTGATGCCTACCACAGGGGAAATGCTGCTGACACTCACTGAGTCGGCTGATGGTGAGGCACTAGAGGTTAACTAATGTCTGCGGAATTGCACCCAGCCAGATTCAGCGCCTTCTGGAGAGAAGGGGAAAAACAAAATCCCAGCCAGTGCAATGAATGTTGATTTTAGACAGTAAGGATGGAGGCAGAGTTTGTAGAATGGGGAATTTACAGCTTAGGAGGGGCAGGAGAGGACAGAACGTTCTATAGGAACTAGAATTGTCTGTTCTGACATTCTATCCTGCACTTAAAGTAACAACATTTGTAAAGACCAATTCAGAGTGTCAGTAGGGGAGGATCTGCTGATGGAAACTCAAACAAAATATCGCCTCAAGATATGACAGATTGACCAGTTTCATCAGGACCTGAATATCATCGGCCTTTGGATATAGAAGGAAAGACACCAATCACAGTGGGAGAAACAGGACACGTGTTCTGTGTATTTTTAAAATTTGTTTATGGGATGTGGGCATCGCTGGCAAGGCCAACATTTATTGCCCATCCCTAATTGCCGTTAAGAATGTGGTGGTGAGCCGCCTTCTTGAACCGCTGCAGTCCGTGTGGTGATGGTACTCCCACAGTGCTGTTAGGGAGAGAGTTCCAGGATTTTGACCCAGCGACGATGAAGGATCGCCGATATTCTTCTAATTCGGGATGGTGTTTGACTTGGAGGGGAACTTGGAGGTGGTGGTGTTCCCGTGTGCCTGCTGCCCTTGTCCTTCTAGGTGGAAGAGGTCGTGGGTTTGGGAGGTGCTGCCGAAGAAGCCTTGGCGAGTTGCTGCAGTGCATCTTGTGGATGGTACATACTGCAGCCATGGTGCGTCGGTGGTGGAAGGAGTGAGTGTTTAAGGTGGTGGATGGGGTGCTAATCAAGTGAACTGCATTGTCCTGGATGGTGTCGAGCTTCTTGAGTGTTGTTGGAGCTGCACTCATCCAGGCAAGTGGAGAGTATTCCATTACACTCCTTACTTGTGCCTTGTAGATGGTGGAAAGGCTTTGGGGAGTCAGGAGGTGAGACACTCACCGCAGAATACCCAGCCTCTGACCTGCACTTGTTGCCACAGTATTTATGTGGCTGGTCCAGTTAAGTTTCTGGTCAATGGTGACCCCCAGGATGTTGATGGTGGGGTATTCGGTGATAGCAATGCCGTTGAATGTCAAGGGGTGGTGGTTAGACTCTCGCTTGTTGGAGATAGTCATTGCTTGGCACTTGAGTGGCACGAACCCACCTTCAACCAATCCTCTAGCCTGTGAGACTCGTGCGCCCACCTGAATCAACAGTGTAAATTTGGGGACTGTGGGAATGAATGGAGTTGACCGTCTGAGGTGGAAACTCATGGATACAGTCACACCAGGGAGAGGCCGTTCACCAGCTAAGTGTGGAAAGAGATTCACTCACTCATCTCACCTATTAGCACACGAACATGTTCATAAAGGGGAGAATCCGTTCATTGCTCTGTATGTGGAAAGTGATTCAATCGACCATCCCATTTACTGACACACCAGCACAGTCACACCGGAGAGAGACCGTTCAGATACTTCACGTGTGGGAAGGGATTCACTCCGTTGTCCCAACTGTTGACACTCCAGAGTGTCCACTTTGAGAACAGTTGCTTTAAATACTATGACTGTGAGAAAAGCTTTCAAAGTTCAAAGCAGCTGATGCACGATCAGCGCATTGATACTGGAGAGAGGCTGATTAAATATCCTGTGTGTGGGAAGAAATTCACCCCACCTGCTGAGACTCCAGTGAGTTCACATGTGACTGCAGGGGTTTGGATTCTGTTATTAATCACATCCAGGACTGAACCATGGCAGAATGCCCGTGCACTGTGGTTTCTGTGTGAATTATTGATGAATTCTCTCTCAATGGGATCACAGAAACTCATTCTCCATTCACGAATTGGGGCTTTCAATGTTCCCCAGCATGCCCCGCGGGGGAGAATGTGCCCTTTTCACACTGGAGGAGCCCAGTGCGCAGGCGCAGTGCACGCCCGTAGCTGGAGCATGCGCAGTGTCAATGTGATCAGAGCCGGGCGAGTGCACCGAGCGGACGTCAGCGGCAATCACGGTTTTTTCGCCGATTATGAATCAGCGGGGCGCAGAGAGGTAACGCTCCCGGCGGTTGAGCTTCATAAACACCTGGTTTAGGCCGCAAGCCCCGAATGAGAACCTACGGGTTCCGCGTTTGCAGCTCGGAGGCTTTTTCCCAGAAACAGGCCCGGGTTTACGGCGGCCATGTTTGTAAAGGAACGCTGAGGGTTTTTGCGTTGCCATCTTGCTTCATCGAGCGGTAAAGCGCATGCGTGGCCATCTTTGTAAAGTAACCACTAGGGGACGTGGCTTCAGGGTCCCAGTGAGTGAACTGAACCCAGCCAGAGTCAGCACCTTCAGGGGAGGAGAGGGAGGGGAACCAGTGAGTATAGAACTGAAACCAGCCAGAGTCAGCACCTTCAGCGGAGGAGAGGGAGGGGAACCAGTGAGTGTGGAACTGAACCCAGCCAGAGTCAGCACCTTCAGGGGAGGAGAGGGAGGGAAACCAGTGAGTGTAGAACTGAACCCAGCCAGAGTCAGCACCTTCAGGGGAGCAGAGGGAGGGGAACCAGTGAGTGTGGAACTGAACCCAGCCAGAGTCAGCACCTTCAGGGGAGGAGAGGGAGGGGAACCAGTGAGTGTAGAACTGAACCGAGCCAGAGTCAGCACCTTCAGGGGAGGGGAACCAGTGAGTGTAGAACTGAACCCAGCTAGAGTCAGCACCTTCAGGGGAGGAGAGGGAGGGGAACCAGTAAATGTGGAACTGAACCCAGCCAGAGTCAGCACCTTCATAGAATCATGCCGGCACTGAGGAGGCGATTCGGCCCATCGAGTCAATGCCGGCTCTCTGTACAGCAACCCATTCAATCCCATTCCCCTGCTCTATCCCCGTAGTCCTGCAAGTTTATTTCCCTCAAGTGCCTATCCAGTCTCCCCTTGAAAACATTAAGTGTCTCCGCTTCCACCACTTCCATCGGCAGCGAGTTCCAGGTCCTCACCACTCACTGTGTAAAAAAGTTTTTCCTCACATCCCCTTGTAGCTCTTGCCCAAAACCTAAATCTGTGTCCCCTAGTCCTTGTCCCATCAACTAGTGGGAACAGCCTTTCCCCATCTAGCCTAACAAAACACGTCATAATCTTGTACACCTCTATCAAATCACGCCTCAACCTCCATTGCTCTAATGAAAACAAATCCAGCTTCTCCAACCTGTCCTTGTAGCTAAGATCCCCCATCCCTGGAACCATTCTGGTAAATCTCCTCTGCATCATCTCAAGGGCCTTCACATCCTTCCGAAAGTGTGGTGACCATAAGTGGATGCAATACTCCAGTTGTGGCCTAACCAGCGCTTTATACAGGTTCAGCATAACTTCTCTACTTTTGTACTCAATACCTCTATTTATGAACCCAAGATCCCATATGCTTTGTTAACCACTGTCTCAATATGTCCTGCCACCTTCAGGGACCTATGCACATTAACTCCCAGGTCCCTCTGTCCCTGCGCACTCTTTAAAACTGTGCCATTAAGTGTATATTGCCTCTCCCTGTTCCTTCTGCCAAAATACATCACCTCACACTTCTCTGTATTAAATTCCATCTGCCACTTGTCTGCCCATTCTGCTAGCCTTTCTATGTCATGTTGCAGTGGATTGATATCATCATCACTGTTTGCCATTCCCCCAAGTTTGGTGTCATCGGCAAATTTAGAAATTCTACTCTGTATTCCAATATCCAGGTCATTTATATATATCAAAAAAAGCAGTGGCCCCAGCACTGACCCTTGGGGAACACCACTGTCTACCATCCTCCAGTCTGAAAAACTGCCATTTACCACAACTCGCTGTTTTCTGTCCTTAAGCCAATTCCTTATCCAAGCTGCCACTGACCCACCTATTCCATGAGCCTCAATTTTGTTAACCCGCCTTCCATGTGGTACTTTGTCAAACGCCTTCCGAAAATCCATGTAAACAACATCCATTGCATTCCCTTCATCAATCCTCTCTGTTACTTCATCAAAAAATTCAATTAGATTCGTCAAACACGATCTGCCTTTTACAAATCCGTGTTGGCTCTCCTTAATTAGCTTAAACCTCTCCAAATGCCCGTTAATTTTTTCCTTGATTATTGTTTCTAAAACATTACCGACCACTGATGTTAAACTGACAGGCCTGTAGTTACTTGGATTGTCCTTACACACTTTCTTCAACAATGGTGTCACATTTGCCACTTTCCAATCCTCAGGCACCTCCCCCACATCTAGGGAAGTTTGGAAAATTATGGCAAGCCCTTCCGCTATCTCCTTCCCCAATTCACTGAGCAACCAGGGATGCAAGCCATCTGGTATTTGATTCAAACTCTCCACACTTCGGATTTCTCACCATCTCACCTGAAGGCGCTGGTAAAAGCAGAGCATACGGTTAACATCTCGAACAATTGTAACGGAAGAGCCCCAGAGCTGGGCCTCCCTTGTACACTCCCAGGGTTAGAATCCCCATGTACAGTCCCAGGGTTAGAATCCCCATGTACAATCCCAGGGCTGGAGTCCCCCATGTACAGTACCAGGGTTGGAATCCCCTTGTACAGTCCCAGGATAGGAATCCCCATGTACAGTCCCAGGATTGGAATCCCCATGTACAGCCCCAGGGTTGGAATCCCCATGTACAGTCCCAGGATAGGAATCCCCATGTACAGTCCCAGGATTGGAATCCCCATGTACAGCCCCAGGGTTAGAATCCCCATGTACAGTCCCAGGGTTGGAATCCCCTTGTACAGTCCCAGGATAGGAATCTCCATATACAGTCCCGGGGTTGGAATCCCCATGTACAGTCCCAGGGTTGGAATCCCCTTGTACACACCCAGGATAGGATACCCCATGTACAGTCCCAGGGATGGAATCCCCATGTACAGTCCCAGGGTTAGAATCCCCATGTACAGTACCAGGGCTGGAATCCCCATGTACAGCCCCAGGGTTAGAATCCCCATGTACAGTCCCAGGATAGGAATCCCCATGTACAGTCCCAGGGTTAGAATCCCCATGTACAGTCCCAGGGTTAGAATCCCCATGTACAGTCCCAGTGTTAGAATCCCCATGTACAGTCCCAGGGTTGGAATCCCCATGTATAGTCCCAGGGTTAGAATCCCCATGTGCAGTCCCAGTGTTAGAATCCCCATTTACAGTCCCTGGGTTGGAATTCCCATGTACAGTCCCAGGGTTGGAATCCCCATGTACAGTCCCAGGGTTGGAATCCCCATGTACTGTCCCAGGTTTGGAATCCCCATGTACAGTCCCAGGTTTGGAATCCCCATGTACAGTCCCAGGCTTAGAATCCCCATGTACAGTCCCAGGGTTGGAATTCCCATGTACAGTCCCAGGGTTGGAATCCCCATGTACAGTCCCAGGGTTGGACTCCCCATGTACTGTCCCAGGTTTGGAATCCCCATGTACAGTCCCAGAGTTGGAATCCCCATGTACAGTCCCAGGGTTAGAATCTCAATGTACAGTCCCAGGGTTAGAATCCCCATGTACAGTCCCAGGATTGGAATCCCCATGTACAGTCCCAGGGTTAGAATCCACATGTACAGTCCAGGGTTGGAATCCCTCAGCAACACCGAGTGCGGGCCTTAGGCCCCGAGTCAGAGCCGGCGGACGTGCGGCCAGGGCCCCGGCACCATTAACCCCAGGGTGCAGCACCTGCCCCAGACAAGAAACACAACAACTTGCATTGACACAGCAGAGGGAGCAATTCAGAGCCGGTTAGCATCACGGTGGGCGGTGGATGTGGAACTCGGTCCCTGGCCTCCTGTGTAGGGCTTTCTTGTTGCATCAGTTTGAGCTGGAGTGGAGAGGGGGGAGAAGCTACTGGGTTTAACCCCCAGTACTTTTGAGCCCAGTGGGACCCAACGATTTCCAATGTGGGACTGTGAAGGGAGGTGGATTCCAGGGGAGATTAGAAACATAGAAACATAGAAACATAGAAAATAGGTGCAGGAGTAGACCATTCGGTCCTTCGAGCCTGCACCGCCATTCAATGCGTTCATGGCTGAACATGTTACCTCAGTACCCCATTCCTGCTTTCTCGCCATACCCCTTGATCCCCCTAGTTGTGAGTATTATATCTAACTCCCTTTTGAATATATTTAGCGAACTGGCCTCAACAACCTTCTGTGGTAGAGAATTCCACAGATTCACCACTCTCTGGGTGAAGAAGGTCCTCCTCATCTCAGTCTTAAATGGCTTCCCCTTTATCCTTAGACTGTGACCCCTGGTTTTAGTTTTCCCTAACATTGGAAACATTCTGCCCGCATCTAATTTGTCTAAACCAGTCAGGATTTTAAACGTCTCTATAAGTTGCTAAACAGACACTGTCCGTACAGTGTAAAAGATTATCGTTTTAGGAACAAGTATTTCTGTAGAGGCTTTCAATCCATTTTATATAAACAGATTTTTTAAATTCATTCGATGTGGGTGTCACTAGCAAGGCCAGCATGTATTGCCAGTCCCCAGTTGCCCGTTGAGAAGGTGATGCTGGGCCTTCTTCTTGAAACTCTGCAGTCCGTGTGGTGAAGGTACTCTCAGAATGCTGTTAGGTGAGGAGTTCCAGGATTTTCACCCAGCGACGATGTAGGAACGGCGATATATGCCCAAGTCAGGATAGTGTGTGACTTGGAGGGGAACTGGGAGGTCATGGTGCTCCCATGCACCTGCTGCCCTTGTCCTTCTAGATGGTGGAGGTTGCGTGTTTGGGAGGTGCTGTCAAAGTTCTGGTCGAGTTGCAGATGTATAAAATCGCTCTCCTTCACTCCTCCGCCTCCCACCTCGCTCTCTCTCCTCCCATAGAGACCAGAGTCTTGTGTAGGCCCAGACCGGGTGGCGGGTTCCCTTCCCTGAAGGACATTAGTGAACCAGTTGGGTTTTTATGACAATCCGGCAGCTTTCATGGTCACTTTTTTCTAGTGCCGGCCCCACAAATTCCCAGATTTATTCAGCTCAATTTCACAACCTGCCTTTGTGTTTTTGTGGGTTCTCTCTCACCCTCCCTGTTTCCTGTTGTAAATTTATTTTGCAGGGTGTTCGATGGGGAGGTTTTGCAGACGGGAAACTCAAACCAAACATCACTTCAGGATCTGACAGAGTCACTCGATTCATCAGGACCTTTGAGCATGGAAGCAGAACGCACCGTTCAGAGCGGGGAGAAACCGTACACGTGTTCTGTGTGTGGACGAGGATTCAGCCGATCCTCTGGCCACAAGCGCAGTCATACCGGGAAGAGGCCATTCACCTGCTCCGAGTGTGGGAAGGGATTCACTCAGTCATCCAACCTGCTGACACACCAGCGAGTTCACACTGATGATAGACCTTTTTAATGTTCTGACTGTGAGAAGAGATTTAAAAGCACACAGCACCTGCTGACACACCAGCGAGTTCACACTGGGGAGAGGCCGTTCACCTGCTCTGAGTGTGGGAAGAGATTCAGGTGTTTATCCAACCTGCTCACACACCAGTGAGTTCACACTGGGGAGAGGCTGTTCACCTGCTCCGTGTGTGGGAAGGGATTCACTCAGACATCAAACCTGCTGACACACCAGCGAGTTCACACTAATAGAGCTTTTAAATTTTCTGACTGTGAGAAGAAATTTAAAAGCAAAAAGGATCTGCTGAGACACCAGCGAGTTCACACTGGGGAGAGGCATTTCACCTGCTCCGAGTGTGGGAAGGGATTCACTTGTTCATCCCACCTGCTGAGACACCAGCGAGTTCACACCGGAGAGAGACCGTTCCTCTGCTCTGAGTGTGGGAAGAGCTTCACTCAGGCTTCCCAATTGCTGACACACCAGCGAGTTCACAAGTGACTGCAGGAGTTGGATTCTGATGTTATTTCTGCTGTTAATTACATCCCGGACTGAATCGTGTTCATTCTGACAGTTCGGGTTTGTTTCTGCTGATGTTAATAACCCCTGTAACTGGGCTGGAGTTTAATATTCTGGATATATGTCAAATAAATCAGCTTTGCTTTAAACACATTGTTGTGGATTTTTGTTGTTCCCACCTGAGTGTTTAGCATCACCTGGCTGGAGCTCAGAAAGGACAATCTGCGGGGAGGATCGTACGGCGGGAACAGAACTACAGCCTGGACACAGTCCTTCAGGGCCACACTGAGAGGGGCAAAATGCACTTTGGTCTTTCTCGTCTCTCTTCACTGACACCGTGCAGGTTAATCTTGAGGCCTGTAAGGAATGTGTCCCAGCCGCTCTCTTCCATGGGTCAGAGCTCCTAGGCATGCAACAGAAGGCTCCTTTACAACTGTGTTTAGAGTCAGGAAGAACAACGGTGAATGCTGGAAACGTGCTGTTATATCAGAGATTGGTGTCAAACTGCGATCTGTTCCTGACTGAAAGTGAAACGGCAGGGTTAAGTTTCCAGTCTCAAAATGACTGGCAATTATTCCACGAGGATTTAATATGTGTGTGTGAGACAGTCCTGAGTCTACCATTTTAAGGCAGGTGTTAGCTCATTTAAAATAAACCCGTTGAAAATAAATTGATTTAAGTCTGCATTAAAATAGCAGAGGGAGGAGTTCATAGGAGCCTGTTAACTGCTGGTACAATTATACAACAGACATATGATCTCCAGATAAAGAAGGACCTGCAGCGTGTTTCCAGGAATTCCCTGTTTTATTGATGTGTGCGTGTTAGACACCAGGATAACTAAAAATACACGACCCGGAACATCCACGGGGTTACTCCAGGATCACTCCCGCTGCGGAACTCCACCACTGACCCTGCACCAATCACCACCCACTGGAGGTTTATATCAGGAGCTTCTGTGTGATGGTGAGGTGATCACTGGACAATAAAGTGCAGAGACTGGTGGGTGGCTGCTCATTGTCCTCGGTGTGATTTAATCCCCTTTCCCACTGAATACTGCGGACAGACAGGATCACCTTGGGAACGGAATGGTCATTGTGACATCACTTTCTAAACAAGAGCCCACAAGACAATGGGTTCTCAATAAATGTTAAAGGGATTCAACGCTCTGAAGTTACACTGTGAATAAAGGAAATAAAATGCTGATCAGTAATGGCTGAAGATCATTTATCTCTGTGGAATGCACTCGCAAACATTAAGAATGATGAGTTTTGTTTACACACTCACACATATAACAAACACTTTGTGTGAGCTCTTTTCAGTTGTTCTGCTGAACCCTTTGGAATTATGCTAAGTGTGGCCTTTCGGACCCTGCGGCAGCCCATCCGCCGGGGCCCGCTGGTTCAGGATATAAAGATTCTCACTTTTGTCCACTGTAATTAATCACATCCAGGACTGAACCATGACAGAGTGCCCGTGCACTTGGGTTTCTGTCTGAATTATTGATGAATTCTCTCTCAATGGGATCACAGAAACTCATTCTCCATTCACGAATTGGGGCTTTCAATGTTCCCCAGCATGCCCCGCGGGGGAGAATGTGCCACATTCACGCTGGAGGAGCCCAGTGCGCAGGCGCAGTGCGCGCCTGTATTTGGAGCATGCGCAGTGTCAGTGTGATCAGAGCCAGGCGAGTGCTGGGAGCGGGACGATTTGGGAGTCGCGGTTTTTGAGCCGATTACGAATCAGGAGGCGCACGGAGGTAACGCACCCGGCGGGTGAGCTTCATAAACACCTGGTGCAGGCCGCAAGCCCCGAATGAGAACCTACAGGTTCCGCGTTTGCAGCTCCGGGGCTTTTTCCCGGGAACAGGCCTTGGCTAAGGGCGGCCATCTTTGGAAAGGAAAGCATTGTCTTTGTTCGCCGCCATCTTGATTCGCACGGCCATCTTTGTAAAGGACCCAAACGTGGGCAGGGCCTCAGGGTCACCTTGAGTGTGGTTGTGACCCAGCCAGAGTCAGCACCTTCAGGGGAGGAGAGAGAGGAACTAGTGAGTGTAGAACTGAACCCAGCCAGAGTCAGCACCTTCAGGGGAGGAGAGAGAGGAACTAGTGAGTGTAGAACTGAACCCAGCCAGAGTCAGCACCTTCCGGGGAGGAGAGGGAGGGGAACCAGTGAGTGTAGAACGGAACCCAGCCAGAGTCAGCACCTTCAGGGGAGGAGAGGGAGGGGAACCAGTGAGTGTAGAACTGATCATACTGAAAACTGGGAGCGGAGGACAAACTATCTTGAGACGTGTTTGGATTTTAGCACAGGGAGGAGGGACAATATGTGGGACGGGGATTTACAGCTTTGGAGGAAGAAGAGAGGAAAGAATGTTCGATAGAAACTAAAATTGTCTGTTCTGAATTTCTGTCCTGTACTTTCAGTGATGAGTTTTGTAAACTCCTTTTACAGGGTATTAGAAGGGGACAATTTGCAGATCGGAAACTCAAACCAAACATCACGTCAAAATCTGCCAGTCACTCGTTTATTCAGGACCTGAATATCATCGGCCTTTGAATGTGGAAGGAGAAATGTTTGTCTGTTCTGTCTGTGGGAAAAGATTTCAAACATCAGTGTGACTGGAAAAGCATCGAGACACACACACCCGAGTGAGAGTGTTCCAGTGCACTGACAGTGGAAAGAGCTTTAACCAGTAACACAGCCTGAAAAAACATCGCACTATTCACAGCGGGGAGAAACTGTACACGTGTTCTGTGTGTGGACAAGGCTTCAACTGATCGTCCAACCTGGAAAGATACAAGGACACCCGCACCACGGAGAAACCGTGGAAATGTGGGAACTGTGAAAAAGGATTCATTTCCCGTCCCAGCTGGAAATTCATCGGCGCAGTCACACCGGGGAGAGGCCGTTTACCTGCTCCGAGTGTGGGAAGGGATTCACTCGTTCATCCCACCTGCTGATACACCAGCGAGTTCACACTGGGGAGAGGCCATTCACCTGCTCCGAGTGTGGGAAGGGATTCACTCGGTCATCCGACCTGCTGACACACCAGCGAGATCACACTGGGGAGAGGCCGTTCACCTGCTCCGAGTGTGGGAAGGGATTCACTCAGTCATCCAACCTGCTGACACACCAGCGAGTTCACACTGGGGAGAGACCGTTCACCTGCTCTGAGTGTGGGAAGGGATTCACTCTGTCATCCAACCTGCTGAGACACCAGCGAGTTCACAAGTGACTGCAGGAGTTGGATTCTGCTGTTATTGCTGCTGTTAATTACATCCCGGACTGAATCGTGTTCATTCTGACAGTTCGGGTTTGTTTCTGCTGATGTTAATAACCTCTGTAACTGGGCTGGAGTTTAATATTCTGGATATCTGTTAAATAAATCAGCTTAGCTTTAAACACATTGTTGTGGATTTTTGTCGTTCCCACCTGAGTGTTTAGCATCACCTGGCTGGAGCTTTGAGAGGACAATCTGGGGGGAGGATCGTACGGCGGGAACAGAACTACAGCCTGGAAACAGTCCTTCAGGGCCACGCTGAGAGGGGCAAAAGGCACTTTGGTCTTTCTCGTCTCTCCTCACTGACAGCAATGACCCCGTGCAGGTTAATCTTGAGGCCTGTAAGGAATGTGTCCCAGCCGCTCTCTTCCATGGGTCACAACTCCTAGACACAGAACAGAAGGCTCCTTTACAACTGTGTTTAGAGTCAGGAAGAACAACGGTGAATGCTGGAAACGTGCTGTTATATCAGAGATTGGTGTCAAACTGCGATCTGTTCCTGACTGAAAGTGAAACGGCAGGGTTAAGTTTCCAGTCTCAAAATGACTGGTAATTATTCCACGAGGATTTAATATGTGTGTGTGACAGTCCTGAGTCTACCATTTTAAGGCAGGTGTTAGCTCATTTAAAATAAACCCGTTTAAAATAAAATGGTTAAAGTCTGCATTAAAATAGCAGAGGGAGGAGTTCACAGGAGCCTGTTAACTGCTGGTACAATTATACAACAGACATTTGATCTCCAGTTAAAGAAGGACCTGCAGCGTGTTTCCAGGAATTCCCTGTTTTATTGATGTGTGCGTGTTAGACACCAGGATAACTTAAAATACACGACCCGGAACATCCACAGGGTTACTCCAGGATCACTCCCGCTGCGGAACTCCACCACTGACCCTGCACCAATCACCACCCACTGGAGGTTTATATCAGGAGCTTCTGTGTGATGGTGAGGTGATCACTGGACAATAAAGTGTAGAGACTGGTGGGTGGCTGCTCATTATCCTCGGTGTGATTTGATCCCCTTTCCCACTGAATACTGCGGACAGACAGGATCACCTTGGGAACGGAATGGTCATTGTGACATCACTTTCTAAACAAGATCCCACAAGACAATGGGTCATCAATAAATGTTAAAGGGATTCAACGCTCTGAAGTTACACTGTGAATAAAGGAAATAAAATGCTGAAAAATAATTGGTGAAGATAATTTATCTCTGGAACGCACGAGCAAACATTAAGAATGATGTATTTTGTTTACACACTCACACATATAACAAACACTTTGTGTGAGCTCTTTTCAGTTCTGTTTAACCCGATGGAGTTTTACTCCTGTGGCCTTTAGGACCCTGCGGCAGCCCATCCGGCGGGGCCCGCTGGGTCAGGATATGAAGATCATGATGCGGAGATGCCGGTGTTGGACTGGGGTGGACAAAAATGAGAAGTCGCACAACACCAGGTTATAGTCCAACAGCTTTATTTGAAATCACAAGCTTTCGGAGCTGCTGACTAAGGAGCAGCAGCAGCAGAGTGGTGGTCTCTGTGACCAGGAAGAGGAGAAGGAGAAGGAAACCAGGCAGCAGACCACCACCAACAACCAACAACCACTACTGAGGTGCCTGGAGAGAGAGGACAGGAGAGGAGAAAGAAAAGAAAAGAAGGCCAAGGCCATCAACAACAGAGGAGAGGCCTTTCATCACTGCCTCCTCAATTGGCCTCCATTTTATGAGAGGGAGAGAGGGGAGAAAACACCAACAACCATCAACTGTTTGGAAGGAGGAAGGAAGGAAAGAACAGCTACAGGTGGGTGTGATTCTGGGGCACTCTCCCAGAGACTTTGTTTTGTAGGTGGGGGGAGGAAAGAAGAAAAAGAAGAAGGCCGGAACATCCAAGGGGTGTGTGTGTGTGTGTGTGGCTTCTGTAAAAGCTAGGCCGCACACACCATATTAAACACCCCTTTCCCATTGCCTGACCTGGGACAGCTGGAGCTGCCTAGGTGAAGTCCCCAATTAATTTAATTAATTTAATATTATTGGGCATCGTTAAGACCTGGTGCAGGACTGAGCCTGGGCATCTCCAGCTATCCCAGGTGAAGACATCTTCTCCCCCCACCAGAAGACCACCACCAAAGACTTTTATTACATCGGAGAGTGCACCCCCCTGCCAACACCCACCCACCCACCATCCTGAGTGGCGACCCTGCCCTTGCGGCTTCCCTCCTTCCCACCCCCCCCTCTCTCTCTCTCTTTGTCTCTTGTCTCTCTCTGCCTCTCTCTCTCTAAGAGGCACCTCATTATCTTTTTAATTAAGTACCCATTGAGCAGAGGGGAGAAGGCCCCTCTCCCAACTCAATCAACTAAAGGGAGAGGTGTGCCTTCAATTTAAGAGCTCCCTCTGCTCAGGGGAAAACAAGAACAAAAAAAAACCGAGGCCATTAACACCTTCAGGCCTGTGACTTGGGGTGAGTGTAGCCCTTAAAGAACCCTCCATTATGGCGAGTACATCTTCGTCGGTGGCGGGGGCAGCGAGGACGTATGCGAGCGTGGCAGCCGCGGCCACGGCCGCAGCCACGAGTCCTCCTGTTACCCCGTCACCTTTTACCCTCCTTACGAGGAAGAATGGGGTCAAGAGCTACACTCACCCCAACATGACTATAGAGGCGTGTGTAAAAGCCATGGCTGGGGTTGTCGGCCCTTCAGCCATCGTCGCCGCCTCTAAAATGTACGGCAAGGCTGTGTTCTTCCTGGGGTCGGAACGGGCGGTGTCCCTGGCCATCGAGAAGGGGCTCACCGTGGGCGGGACCTTCCTGCCGGTGGACCCCCTTGAGGCCACCGCGCAAAGGATTGTGGTCTCCAACGTCCCGCCCTTTGTTCCGGGTGAGCTCCTCCTCCCCCACCTACGTCAACTGGGGGAGGTGAGGTCGGGGATCACACCCATCCCGCTCGGCTTCCGGGAAGCCAGCCTTCGGCACGTCTTCTCCTTCCGGCGCCAGCTTTTCGTCCGGCTGGCGCGGGAGGAGGACGCGGATGGCGCGTTCACGGTGCTCCACGGGGGGACCGCCCACCGCGTCTTCTGGACCTCGGACGGCGCGCGGTGCTACGCCTGTAAGGAGGTGGGGCACGTCCGCAAAAACTGCCCCGCCTCCAAGGCCGCCACGACACCTGGCGCGGCCGGGGTTGGCGCCGCCGCCCCCCCTCCCCCTGATACTGTCCGCGCGTCGACGGCGACGGATGCGCGGTCGAAATCGGAGGCCAACGCCACCACGGCCTCCGGCGGGGAGGAGGGAGAGCGTCCGGGGGGAAGGAAGGCGCGTAGGAAAAATAAACACATAAGGGCGGATCCCCTCGCGGAGGAAACATCAGAATTGGCCGAACTCACGCCCGAGTATATCGCGGAGTTGGTCGGGACGCATGAGACTGGGGGGGTCCTCGTGCCCGGGCCCGTGACCGCAACCGCCGAGGCGGCTAAATCAAGACCTGCGGCCGGGCTCGGGCCCGAGGGGCCCAAGAAACCCAGTCGTCGGAAGGGGGCAGAGAGGGAGGCCCCAGCAGACATGGAGGCCTCCCCCTCTCCGGGCCCCAACTTGTTAAAAAGAAAGCTCCGCCCCCAGCAGGAGGACTGCGAGGAGGAAGGTCCCTCCGCAAAAGGGGGGCAGTCGCCCGCCGCGGGTGCTGCGCCCCACCCCACCACCGTCATCGTCGCGCGCGATCGGCAGGGGTCGTCTGTCCGTCGGGAGGGTGAGACAGACGAGTCTGTCCGACCTGTGCCTCCCGGGGATGGGGAAGAGACCCTGCCCGTGGGGGGGGGGCGCGGAACAACCCGCGGAGGGGAATGTAGTACCGGAACCGTTGCTCCTCGCCGGGTCGGGCGTCCTGGGGACTGGGGCGGGCGAGGCCAAAGAGGCTGAAGCCGAGCCCGCCTTTTATAACCCAGACATCTCCCAGGGACTGCTCGACCTGGTGGAGGAGTGTAGCAATCCCCAGCCTGCTGGGTCGGAGGTTGGTGGCGGGGAGACGGAAAGCCCCCTGACTCCGTCTCTGTTGTTGGCGCCGGACGTGCTGGAGGAATTTGGGATTATTTTCTCCCCGGTTTCTCCGGTCGCCCCGGCGCCTGAGGCGGGGGGGGGCCCCGAACCGCCGCCGCCGCCTCCCGGCCCGGCGCCCCTGAAGGAGCCCAGGGTGGACTCCTCTGCCACCGATCCTGGGGGTGGGATCGTGACGGAGGCGGGGCCGGCCGGTGCGGCCGAGCCGTTCGCTGCACCCCGTGCGACGGACGGGTCGGCCGTCGGTGACGACCTCCCGGAGGAGGACGGGGACTCGGTGTTGGGCAACGAGGACGATTTGGAGTCCATCGGCAGCGAGGTGATGGACGCCCTCGTGCCCTTCACTGACTCTCCCCTCATCCCCGTAGGGGAACTCCGGGATTTTATGGCCGTGAGCCAGGGTCGTCACAAGAAGATCCGGCTGGCCCTCGACAAGTGGTCGGAGCTGACGCTGCTCGTCGTGTCCGTCCGCGCCGCCGTTAAAATCATGGGCGCGGACAAGGACGTTGACCGGCTCGAGCTGCGTCGGCTCAAGACGTTCCACACTGGGCTGCTGAGGGAGTGGCGGTCGTCAGTGACCGCCCTCCCTCCCCTCCGTTAGGTAGAGGTTGCACTATGCTTCTGAGATGAAGATAACCATAGCCAGCCTCAACATCAACGGCAGCAGGGAGGCGCGCCGTAGATTCAATAACTTCTCGGTCCTTCGGGACGGGAAATATGCGGTGTGCTTCCTGCAAGAAACCCACACCGTTCCGGGAGACGAGGCCACGTGGCTCCTGGAGTGGCAAGGAGGGGTCAGCATGAGTCACCTCTCCAACAATTCCTGCGGGGTGGCTGTCTTGCTGGCCCCGCATTTTCAGCCGGAGATCTTGAGGGTCAAGGAGCACGTGCCGGGCCGCTTGCTCCAGGTCACTGTTCGCCTGGGAGGCGTGCCGCTCCATTTAGTGAACGTGTACGCCCCCCGGACCGGTGCGCAGCAAGTGCGCTTCTTCGGAGAAGTGTCCGCTCTTCTGGGCTCCATCGACGTGGGCGAGTGCGTCATCCTCGGGGGGGATTTCAATTGTACCCTCGAGGCGCGGGACCGGTCGGGTCCCCCGCGAAGCCCGGCGGCGATGGAGAAGTTGCGGGACCTGGTCGGGTCCTTCGACTTGGTGGACGTCTGGCGAAATCTCCATCCCGACTCCAGCGCCTTCACGAGCGTGAGGTCTGGAGGAGGAAGGTCCAGAATCGACCGCCTTTACATTTCCCGGGCGTACGTCTCCTGCGTTCCGGCGGCTTCCATGCGGCCGGTGCCGTGCACGGACCACCACCTGGTGTGGGCGGAGCTCGCTCCGCTGCGCGCGCGGGGGGGGTCCGCGTACTGGCATTTTAACAACCTGCTGCTGGAGGACGCGCGGTTCCGGGATTCGTTTCGCCGGTTCTGGGCCGACTGGAGAAGGAAGCGGGGAGGCTTCCCCTCCTTGAGGCTATGGTGGGACGTGGGCAAGGCTCACGTCCGCGTCTTCTGTCAGGAGTACGCGAAGGGGTCGACCAAGAGGCGGGAGGCCCGGGTCGGGCGATTGGAGAAAGAAGTGCTCGACCTGGAGTCCCGTCTCGGTCAAGTCGTCGAGGACCCGGCCCTGCGGAAGGTGTACGAAGAGAAGAAGGGCGCGCTGAAGGACCTGCAGCTGGTCGGGTCCCGAGGCGCGTACGTGAGGTCGCGGATCCAGTTCCTGCGGGACCTGGACCGCGGCTCCCCCTTCTTCTACTCGCTGGAAAAAAGACGGGGGGTCCGTAAGCAGCTCTTGGGGCTGCTGGCCGACGACGGATCTCTGGTCTCGGATCCGGAGGGCATCAGCGCGGAGGCCCGGGCCTATTACGGGGCTCTGTTCTCTTCGGATCCGTCCAGCGAGGATGCGCGCAGAGTTTTGTGGGAGGACCTGCCGAAGGTCGGCCCGGAGGGCGCCGAGAATTTAGAAGCTCCGCTAAGCCTGGCGGAGCTGACCGGCGCCCTGCGCCAGCTCTCGAGGGGCAAGTCCCCGGGGCTGGACGGGCTGACCGTGGAGTTCCACAGGGCGTTCTGGGACGTCTTGGGGGACGACTACGCGCGGGTCCTGGGGGAAAGTCTGGCGACCGGGGAGATGCCCCTCTCTTGGCGCAGGGCGGTCATCGTCCTGCTGCCCAAGAAGGGCGATCTCCGCCTACTTAAGAACTGGCGCCCGGTCTCCCTCCTCAGCACGGACTACAAAATTTTCGCCAGGGCTATGTCTGCTCGCCTTGGCACCGTGCTGGCCCGCATGATCCACCCCGACCAGTCCTACACGGTCCCGGGCCGGAGTATCCACGATAACATCCATCTGGTCCGGGACCTGGTCCACCATTCCCAGAGGGCTGGTCTGTCGGTCGCCTTCCTTTCCCTGGATCAGGAGAAGGCGTTCGACAGGGTGGATCACGAGTATCTTTTCGGGACTCTGCGCGCATTCGGGTTCGGGACGCATTTCGTCGCCCGGATCCGACTTCTGTACGCCGCCGCGGAGTGTCTGATTAAAGTTAACGGGTCTTTGACGGCGCCCCTTCGCTTCGGGAGGGGGGTGCGTCAGGGATGCCCCATGTCCGGTCAGTTATACGCCGTTTGCGTGGAGCCTTTCCTGCGCCTCTTGCGGAAGAGGTTGACGGGACTGGCTCTGCAAGGGCCGGGCGTGGAGGTGGTCCTCTCGGCTTACGCCGATGACGTGCTCCTCGCGGTCACGGATCCCGTCGACTTGCGGAGGATGCGAGAATGCCAGCAGATTTACTCGGACGCATCCTCCGCCAAGATCAACTGGGAGAAATGTTCTGGACTCCTGGTGGGCCCATGGCGGGTGGACTCCCTGCCGGAGGAGTTCGGGCCTTTCGCCTGGAGCACCACGCACCTCCTCTACCTGGGAGTCTACCTCAGCCCGGCCGAGGACGCCTGGCCGGCGAACTGGCAAGAGCTGGAGGCCAAAGTCACCGCTCGCCTAGGGACGCTGGACAGGACTGCTCCGAGTGTTGTCCTACAGGGGTCGAGCGCTGGTCATAAACCAGCTGGTGGCCGCCATGTTGTGGTACCGGTTGATCACTTTGATCCCTCCCCCTGCGTTTGTCGCCAAGATGCAGAAGAAGCTCGTCGACTTCTTCTGGGACAAAAGGAAGCACTGGGTCTCTGCCGCGGTTTTGAGTCTCCCGCTTAGGGAGGGCGGTCAGGCGCTGGTGTGCCTTCGCACCCAGGCGGCGACTTTCCGTCTTCAGACGCTGCAGAGATACCTGTACGTGGAGAATCCTCCTAGGTGGCGTGCGCTGGCGACGTATTTCTTCCGCCAGCTGCACGGCCTCAATTACGACACGCAGCTCCTGTTTGTGAGAGTGGGTGGCACGCGTGCCAGCCTGCGGGAGCTGCCTGTCTTCTACCAGGAACTGCTATGGGTTTGGAACAGCGTCGCCTCCGAGCGCAGTTCTCCCCCGTCAGGAGCGGCGGCCGTCCTTCGGGAGCCGCTGTTCAGGAATCCGCACCTCCACGACCGCGGGTTCGGCTGGCTGGCGGAGGGCAGGGCTGTGCCCGGTAAGGTGACCAGAGTCGGGGACCTGCTCGATGGCGGAGGAGCGGGCTGGATGGCGCCGGAGGAGTTGGCGAGGCGCATGTCTTGGGTCAACGTCCGGCTCGCGGTCAAAGCCATCGAGTCGCTAAAAGTGGCACTGGGCCCCGTCTCCACTAGGTGTGTCGAGGAGGCTCAAGCACGTGGGGCGATCCCGTCCGAACTGACCCCCGTTCGGACGGAATTCCTTATCGGCGCCCGGCCCCGAATCCTCCCTCGGGAGCCGCCGCCTCACCACTTGAGCCTTCTCGGAGAAATGCCCTCCGTGCCCTTTCAATCCGCACGGAGGCGTTTCCTGTACGGGCTGCTCCTGCACACTCTCCACTTTGCCATCTTCGTCTGCCGTCCGGACACGCCTTGGCATACCATCCTGCCGTCCGGCGGAGGCGAAGGTCCCCATTGGAAGGCTCTCTACGCGGGAGTCTTCCCTTGTTCTATTGGGGACTTGGCCTGGAGGGTGTTGCACGGAGCAGTCCCGTGCAATAGGATTTTAAGTAGGTTTACGGACTCCCAGGCTGCTTGTCATTTCTGCGGCCTGGAGGAGTCCGTCTATCACATTTATATTGAGTGTGAGAGGTTGCAGCCCCTCTTTCATTATTTGAAGGGGCTGCTCCTCAATTTCTGGTTGCACTTCAGCCCCACGCTCCTGATCTACGGTCACCCGGTGCGGAGGGGAGCGGGTAGGTCGGAGGACCTCCTCGTAGGACTGCTCCTGGGCCTGGCCAAGAAAGCCATTAATTGGTCCAGGCAGCGGGCGGTCGAGGGGGTCGTTCGGCCCGATTGCCTGCCTCTCTTCCGCGGCCATGTTCGCGCCCGGGTGGCCCTGGAGATGGAGCACGCGGTGTCCGCCGGCACGCTTGAGTTTTTCCGCGACCGGTGGGCGCCGCGGGGACTGGAGTGCATCGTCACCCCGGACTTTCAAATTTTAATTTGATTTATTAAGTTTCATTTAAAGTTTTAATTTGATTTACAGTAAATTTGGGTTCAACCAAAAAGATCAACACCAGGTTATAGTCCAACAGCTTTATTTGAAATCACAAGCTTTCGGAGCTGCTGACTAAGGAGCAGCAGCAGCAGAGTGGTGGTCTCTGTGACCAGGAAGAGGAGAAGGAGAAGGAAACCAGGCAGCAGACCACCACCAACAACCAACAACCACTACTGAGGTGCCTGGAGAGAGAGGACAGGAGAGGAGAAAGAAAAGAAAAGAAGGCCAAGGCCATCAACAACAGAGGAGAGGCCTTTCATCACTGCCTCCTCAATTGGCCTCCATTTTATGAGAGGGAGAGAGGGGAGAAAACACCAACAACCATCAACTGTTTGGAAGGAGGAAGGAAGGAAAGAACAGCTACAGGTGGGTGTGATTCTGGGGCACTCTCCCAGAGACTTTGTTTTGTAGGTGGGGGGAGGAAAGAAGAAAAAGAAGAAGGCCGGAACATCCAAGGGGTGTGTGTGTGTGTGTGTGGCTTCTGTAAAAGCTAGGCCGCACACACCATATTAAACACCCCTTTCCCATTGCCTGACCTGGGACAGCTGGAGCTGCCTAGGTGAAGTCCCCAATTAATTTAATTAATTTAATATTATTGGGCATCGTTAAGACCTGGTGCAGGACTGAGCCTGGGCATCTCCAGCTATCCCAGGTGAAGACATCTTCTCCCCCCACCAGAAGACCACCACCAAAGACTTTTTACATCGGAGAGTGCACCCCCCTGCCAACACCCACCCACCCACCATCCTGAGTGGCGACCCTGCCCTTGCGGCTTCCCTCCTTCCCACCCCCCTCTCTCTCGCTCTTTGTCTCTTGTCTCTCTCTGCCTCTCTCTCTAAGAGGCACCTCAATTTACTTTTTATTAAGTACCCATTGAGCAGAGGGGAGAAGGCCCCTCTCCCAATTAATTCATATAAAGGGAGAGGTGTGCCTTCAATTTAAGAGCTCCCTCTGCTCAGGGGAAAACAGAAAAAAAAACCGAGGCCATTAACACCTTCAGGCCTGTGACTTGGGGTGAGTGTAGCCCTTAAAGAACCCTCCATTATGGCGACCACATCTTCGCCGGTGGCGGGGGCAGCGAGGACATACGCAAGCGTGGCAGCCGCGGCCACGGCCGCAGCCACGAGTCCTCCTGTTACCCCGTCACCTTTTACCCTCCTTACGAGGAAGAATGGGGTCAAGAGCTACACTCACCCCAACATGACTATAGAGGCGTGTGTAAAAGCCATGGCTGGGGTTGTCGGCCCTTCAGCCATCGTCGCCGCCTCTAAAATGTACGGCAAGGCTGTGTTCTTCCTGGGGTCGGAGCGGGCGGTGTCCCTGGCCATCGAGAAGGGGCTCACCGTGGGCGGGACCTTCCTGCCGGTGGACCCCCTTGAGGCCACCGCGCAAAGGATTGTGGTTTCCAACGTCCCGCCCTTTGTTCCGGGTGAGCTCCTCCTCCCCCACCTACGTCAACTGGGTGAGGTGAGGTCGGGGATCACACCCATCCCGCTCGGCTTCCGGGAAGCCAGCCTTCGGCACGTCTTCTCCTTCCGGCGCCAGCTTTTCGTCCGGCTGGCGCGGGAGGAGGACGCGGATGGCGTGTTCACGGTGCTCCACGGGGGGACCGCCCACCGCGTCTTCTGGACCTCGGACGGCGTGCGGTGCTACGCCTGTAAGGAGGTGGGGCACGTCCGCAAAAACTGCCTCGCCTCCAAGGCCGCCACGACACCTGGCGCGGCCAGGGTTGGCGCCGCCGCCCCCCCACCCCCTGATACTGTCCGCGCGTCGACGGCGACGGATGCGCGGTCGAAATCGGAGGCCAACACCACCACGGCCTCCGGCGGGGAGGAGGGAGAGCGTCCGGGGGGAAGGAAGGCGCGTAGGAAAACTAAACACCTAAGGACGGATCCCCTCGCGGAGGAAACATCAGAATTGACCGAACTCACGCCCGAGTACATCGCGGAGTTGGTCGGGACGCATGAGACTGGGGGGGTCCTCGTGCCCGGGCCCGTGACCGTGACCGCAACTGCCAAGGCAGCTGAATCAAGACCTGCGGCCGGGCTCGGGCCCGAGGGGCCCAAGAAACCCAGTCGTCGGAAGGGGGCAGAGAGGGAGGCCCCAGCAGACATGGAGGCCTCCCCCTCTCCGGGCCCCAACTTGTTAAAAAGAAAGCTCCGCCCCCAGCAGGAGGACTGCGAGGAGGAAGGTCCCTCCGCAAAAGGGGGGCAGTCGCCCGCCGCGGGTGCTGCGCCCCACCCCACCACCGTCATCGTCGCGCGCGATCGGCAGGGGTCGTCTGTCCCTCGGGAGGGTGAGACAGCCGAGTCTGTCCGACCTGTGCCTCCCGGGGATGGGGAAGAGACCCTGCCCGTGGGGGGGGGGGCGCGGAACAACCCGCGGAGGGAAATGTAATTCCGGAACCGTTGCTCCTCGCCGGGTCGGGCGTCCTGGGGACTGGGGCGGGCGAGGCCAAAGAGGCTGAAGCCGAGCCCGCCTTTTATAACCCAGATATCTCCCAGGGACTGCTCGACCTGGTGGAGGAGTGTAGCAATCCCCAGCCCGCTGGGTCGGAGGTTGGTGGCGGGGAGACAGAAAGCCCCCTGACTCCGTCTCTGATGTTGGCGCCGGACGTACTGGAGGAATTTGGGATTATTTTCTCCCCGGTTTCTCCGGTCGCCCCGGCGCCTGAGGCGGGGGGGGGCCCCGAACCGCCGCCGCCTCCCGGCCCGGCGCCCCTGAAGGAGCCCAGGGTGGACTCCTCTGCCACCGATCCTGGGGGTGGGATCGTGACGGAGGCGGGGCCGGCCGGTGCGGCCGAGCCGTTCGCTGCACTCTGTGTGACGGACGGGTTGGCCGCCGGTGACGACCTCCCGGAGGAGGACGGGGACTCGGTGTTGGGCAACGAGGACGATTTGGAGTCCATCGGCAACGAGGTGATGGACGCCCTCGTGCCCTTCACCGACTCTCCCCTCATCCCCGTAGGGGAACTCCGGGATTTTATGGCCATGAGCCAGGGTCATCACAAGAAGATCCGGCTGGCCCTCGACAAGTGGTCGGAGCTGGCGCTGCTCGTCGTGTCCGTCCGCGCCGCCGTTAAAATCATGGGCGCGGACAAGGACGTTGGCCGGCTCGAGCTGCGTCGGCTCAAGAGTTTCCACACTGGGCTGCTGAGGGAGTGGCGGTCGTCAGTGACCGCGCTCCCTCCCCTCCGTTAGGTAGAGGTTGCACTATGCTTCTGAGATGAAGATAACCATAGCCAGCCTCAACATCAACGGCAGCAGGGAGGCGCGCCGTAGATTCAATAACTTCTCGGTCCTTCGGGATGGGAAATATGCGGTGTGCTTCCTGCAAGAAACCCACACCGTTCCGGGAGACGAGGCCACGTGGCTCCTGGAGTGGCAAGGAGGGGTCAGCATGAGTCACCTCTCCAACAATTCCTGCGGGGTGGCTGTCTTGCTGGCCCCGCATTTTCAGCCGGAGATCTTGAGGGACAAGGAGCACGTGCCGGGCCGCTTGCTCCAGGTCACTGTTCGCCTGGGAGGCGTGCCGCTCCATTTAGTGAACGTGTACGCCCCCCGGACCGGTGCGCAGCAAGTGCGCTTCTTCGGAGAAGTGTCCGCTCTTCTGGGCTCCATCGACGTGGGCGAGTGCGTCATCCTCGGGGGGGATTTCAATTGTACCCTCGAGGCGCGGGACCGGTCGGGTCCCCCGCGAAGCCCGGCGGCGATGGAGAAGTTGCGGGACCTGGTCGGGTCCTTCGACTTGGTGGACGTCTGGCGAAATCTCCATCCCGACTCCAGCGCCTTCACGAGCGTGAGGTCTGGAGGAGGAAGGTCCAGAATCGACCGCCTTTACATTTCCCGGGCGTACGTCTCCTGCGTTCCGGCGGCTTCCATGCGGCCGGTGCCGTGCACGGACCACCACCTGGTGTGGGCGGAGCTCGCTCCGCTGCGCGCGCGGGGGGGGGTCCGCGTACTGGCATTTTAACAACCTGCTGCTGGAGGACGCGCGGTTCCGGGATTCATTTCGCCGGTTCTGGGCCGACTGGAGAAGGAAGCGGGGAGGCTTCCCCTCCTTGAGGCTATGGTGGGACGTGGGCAAGGCTCACGTCCGCGTCTTCTGTCAGGAGTACGCGAAGGGGTCGACCAAGAGGCGGGAGGACCGGGTCGGGCGATTGGAGAAAGAAGTGCTCGACCTGGAGTCCCGTCTCGGTCAGGTCGTCGAGGACCCGGCCCTGCGGAAGGTGTACGAAGAGAAGAAGGGCGCGCTGAAGGACCTGCAGCTGGTCGGGTCCCGAGGCGCGTACGTGAGGTCGCGGATCCAGTTCCTGCGGGACCTGGACTGCGGCTCCCCCTTCTTCTACTCGCTGGAAAAAAGACGGGGGGTCCGTAAGCAGCTCTTGGGGCTGCTGGCCGATGACGGATCTCTGGTCTCGGATCCGGAGGGCATCAGCGCGGAGGCCCGGGCCTATTACGGGGCTCTGTTCTCTTCGGATCCGTCCAGCGAGGATGCGCGCAGAGTTTTGTGGGAGGACCTGCCGAAGGTCGGCCCGGAGGGCGCCGAGAATTTAGAAGCTCCGCTAAGCCTGGCGGAGCTGACCGGCGCCAGCTCTCGAGGGGCAAGTCCCCGGGGCTGGACGGGCTGACCGTGGAGTTCCACAGGGCGTTCTGGGACGTCTTGGGGGACGACTACGCGCGGGTCCTGGGGGAAAGTCTGGCGACCGGGGAGATGCCCCTCTCTTGGCGCAGGGCGGTCATCGTCCTGCTGCCCAAGAAGGGCGATCTCCGCCTACTTAAGAACTGGCGCCCGGTCTCCCTCCTCAGCACGGACTACAAAATTTTCGCCAGGGCTATGTCTGCTCGCCTTGGCACCGTGCTGGCCCGCATGATCCACCCCGACCAGTCCTACACGGTCCCGGGCCGGAGTATCCACGATAACATCCATCTGGTCCGGGACCTGGTCCACCATTCCCAGAGGGCTGGTCTGTCGGTCGCCTTCCTTTCCCTGGATCAGGAGAAGGCGTTCGACAGGGTGGATCATGAGTATCTTTTCGGGACTCTGCGCGCATTCGGGTTCGGGACGCATTTCGTCGCCCGGATCCGACTTCTGTACGCCGCCGCGGAGTGTCTCATTAAAGTTAACGGGTCTTTGACGGCGCCCCTTCGCTTCGGGAGGGGGGTGCGTCAGGGATGCCCCATGTCCGGTCAGTTATACGCCGTTTGCGTGGAGCCTTTCCTGCGCCTCTTGCGGAAGAGGTTGACGGGACTGGCTCTGCAAGGGCCGGGCGTGGAGGTGGTCCTCTCGGCTTACGCCGATGACGTGCTCCTCGCGGTCACGGATCCCGTCGACTTGCGGAGGATGCGAGAATGCCAGCAGATTTACTCGGACGCATCCTCCGCCAAGATCAACTGGGAGAAATGTTCTGGACTCCTGGTGGGCCCATGGCAGGTGGACTCCCTGCCGGAGGAGTTCGGGCCTTTCGCCTGGAGCACCACGCACCTCCTCTACCTGGGAGTCTACCTCAGCCCGGCCGAGGACGCCTGGCCGGCGAACTGGCAAGAGCTGGAGGCCAAAGTCACCGCTCGCCTAGGGCGCTGGACAGGATTGCTCCGAGTGTTGTCCTACAGGGGTCGAGCGCTGGTCATAAACCAGCTGGTGGCCGCCATGTTGTGGTACCGGTTGGTCACTTTGATCCCTCCCCCTGCGTTTGTCGCCAAGATGCAGAAGAAGCTCGTCGACTTCTTCTGGGACAAAAGGAAGCACTGGGTCTCTGCCGCGGTTTTGAGTCTCCCGCTTAGGGAGGGCGGTCAGGCGCTGGTGTGCCTTCGCACCCAGGCGGCGACTTTCCGTCTTCAGACGCTGCAGAGATACCTGTACGTGGAGAATCCTCCTAGGTGGCGTGCGCTGGCGACGTATTTCTTCCGCCAGCTGCACGGCCTCAATTACGACACGCAGCTCCTGTTTGTGAGAGTGGGTGGCACGCGTGCCAGCCTGCGGGAGCTGCCTGTCTTCTACCAGGAACTGCTATGGGTTTGGAACAGCGTCGCCTCCGAGCGCAGTTCTCCCCCGTCAGGAGCGGCGGCCGTCCTTCGGGAGCCGCTGTTCAGGAATCCGCACCTCCACGACCGCGGGTTCGGCTGGCTGGCGGAGGGCAGGGCTGTGCCCGGTAAGGTGATCAGAGTCGGGGACCTGCTCGATGGCGGAGGAGCGGGCTGGATGGCGCCGGAGGAGTTGGCGAGGCGCATGTCCTGGGTCAACGTCCGGCTCGCGGTCAAAGCCATCGAGTCGCTAAAAGTGGCACTGGGCCCCGTCTCCACTAGGTGTGTCGAGGAGGCTCAAGCACGTGGGGCGATCCCGTCCGAACTGACCCCCGTTCGGACGGAATTCCTTATCGGCGCCCGGCCCCGAATCCTCCCTCGGGAGCCGCCGCCTCACCACTTGAGCCTTCTCGGAGAAATGCCCTCCGTGCCCTTTCAATCCGCACGGAGGCGTTTCCTGTACGGGCTGCTCCTGCACACTCTCCACTTTGCCATCTTCGTCTGCCGTCCGGACACGCCTTGGCGTACCATCCTGCCGTCCGGCGGAGGCGAAGGTCCCCATTGGAAGGCTCTCTACGCGGGAGTCTTCCCTTGTTCTATTGGGGACTTGGCCTGGAGGGTGTTGCACAGAGCAGTCCCGTGCAATAGGATTTTAAGTAGGTTTACGGACTCCCAGGCTGCTTGCCATTTCTGCGGCCTGGAGGAGTCCGTTTATCACATTTATGTTGAATGTGAGAGGTTGCAGCCCCTCTTTCATTATTTGAAGGGGCTGCTCCTCAATTTCTGGTTGCACTTCAGCCCCACGCTCCTGATCTACGGTCACCCGGTGCGGAGGGGAGTGGGTAGGTCGGAGGACCTCCTCGTAGGACTGCTCCTGGGCCTGGCCAAGAAAGCCATTAATTGGTCCAGGCAGCGGGCGGTCGAGGGGGTCGTTCGGCCCGATTGCCTGCCTCTCTTCCGCGGCCATGTTCGCGCCCGGGTGGCCCTGGAGATGGAGCACGCGGTGTCCGCCGGCACGCTTGAGTTTTTCCGCGACCGGTGGGCGCCGCGGGGACTGGAGTGCATCGTCACCCCGGACTTTCAAATTTTAATTTGATTTATTAAGTTTCATTTCAAGTTTTAATTGATTTACAGTAAATTTTGATTTGTTCAACCTGATTTGTCCAACCAAAAAGATCAACACCAGGTTATAGTCCAACAGTTTTATTTGAAATCACAAGCTTTCGGAGCTTACGTGGATATAAAGAGACCGGGCGCTGTTCCTCCTCCCACTGCCTGGGGGAATGGGCCAGATATTTAAAGGGACAGGGACTCCCCTTTCTCTGCCTATTTATAGTTAAAGGGACAGACCCGTTTATCTTTGGAGTGTCGGCAGACATCACTAACAGAGCTCCCATGAACAGTCGCTCCCTTCTGTACTGTGCAGTGATTGTAAACCTGTCTATTTCAGTGACTTGAGCCTTTCTAAAATGTCTCAATATTTTTGACGATCCATTTGACTTGCTTGGTTAATATTGAAAGTCTTCAGAGTTTTGCAGAGTGACGAAGATTTTGTTTAATGCTGGAGTGATATTTCTTTCTAAATATTCTGTTCTCCCCCTCCCCCTTCCACTTTAAAACACTCTGAGCTACTGACTAGGAAGGTACCAAGTTCAATCCTTGGTCTGGGTTGTTAGTTGATCTCTGACAAGGCAGCAGTTCAGGGGCTATAATTATCCTCAGTACCACTGGGCTAACTAAGAGTAAGAATCAGCTACTGCCCCTGCTCTTGATGGAGATCCAGTGACATCAACTGGGAAGTGTATGGAAGTCAATTGAGGGCAGGATTGGACTGCTGTCACTGCTGACACTCACTGAGTCGGCTGATGGTGAGGCTCTAGAATCATAGACTCGTTCGAGCACAGCAGGAGGCCCATCGATCCCGTGCCGGCTCTCTGCAAGAGCACTTCAGCTCATCCCACTCCCCTCGCCCTTTCCTTGTAGCCCTGCCAACATTTTTCCTTCAGGTACTTAAACAATTCCCTTTTGAAAGCCACAGTTGAATTTGCCTCCACCACCCTTTCGGGCAGTGAATTCCCGATCCTAACCACTTGCTACGTAAAAAAGTTTTTCCTCATGTCACCTTTGATTCATCTGCCAATCACCTTAAATCTGTGTCCTCTGGTTCTCGACCCTTCCGCCAATGGGACCAGCTTCTCTCTATCTACTCTGTCTAGACCCCTCGTGATGTTGAGCACTTCTATCAAATCTCCTCTCAACCTTCTCTGCTCCAAGGAGAACAACCCCAGCTTCTCCAGTCCATCCACGTAACTGAAGTCCCTCGTCCCTGGAACCATTTTTTCTGGAACAAATCTTTTCCGCACTATCTCGAAGGCCTTCACATCCTTCCTAAAGTGTGGTTCCCTGAATTGGACACAATACTCCAGTTGAGGTCATAAGAACATAAGAGATAAGAGCAGGAGTAGGCCATACAGCCCCTCGAACCTGCTCCGCCATTCAATAAGATCATGGCTGATCATCGACCTCAACTCCACTTTCCCGCCAGATTTCCATATCCCTTGATTCCATTAGAGTCCAAAAATCTATCTATCTCAGCCTTGAATATAATTAAAGACTCAGCATTCACAGCCCTCTGGGGCAGAGAATTCCAAAGATTCACAACCCTCTGAGTGAAGAAATTCCTCCTCCTCTCGGTCTTAAATGGCCTACCCCTATCCTGAGACTATGCCCCCTAGTTCTAGACAGTCTAGCCAGGGGAAACAACCTCTCAGCATCTACCCTGTTAATCCCCTTCAGAATCTTGTATGTTTCAATGAGATCACCTCTCATTCTTCTAAACTCCAGAGAGGTCGGACCAGTGTTTTATAAAATTTCATCATAACTTCCTTGCTCTTGTACTCTATGCCTCTATTTATGAAGCCCAGGATCCTGAATGCTTTTTTAACCGCTTTCTCAACCTGCCCTGCCACCTTCAACGATTTGTGCACATATACCCCCAGGTCTCTCTGTTCAGGCACCCCCTTTAGAATTGTACCCTTTAGTATATATTGCCTCTCCGCGTTCTTTCTACCAAAATGTAGAAGTTAACGAAATGCATCCAGCCAGATTCAGTTCCTTCTGGAGAGAAGGGGAGACACAAAATCCCAGACGATGTAATGAATGTTGTTTTTAGACAGTAAGGATGAAGGGAGAGTGTGTAGAATGGGGAATTTACAGCTCAGGCGGGACAGGAGGGAAAAGGATGTTGAATAGAAACTAGATTTGTCTGTTCTGAAGTTCTATCCTGTTGTAAACACCAGTTGAGGGTATTAGAAGGGGAGGATCTGCAGATGAAAACACACTCCAAACATTGCGTCAAGATCTGACAGATTCACCGGATTTATCAGGACCTGAATATCATCGGCCTTTGGATATAGGAGGAAAAAGCACCAATCACAGCGGGGAGAAACAGGACACGTGTTCTGTGTCTGGATCCACTTTTAACAAATCGTCTAGTCTGTGAGACTCGTGCACCCACCTGAATCAACAGTGTAAATGTGGGGAATGTGGGAACGGGTTCAGTTGCCCGTCTGAGGTGCAAACTCATGGATACAGTCACACCGGGGAGAGGCTGTTCACCAGCTGAGTGTGGATAGAGAGTCACTCACTCATCTCATCCATTCCCACCCTAACATATTGGTAAGGGGGAGAATCCATTCACTGCTCTGTATGTGGAATGTGCCCTATTCACACTGGAGGAGCCCAGTGCGCAGGCGCAGCGCCCGCCTGTATTTGGAGCATGCGCAGTGTCATTGTGATCCGGGACGGCGAGTGTGACCAACAGAGAAAAGCTGCACCGCGATTTTCGCCGATTACGAATCAGCGGGGCGCAGGAAGGTCATGCACCCGGCGGGTGGATTTCATAAACATCTGGTGTAGGCCGCAAGCCCTAAATGAGAACCTACAGGTTCCGCGTTTCCAGCTCGGAGGCTTTTTCCCAGGAACAGGCCGAGGTCAACGGTCGCCATCTTTGCAAAGGACAGCTGAGGGTTTGTGCGTCGCCATCTTGCGTGATACTGCGCGTGCGTGGCCATCTTTGTAAAGGAATATAAACAAAATGCTGGAGATACTGAGCAGGTCAGGCAGCATCTGTGAAGAGAGAAACAGAGTTAACGTTTCAGGTCGATGACCTTTCGTCAGAACTGGAAAAAAGGAACCACTAGTGGGCGGGGCTTCAGGGTCCCAGTGAGTGTGGAACTGAACCCAGTCAGAGTCAGCACCTTCAGGGGAGGAGAACCAGTGAGTGCAGAACTGAACCCAGCCAGAGTCAGCACCTTCAGGGGAGGAGAGGGAGGGGAACCAGTGAGTGTAGAACTGAACCCAGCCAGAGTCAGCACCTTCAGGGGAGGAGAGGGAGGGGAACCAGTGAGTGTGGAACTGAACCCAGCCAGAGTCAGCACCTTCAGGGGAGGAGAGGGAGGGGAACCAGTGAGTGCAGAACTGAACCCAGCCAGAGTCAGATCCTTCAGGGGAGGAGAGGGAGGGGAACCAGTGAGTGTAAAACTGAACCCAGCCAGAGTCAGCACCTTTATAGAGTCATGATGGCACAAAGGAGGCCATTCGGCCCATCGAGTCCGTGCCGGCTCTTTGCACAGCAATCCATTCAATCCCTTCCACTGTCTACCATCTTCCAGTCTGAAAAACAGCCATTTACCACAACTCGCTGTTTTCTGTCCTTAAGCCAATTCCTTATCCAAGCTGCCACTGACCTACCTATTCCATGAGCCTCAATTATGTTAACAATCCTTCTATGTGGTACTTTGTCAAACGCCTTCCGAAAATCCATGTAGACAACATCCATTGCATTCCCTTCATCAATCCTCCCTGTTACTTCATCAAAAAATTCAATTGGATAAGTGAAACACGATCTGCCTTTTACTAATCCATGTTGGCTCACCTTAATTAGCTTAAATTTCTCCAAATGCCCGTTAATTTTTTACCTTGATTATTGTTTCTAAAACTTTACTGACCACTGATGTTAAACTGACCAGCCTGTAGTTACTAGGATTTTCCTCACACCCTTTCTTGAACAATGGTGTCACATTTGCCACTGGGGAAGATTGGAAAATTATGGCAAGCCCTTCCGCTATCTCCTTCCCCAATTCCCTTAGCAACCAGGGATGCAAGCCATCTGGTATTTGATTCAAACTCTCCACACTTCGGATTTCTCACCATCTCTCCTGAAGGCGCTGGTAAAAGCAGAGCATACGGTTAACATCCCACACAATTGTAACAGAAGAGCCCCAGAGCTAGGCCCCCCTTGTACAGTCCCAGGATAGGAATTCCCATGTGCAGTCCCAGGGTTGGAATTCCCATGTACACTCCCAGTGTTGGAATCCCCATGTGCAGTCCCAGGGTTAGAATCCCCATGTACAGTCCCAGGGCTGGAATCCCGATGTACAGTCCCAGGGGTAGAATCCCCATGTACAGTCCCAGGGTTGGAATCCCTCAGCAACACCGAGTGCGGGTCTCAGGCCCCGAGTCAGAGCCGGCGGACATGCGGCCAGGGCTCCGGCACCATTAACCCCAGGGTGCAGCACCTCCCCCAGACAAGAAACACAACAACTTGCATTTATACAGCAGAGGGAGCAATTCAGAGCCGGTTAGCATCAGGGTGGGCGGTGGATGTGGAACTCGGTCCCTGGCCTCCTGTGTTGGGCTTTCTTGTTGCATCAGATTGAGCTGGAGTGGAGAGGGGGGAGAAGCTGCTTGATTTAACCCCCAGTACTTCTGAGCCCAGTGGGACCCAACAATTTCCAATGTGGGACTGTGAAGGGAGGTGGATTTTAGGGGAGATTAAGTTGCTAAACAGACACTATCCGTACAGTGTGAAAGATTATCGTTTTAGGAACAAGTATTTCTGTAGAGGCTTTCAATCCATTTTATATCTACAGATTTTATTAAATTAATTCGATGTGGGTGTCACTAGCAAGGCCAGCATATATTGCCAATCCCCAGTTGCCTGTTGAGAAGGTGATGCTGGGCCACCTTCTTGAACCTCTGCAGTCCGTGTGGTGAAGGTACTCTCAGAATGCTGTTAGGTGAGGAGTTCCAGGATTTTCATCCAGCGACGATGTAGGAACGGCGATATATGCCCAAGTCAGGATAGTGTGTGACTTGGAGGGTAACTGGGAGGTGATCGTGTTCCCATGCACCTGCTGCCCTTGTCCTTCTAGGTGGTGGAGGTCGCGTGTTTGGGAGGTGCTGTCAAAGTTCTAGCCGAGTTGCAGATGTATAAAGTCACTCCTTCACCCCTCCCCCTCCCACCTCACTCTCTCTCCTCCCATAGAGGCCAGAGTCTTGTGTCGGCCCAGACCGGGTGGCGGGTACCCTTCCCTGAAGGACATTAGTGAACCAGTTGGGTTTTTACGACAATCCAGAAGCTTTCATGGTCACTTTTTTCTGGTGCCGGCCCCACAAATTCCCAGATTCATTCAGCTCAATTTCACAACCTGTCTTTGTGTTTTTCTGGGTTCTCTCTCACCCTCCCTTTTTCCTGTTTTAAATTCATTTTACAGGGTTTTAGAAGGGGAGGATTTGCAGACGAAAACTCAAACCAAACATCACTTCAAGATCTGACAGAGTCACTCGATTCATCAGGACCTTTGAGCATGGAAGCAGAAAGCACCGTTCAGAGTGGGGAGAAACAGTACACGTGTTGTGCGTGTGGACAAGGCTTCAGCCGATCCTCTGGCCTGTCGAGACACAAGCGCAGTCACACCGGGGAGAGGCAATTCACCTGCTCCGAGTGTGGGAAGGGATTCACTAATTCATCCAACCTGCTGAAACACCAGCAAGTTCACACCGGAGAGAGGCCGTTCACCTGCTGCGAGTGTGGGAAGGGAGTCACTCAGTCATGCAATCTGCTGCAGCACCAGCGAGTTCACACTGGGGAGAGGCCGTTCACCTGCTCTGAGTGTGGGAAGAGATTCAAGTGTTCATCCAGCCTGCTGACACACCAGCGAGTACACACCGGGGAGAGGCCGTTCACCTGCTCCGAGTGTGGGAAGGGATTCACTCAGTCACCCGACCTTCTGACACATGAGCGAGTTCACACCGGGGAGAGGCCGTTCACCTGCTCCGAGTGTGGGAAGGGATTCAAGTGTTCATCCCACCTTCTGACACACCAGCGAGTTCACACCGGGGAGAGGCCGTTCACCTGCTCCGAGTGTGGGAAGAGATTCAGGCGTTTATCCCACCTTCTGACACACCAGCGAGTTCACACCGGAGAGAGGCCGTTCACCTGCTCTGAGTGTGGGAAGGGATTCACTCAGTCATCCCACCCACTGACACACCAGCGAGTTCACACTGCGAAGAGACCTTTTAAATGTTCTGACTGTGAGAAGAGATTTAAAAGCAAAAAGGATCTGCTGGAACACCAGCGAGTTCACACTGGGGAGAGGCCGTTCACCTGCTCCGTGTGTGGGAAGGGATTCACTCGGTCATCCAGTCTGCTGAGACACCAGCTAGTTCACAAGTGACTGCAGGGGTTTGGATTCTGATGTTATTGCTGCTGTTAATCACATCCCGGACTGAATTGTGTTCGTTCTGACAGTTGGGGTTTGTTTCTGCTGATGTTAATAACCCCTGTAACTGGGCTGGAGTTTAATATTCTGAATGGCAGGCAGTAACAAGTGGGGTACCACAGGGATCTGTCCTGGGTCCCCAGCTGTTCACAATTTACATTAATGACCTGGATCAGGGAGTCGGATGCAGCATTTCCAAATTTGCAGACGACACTAAACTAGGAGGGGGGGTGGGCTCAGAGGAGGAGACCAGGAAGCTCCAGAGCGATTTGGACAGACTGGGTGATTGGGCGGATAAATGGCAGATGCACTATAATGTGGACAAGTGCGAAGTTATCCACCTTGGGTGCAGGAACGGGAGGGCAAATTATTATTTAAATGGCAATAAATTGGGAGAGGGGGAAGTACAGAGAGACCTGGGTGTTCTTGTACACCAGTCACTGAAGGCGAGCATGCAGGTGCAACAGGCGATCAAGAAGGCAAACGGTATGCTGGCCTTCATAGCAAAAGGGTTGGAATACAGGAACAGGGATACCTTGCTGCAGCTGTACAGGGCACTGGTGAGACCACACCTCGAGTACTGTGTACAGTTTTGGTCGCCTCATCTGAGGAAGGATGTTCTTGCCATGGAGGGGGTGCAGCAGCGATTCACCAGGCTGATACCAGGAATGGCGGGATTGACCTATGAGGAGAGACTATGTAGTTTAGGGATGTACACACTGGAGTTTAGAAGATTGAGAGGGGACCTCATAGAAGTGTATAAAATTCTGACAGGTCTAGACAGACTAGATGCAGAAGGAATGTTTCCCTTGGCGGGTGAGAACAGAACTAGAGGACATAATTTAAGGATAAGGGCTAAACCATTTAGGACAGAAATGAGGGGGAATTTCTTCACTCAGAGGGTGGTGAACCTGTGGAACTCATTGCCACAGAGGGCAGTGTACGCCAGCTCATTAAATATATTTAAGAGGGAATTAGATATATTTCTACAGGCAAAAGGGGTTAAGGGTTACGGAGAGAAGGCGGGGATGGGATACTGAATTGGAGGATCAGCCATGATCTCATTAAATGGCGGAGCAGGCTCGAAGGGCCGGATGGCCTACTCCTGCTCCTATCTTCTATGTATCTATGTATCTATGTCAAATAAATCAGCTTTGCTTTAAACACATTGTTGTGGATTTTTCTTGTTCCCACCTGAGTGTTTAGCATCACCTGGCTGAGCTCAGAAAGGACAATCTGGGGGGAGGATCGTACGGCGGGAACAGAACTACAACTTGGACACAGTCCTTCAGGGCCACACTGAGAGGGGCAAACGGCACTTTGGTCTTTCTCGTCTCTCCTCACTGACAGCAATGTCTCAGTGCAGGTTAATCTTCAGGCCTGTAAGGAATGTGTCCCAGCCGCTCTCTATCCCATGGGTCAGAGCTCCTAGGCATGGAACAGAAGGCTCCTTTACAACTGTGTTTAGAGTCAGGAAGAACAACGGTGAATGCTGGAAACGTGCTGTCAAATCAGAGATTGGTGTCAAACTGCGATCTGTTCCTGACTGAAAGTGAAACGGCAGGGTTCAGTTTCCAGTCTAAAATGACTGGTAATTATTCTATGAATGTTTAACGTGTTGGTAGAATCATAGAATGGTTACAGCACAGAAGGTGGCCATTCGGCCCGTTGAGCCCGTGCCGGCTCTCTGCAAGTTCACTTCAGCTAGTCCCACTCCCCCACCCTTCCCTCGTAGACCTGCAAATTTTTGTCCTTCAGGTACTCATCCAACTCCCTTTTGAAAGCCACGATTGAATCTGCCTCCACCACCCTTTCAGGCAGTTCATTCCCGATCCTAACCACTCACTGCGTAAAAAGTTTTTCCCCATGTCACCTTTGATTCTTCTGCCAATCACCTTAAATCTGTGTCCTCTGGTTCTCAACCCTTCCGCCAATGGGAACAGTTTCTCTCTATCTACTGTGTCCAGACACCTCATGATTTTGAACACCTCTATCAGTTCTCCTCTCAACCTTCTCTGCTCCAAGGAGAACAACCCCAGCTTCTCCAGTCTATCCACGTAACTGAAGTCCCTCATTCCTGGAATCGTTCTCGTAAATCTTTTCTGCACCTTCTCTAAGGCCTTCACATCCTTCCTGAAGTGTGGTGCCCAGAATTGGACACAGTACTTCAGTTGGGGCCGAACCAGTGTTTCATCATCATTTCCACACTTTTCTACTCTATACCTCTATTTATTAAGTCCAGGTTCCCGTAAGCCTTTTAACTGCTTTCTCAACCTGCCCTGCCACCTTCAAGGATTTGTGCACACATACCCCTCGGTCTCTCTGTTCGTGCACCCACTTTAGGATTGTACCATTTAGTTTACATGTCCTCTCCTCATTCTTTCCACCAAAATGTATCACTTCACACTTTTCTGCGTTAAATTTAATCTGCCACGTGTCCGCCCATTTCACCAGCCTGTCTATGTCTTCCTGAAGTCTGTCACTCTCCTCCTCACTGTTCACTATACTTCCAAGTTTTGTGTCATCTGCAAATTTTGAAATTGTGCGCTGTACACCCACGTCCAAGTCATTAATATATATCAAGAAAAGCAGTGGTCCTAGAACTGACCCCTGGGGAACACCACTGTATACCTCCCTCCAGTCCGAAAAACAACCGTTCACCACTACTCTCTGTTTCCTGTCACTTAGCCAATTTCGTATCCATGCTGTCACTGTTCCTTTTATTCCATGGGCTTCAACTTTACTGGCTAGCCTATTATGTGGCACTTTATCAAACGCCTTTTGGAAATCCATGTTCACCACATCAACCACATTACCCGCATCAACCCTCTCTGTTACCTCATCAAAAAAGCTTGATCAAGTTGGTTAAACACGATTTGCCTTTAACAAATCTGTGCTGGCTTTCCTTAATTAATCCACACCTATCCAAGTGACTGCTAATGTTGTCCCTGATTACTGTTTCTAAAAGCTTCCCCACGACCGAGGTTAAACTGACTGGCCTGTAGTTGCTGGGTTTATCCTTACACCCTTTTTTGAACAATGGTGTAACATTTGCAATTCTCCAGTCCTATGGCACCACCCCCGTATCTATAGAGGATTGAAATATTATGGCCAGTACCTCCGCGATTTCCTCCCTCAATTCCCTCAGCATCCTAGGATGCATCCCATCCACTCCTGGTGATTTATCTACTTTAAGTACAGCCAGTCTTTCTAATACCTAGAAACCTTGAAAAATAGGAGCAGGAGTAGGCCATTCGGCCCTTCGAGCCTGCTCCGCCATTCAATATGATCATGGCTGATCCTCTATCTCAATACCATATTCCCGCTTTCTCCCCATACCCCTTGATGCCTTTTGTGTCTAGAAATCTATCTATCTCCTTCTTAAATATATTCAGTGACTTGGCCTCCACAGCCTTCTGTGGTAAAGAATTCCACAGGTTCACCACCCTCTGAGTGAAGAAATTTCTCCTCATCTCAGTCCTAAATGTCCTACCCTGTATCCTGAGACTGTGACCCCTCGTTCTAGACCCCCCAGCCAGGGGAAACATCCTCCCTGCATCCAGTCTGTCTAGCCCTGTCAGACTTTTATACGTTTCAACAAGATCCCCTCTCATTCTTCTAAACTCTAGTGAATACAGGCCTAGTTGACCCTGCCATGTATTTGCCCACTCACTCAGTTTGTCTAAATCGCCTTGAAGCCTCTTTGCATCCTCCTCACAACTCACAATCCCACCTAGTTTCGTGTCGTCAGCAAACTTGGAAATATTACATTTGGTTCCCTCATCCAAATCATTCATATATATTGTGAATAGCTGGGGCCCAAGCACTGATCCTTGCAGTACCCCACTAGTCACCGCCTGCCACCCCGAAAAAGACCCGTTTATTCCTACTCTCTGTTTCCTGTCTGTTAACCAATTTTCAATCCATGCCAGTATATTACCCCCCAATCCCATGTGCTTTAATTTTGCACACCAACCTCTTATGTGGGACTTTATCAAAGGCCTTCTGAAAATCCAAATACACCACATCCACTGGTTCTCCCTTATCTATTTTACCAGTTACATCCTCAAAAAACTCCAGTAGGTTTGTCAAACACAATTTCCCTTTCATAAATCCATGTTGAATTTGTCTAATCCCGTTGATATTTTCTAAGTGTCCTGTTATCACATCCTTTATAGACTCTAGCATTTTTCCTGCTACTGATGTTAGGCTAACCGGTCTGTAGTTCCCTGTTTTCTCTCTCCCTCCTTTTTTAAATAGTGGGGTTGCATTTGCCACCCTCCAATCTGCAGGAACTGATCCATAATCTATAGAATTTTGGAAGATGACAACCAATGCATCCACTAATTCCCTGGCTACCTGTTTTTGTACTCTGGGATGCAGATTATCAGGCCCTGGGGATTTATCAGCTTTCAGTCCCATTAATTTCTCCAGCACTACTTTTTTTACTAATACTAATTTCCTTTAATTCCTCCTTCTCACTAGACACTTGGTTCCATAGCATTTCTGGGAAGTTATTTGTGTCCTCTTCCATAAAGACAGAACCAAAGTATTTGTTTAATTGCTCTGCCATTTCCTTGTTCCCCATTATAAATTCTCCCGTTTCTGACTGTAAAGGACCTACATTTGTCTTCACTAATCTTTTTCTTTTTACATACTTGTAGAAGCTTTTACAGTCCGCTTTTATGTTCCTTGCAAGTTTACTCTTACACTCTATTTTTCCCCTCTTAATCAATCTCTTGGTCCTTTTTTGCTGATCTCTAAACTGCTCCCAATCCTCATGCTTGCTACTTTTTCTGGCAACTTTATATGACTCCTCTTTGAATCTAGTATTATCCATAATTTCTTTTGTTAGCCATGGTTGGGCCGCTTTTCCTTTTGTGATTTTGCGCCAGAAAGGAATGTATAACTGTGTAATTCATGCATTCGTTCCTTAAATGTTAGCCATTGCCTATCCACCATCATGCCTTTTCATGAAACTCCCCAATCTATCATAGCCAACTCACTCCTCATACCTTCGTAGTTTCCTTTGTTTAGATTTAGGACCCTAGTTTCGGATTGGACTTCTTCACTTTCCATCTTAATGAAGAATTCTATCATGTTATGGTCACTCTTCCCTAAAGGACCCCGCACAACAAGATTATTAATTAACCCCTGCTCATTACGCAATACCCAATCTAGGATAACCTGTTCCCGAGTTGGCTCCTCAACGTACTGGTCTAAAAAAAATCTCGTACACACTCCATGAACTCATCCTCCACAGTATTATTGCTAATTTGGTTTGGCCAGTCTATATGTAGATTACAGTCACCCATGATTACTGTAGTACCCTTGTTACATGCGTCTCGAATGTCCTGTTGATGCCATCCCCTACATTACCACTACTGTTTGGAGGCCTACAGACAACTCCCACCAATGTTTTCCGCCCTTTGGTGCTTCTTAGCTCCACCCAGACTGATTCTACATCTTGATTTTCTGAGCCAATATGTTTCCTCACTGTTGCTCTGATTTCATCCTTTACTAACAACGCCACCCCACCTCCTTTTCCTTTTCGTCTGTCCTTCCTAAATTTTGAATATCCTTGGATATTCAGCTCCCAGCCTTGGTAACCCTGCAGCCATGTCTCCGTAATTGCAATTATATTGTATCCGTTTACATCTATTTGTGCTGTTAATTCGTCTACCACATTACGAATGCTTCGTGCATCCAGATACAGTGCCTTTAGATTTGTCTTTTTAACATTTTTAGACATCATAACATTTTTTTCTACTATGGCCCTATTTGTATTATTTGCATCTTTTCTTACCCGGACCCTATTTGTTAGTGCACTCCTTTGTTTGTACGCTCTGTCCCTTCCTGACACAATCTGGTTATCCTTACCCCAATCACTTTCCTGCACTGCTTCCTTGTCTTTTCTCTTCAGCATCTTTAGTCACTCGCTTATCTCATCCATTCCCACATAAACATGTTCATAAAGGGGAGAATCCATTCACTGCTCTGTATGTGAAAAGTGATTCAATCGACCATCCCATTTACTGTCACACCAGCACAGTCACACCGGAGAGAGACCGTTCAGATACTTAACGTGTGGGAAGGGATTCACTCCGTTGTCCCACCTGTTGACACTCCAGAGTGTCCACATTGAGAACAGATGCTGTAAATACTCTGACTGTGAGAAAAGCTTTCAAAGTTCAAAGCAGCTGATGCACGATCAGCGCATTGATACTGGAGAGAGGCTGATTCAATATCCTGTGTGTGGGAAGAAATTCACCCCACCTGCTGAGACTCCAGTGAGTTCACATGTGACTGCAGGGGTTTGGATTCTGTTATTAATCACATCCAGGACTGAACCATGGCAGAGTGCCCGTGCACTTGGGTTTCTGTGTGAATTATTGATGAATTTTCTCTCAATGGGATCACAGAAACTCATTCTCCATTCACGAATTGGGACTTTCAATGACGGGATTGCCTAGTGCGCATGCGCAGTGCGCATGCACTATTCCGAGCATGCGCAGTGTCACTGTGAGCCGGGCGGGTCCTGGAAGCGGTCAAAGGCGGGAGACGGAGAAAAGTTGCAGACGCTGTTTTTGCGCCGATTACGAATCAGCGGGGCGCAGGGAGGTAACGCACCCGGCGGGTGAGCTTCATAAACACCGGGTGTAGGCCGCAAAACCCGAATAAGACCTTACAGGTTCCGCGTTTGCAGCTCGGAGGCTTTTTCCTGGGAAAAGGCCCGGGTTAACAGCCGCCATCTTTGTAAAGGAAGGCTGCGAGTTTGTGAGTCGCCATTTTATTTCATCGAGTTGTAGAGCGCATGCGTGGCCACCTTTGTAAAGGAATCCCCAGTGGGCGATGCTTCAGGGTCCCAGTGAGTGAACTCAACCCAGCCAAAGTCAGCACCTTCAGGGGAGGAGAACCAATGAGTGTAGAACTGAACCCAGCCAGAGTCAGCACCTTCAGGGGAGGAGAGGGAGGGGAACCAGTGAGTGTAGAACTGAACCCAGCCAGAGTCAGCACCTTCAGGGGAGGAGAACCAATGAGTGTAGAACTGAACCCAGCCAGAGTCAGCACCTTCAGGGGAGGAGAGGGAGGGGAACCAGTGAGTGTCGAACTGAACCCAGTCAGAGTCAGCACCTTCAGGGGAGGAGAACCAGTGAGTGTAGAACTGAACCCAGCCAGAGTCAGCACCTTCAGGGGAGGAGAGGGAGGGGAACCAGTGAATGAACTGAACCCAGCCAGAGTCAGCACCTTCAGGGGAGGAGAGGGAGGGGAACCAGTGAGTGAACTGAACCCAGCCAGAATCAGCACCTTCAGGGGAGGAGAGGGAGGGGAACCAGTGAGTGTGGAACTGAACCCAGCCAGAGTCAGTACCTTCAGGGGAGGAGAGGGAGGGGAACCAGTGAGTGTGGAACTGAACCCAGCCAGAGTCAGCACCTTCAGGGGAGGAGAGGGAGAGGAACCAGTGAGTGTGGAACTGAACCCAGCCAGAGTCAGCACCTTCAGTGTGTTGGAGATGGTGCGATGGGTTTGGATTTCAGCACAGGGAGGAGGGAGAGTGTGTGGGATGGAGATTTACAGCTTTGGGGGAACAAGAGAGGAAAGAATGTTCCATAGAAACTAGAATTGCCTGTTCTGAATTTCTGTCCTCGACTTAGTGATGTCTTTTGTGAACTCCTTTTACAGGCTTTGAGAAGGGGAGAATTTACAGATCGGAATCTCAAACCAAACATAATTTCAAGATCTGACGGAGTCACTCCATTCATCAGGAACTGAATATCATCGGCCTTTGAATGTGGAAGGAGAAATGTTTGTCTGTTTTGTCTGTGGGAAAAGATTTCAAAAATCAGTGTGACTGGAAAAGCACCGAGACACACACACCCGAGTGAGAGTGTTCCAGTGCACTGACTGTGGAAAGAGCTTTAACCAGTTACACAGCCTGAAAAAACATCGCACCGTTCACAGCGGGGAGAAACCGTACACGTGTTCTGTGTGTGACGAGGCTTCAACTGATCGTCCAACCTGGAGAGACACAAGGACACCCGCACCACGAAGAAACCGTGGAAATGTGGGGACTGTGGGCAGGGATTCAATTACCCATCCCAGCTGGAAGCTCATCAACGCAGTCACACTGGGGAGAGACTGTTCACCTGCTCTGTGTGTGGGAACAGATTCGCTCGGTCATCCCACCTGCTGACACACAAGCGAGTTCACACTGGGGAGTGGCCGTTCACCTGCTCCCTGTGTGTGAAGAGATTCACTCGGTCATCCCAGCTGCTGACACACCAGCGAGTTCACACTGGGGAGAGGCCGTTCACCTGTTCCGTATGTAGGAAGTGATTCGTTCAGTCATCCACCCTGCTGAGACACCAGCGAGTTCACAAGTGACAGCAGGGGTTAGATTCTGCTGTTTTTGCTGCTGTTAATCTCATCCAGGACGAAACCATGTTCATTCTGACAGTTGGAGTTTGTTTCTGCTGATGATAATAACCCCTCTAACTGGGCTGGAGTTTAATATTTCAAATAACACAGTGTGTCGATATTTGATGTCTCCAAGATAAGAGGAGACTAAATAGATTTGTATCAAGCGAAGATATCGGTAACATGTCCGTGTACCTGCCCTGGGATGGTTTGATGGGACAGTGTAGAGGGAGCTTTACTCTGGATCTGAGCCGTGCTGTACCTGCCCCAGGAGTGTTTGATGGGACAGTGTAGAGGGAGCTTTACTCTGTATGTAACCCGTGCTGTACCTGCCCTGGGATTGTTTGATGGGACAGCGTAGAGGGAGCTTTACTCTGTCTCTAACCCGTGCTGTGCCTGCCCGAGTTGTGTTTGATGGGACAGTGTAGAGGGAGCATTACTCTCTATCTAACCTGTGCTGTACCTGCCCTGGGAGTGTTTGATAGGACAGTGCAGAGGGAGCTTTACTCTGTATCTAACCCGTGCTGTACCTGCCCTGGGAGTGTTTGATGTTACAGTGCAGAGGGAGTTTTACTCTGTATCTAACCCGTGCTGAACCTGCCCTAGGAGTGTTTGATGGGACAGTATAGAACGAGCTTTACTCTGTATCTAACCCATGCTGTACCTGCCCTGGGAGTGTTTGATGGGACAGTATAGAGGGAGCTTTACTCTGTATCTAACCCGTGCTGTACCTGCCCTGGGAGTGCTTGAGATTAGTAAAGGGAGCTTTACTCTCTATGTAACCTGTGCTGTACCTGCCCTGGGAGTGTTTGATGGGACGTGTAGAGGGAGCTTTATTCTGTATCTAACCCCGTACTGTACCTTCCCTGGGAGTGTTTGATGGGACAGTGCAGAGGGAGCTTTACTCTATTTAACCCGTGCTGTACCTGCCCTGGAAGTGTTTGATGGGACAGTGTAGAGGGAGCTTTACTCTGTATCTAACCCGTGCTGTACCTGCCCTGGGAGTGTTTGATGGGACAGTGCAGAGGGAGCTTTACTCTGTATCGAACCCGTGCTGTACCTGCCCTAGGAATGTGAGATGGGATAATGTAGAGAGAGTTTTACTCTGTATCTAACCTGTGTTGTGCCTGCCCTGGGATTGTTTGATGCGACAGTATAGAGGGAGCTTTACTCTGTATGTAACCTGTAGTGTACCTGCCCTGGGAGTGTTTGATGGGAGACTGTAGAGGGAGCTTTTCTCTGTATCTGAACCATGCTGTACGCGCCCTAGGAGTGTTTGATGAGACAGTGTAGTCGGAGCTTTTCTCTGTATCTATCCCGTGCTGTACCTGCCCCGGGAGTGTTTGATGGGAAAGTGTAGAGGGAGCTTTACTCTGTATCTAACCCGTGCTGTACCTGCCCACGGAGTGTTTGATGGGACCGCATAGAGGGAGGTTTACTCTGTATCTAACCCGTGCTGTACCTGCCCTGGGAGAGTTTGATGGGACAGTGTAGAGGGAGCTTTAATCTGTATCTAACCCGTGCTGTACCTGCCCTGGGTGTGTTTGATAGGACAGTGCAGAGGGAGTTTTAATCTGTATCTAACCCGTGCTGTACCTGCCCTGGGAGTGTTTGATGAGACAGTATAGAGGGAGCTTTACTCTGTATCAAACCCGTGCTGTACCTGCCCTGTGAGTGTTTGATGGGACAGTGTAGAGGGAGCTTTACTCTGTATCTAACCCGTGCTGTGCCTGCCCTGGGAGTGTTTGATGGGACAGTACAGAGCGAGCTTTACTCTGCATCTAACCCATGCTGTACCTGCCCTGGGGGTGTTTGATGGGACAGTGTAGAGCGAGCTTTACTCTGTATCTAACCCGTGCTATACCTGCCCTGGGAGTGTTTGATGGGACAGTGCAGAGCGAGCTTTACTCTGTATCTAACCCGTGCTGTACCTGCCCTGGGAGTGTTTGACGGGACAGTGTAGAGGGAGCTTTACTCTGTATCTAACCCCGTACTGTACCTTCCCTGGGAGTGTTTGATGGGACAGTGCAGAGGGAGCTTTACTCTGTATTTAACCTGTGCTGTACCTGCCCTGGAAGTGTATGATGGGAGAGTGTAGAGGGAGCTTTACTCTGTATCTAACCCGTGCTGCACCTGCCCTGTGAGTGTTTGATGGAACAGAATAGAGCGAGTTTTACTATGTATCTAACCCATGCTGTACCTGCCCTGGGAGTTTTTGATGGGATAGTGCAGAGGGAGCTTTACTCTAAATTTAACCCATGCTGTAACTGCCCCAGGAGTGTTTGATGGGATAATGTAGAGGGAGCTTTACTCTCTATCTAAACCGTGCTGTACCTGCCCTGGGAGTTTTTGATGGGACAATGTAGAGGGAGCTTTACTCTGTATCTAAACCATGCTGTACGTGCCCTGAGAGTGTTTGATGGGATAGTGTTGAGGCAGCTTTACTCTGTATCTAACCCGTGCTGTACCTATCCTGGGAGTGTTTGGTGGGACAGTGTAGAGCGAGCTTTACTCTGTATCTAACCCGTGCTGAACGAGGCCTGGGAGTGTTTGATGAGAAAGTGTAGTGGGAGCTTTACTCTGTATCTAACCCGTGCTGTACCTGCCCTGGGAATGTTTGATGGGATAGTGTCGATGGAGTTTTACTCTGTATCTAACCCGTGCTGCACCTGCGCGGGGAGTGTTTGATGGGACAGTATAGAGCGAGTTTAAGGATGTATCTAACCCGTGCTGTACCTGCCCTGGGAGTGTTTGATGCGACAGTGCAGAGGGAACTTTACTCTGTATGTAACCTGTGCTGTACCTGCCCTGGGAGTGTTTGATGGGACAGTGTCGAGGGAGCTTTACTTTGTATCTAATCCCGTACTGTACCTTCCCTGGGAGTGTTTGATGGGACAGTGCAGAGGGAGCTTTACTCTGTATCTATCCCGTGCTGTACCTGCCCTGGGAGTTTTTGATGTGAAAGTGTAGAGGGAGCTTTACTCTAAATCTAACCCATGCTGTACCTGCCCCAGGAGTGTTTGATGGGACAATGTAGAGGGAGCTTTACTCTGTGTCGAACCCGTGCTGTACCTGCCCTGGGAGTTTTTGATGGGATAGTGTTGAGGGAGCTTTACTCTGTATCTGAACCATGCTGTACCAGCACTCGGAGTGTTTGATGGGATAGTGTAAAGGGAGCTTTACTCTGCATGTAACCGGCGCTGTACCTGCACTGGGAGAGTTTGATGTGACAGTGTCGAGGGAGCTTTACTCTGTATCTAACCCGTGCTGTACCTGCCCTGGGTCAGTTTGATGGGACAATGTAGAGGGAGCTTTACTCGCTATCTAACCCGTGCTGTACCTGCCCCGGGAGTGTTTGATGGGATAGTGTTGATGGAGTTTTACTCTGTATCTAACCCATGCTGTGCCTGCCCGAGTTGTGTTTGATGGGACAGTGTAGAGGGAACATTACTCTCTATCTAACCTGTGCTGTACCTGCCCTGGGAGTGTTTGATAGGACAGTGCAGAGGGAGCTTTACTCTGTATCTAACCCGTGCTGTACCTGCCCTGGGAGTGTTTGATCTTACAGTGTAGAGCGAGTTTTACTCTGTATCTAACCCGTACTGAACCTGCCCTAGGAGTGTTTGATGGGACAGTATAGAACGAGCTTTACTCTGTATCTAACCCATGCTGTACCTGCCCTGGGAGTGTTTGATGGGACAGTATAGAGGGAGCTTTACTCTGTATCTAACCCGTGCTGTACCTGCCCTGGGACTGTTTGGGATTTGTAAAGGGAGCTTTACTCTCTATGTAACCTGTGCTGTACCTGCCCTGGGAGTGTTTAATGGGACAGTGTAGAGGGAGCTGTATTCTGTATCTAACCCAGTACTGTACCTTCCCTGGGAGTGTTTGATGGGACAGTGCAGAGGGAGCTTTACTCTATTTAACCCGTGCTGTACCTGCCCTGTAAGTGTTTGATGGGATAGTGTAGAGGGAGCTTTACTCTGTATCTAACCCTTGCTGTACCTGCCCACGGAGTGTTTGATGGGACCGCATAGAGGGAGGTTTACTCTGTATCTAACCCGTGCTGTACCTGCCCTGGGAGAGTTTGAAGGGGCAGTGCAGAGGGAGCTTTAATCTGTATCTAACCCGTGCTGTACCTGCCCTGGGTGTGTTTGATGGGACAGTGCAGAGGGAGCTTTACTCTGTACCTAACCCGTGCTGTACCTGCACTGGGAGTGTTTGATCAGACAGTATAGAGGGAGCTTTACTCTGTATCTAACCCGTGCTGTACCTGCCCTGTGAGTGTTTGATGGGACAGTGTAGAGGGAGCTTTACTCTGTATCTAACCCGTGCTGTGCCTGCCCTGGGAGTGTTTGATGGGACAGTACAGAGCGAGCTTTACTCTGCATTTAACCCATGCTGTACCTGCCCTGGGAGTGTTTGATGGGACAGTGTAGAGCGAGCTTTACTCTGTATCTAACCCGTGCTGTACCTGCCCTGGGAGTGTTTGATGGGACAGTGCAGAGCGAGCTTTACTCTGTATCTAACCCGTACTGTACCTGCCCTGGGAGTGTTTGATGGGACAGTGTAGAGGGAGCTTTACTCTGTATCTAACCCCGTACTGTACCTTCCCTGGGAGTGTTTGATGGGACAGTGCAGAGGGAGCTTTACTCTGTATTTAACCTGTGCTGTACCTGCCCTGGATGTGTTTGATGGGACAGTGTAGAGGGAGCTTTACTCTGTATCTAACCCGTGCTGCACCTGCACTGTGAGTGTTTGATGGAACAGAATAGAGCGAGTTTTACTATTTATCTAACCCATGCTGTACCTGCCCTGGGAGTTTTTGATGGGATTGTGCAGAGGGAGCTTTACTCTAAATTTAACCCATGCTGTAACTGCCCCAGGAGTGTTTGATGGGATAATGTAGAGGGAGCTTTACTCTCTATCTAAACCGTGCTGTACCTGCCCTGGGAGTTTTTGATGGGACAATGTAGAGGGAGCTTTACTCTGTATCTAACCCGTGCTGTACCTGCCCTGGGAGAGTTTGATGGGACAGTATAGAGCGAACGTTACTCTGTATCTAACCCTGTACTGTACCTACCCTGGAATGTTTGATGGGATAGTGTAGAGCGAGCTTTACTCTGTATCTAACCCATGCTGTACCTGCCCTAGGAGTGTTTGATGGGACAGTGTAGAGGGAGCTTTACTCTGTATCTAACCCCGTACTCAACCTTCCCTGGGAGTGTTTGATGGGACAGTGCAGAGGTAGCTTTACTCTGTATTTAACCTGTGCTCTAACTGCCCTGGAAGTGTTTGATGGGACAGTGTAGAGGGAGCTTTACTCTGTATCTAACCCGTGCTGCACCTGCCCTGTGAGTGTTTGATGGAACAGAATAGAGCGAGTTTTACTATGTATCTAAACCATGCTGTACCTGCCCTGGGAGTTTTTGATGGGATAGTGCAGAGGGAGCTTTACTCTGTATCTAACCCGTGCTGTACCTGCCCTGGGAGTTTTTGATTGGACAATGTAGAGGGAGCTTTACTCTGTATCTAAACCATGCTGTACGTGCCCTGAGAGTGTTTGGTGGGCTAGTGTTGAGGCAGCTTTACTCTGTATCTGACCCGTGCTGTACCTATCCTGGGAGTGTTTGGTGGGACAGTGTAGAGGGAGCTTTACTCTGTATCTAACCCGTGCTGTACCTGCCCTGGGAATGTTTGATGGGATAGTGTCGATGGAGTTTTACTCTGTATCTAACCCGTGCTGCACCTGCCCTGGGACTGTTTGATGAGACTGTGTAGAGGGAGCTTTACTCTGTATCTAACACGTGCTGTACCTGCCCTGGGAGTGTTTGATGGGACAGTGTAGTGGGAGTTTTACTCTATCTAACCCTTGCTGTGCCTGCCTTGGGAGTGTTTGATGGGACAGTGTGGAGGGAGCTTTACTGTGTATGTAACCCGTGCTGTTCCTGCCCTGTGAGTGTTTCATGGGACAGGGTAGGGGGAGGTATATTCTGTATCTGACCAGTGCAGTATCTGCCCTAGGAGTGTTTGATGGGACAGAGTAGAGCGAACTTTACTCTGTATCTAACCCGTGCTGTACCTGCCCTGGGAGTGTTTGATTGGACAGTGTAGAGCGAGCATTACTCTGTATCTAACCCGTGTTGTACCTGCCCTGGGAGTGTTTGATGGGACAGTATTGAGGGAGCTTTACTCTGTATCTAACCCGTGCTGTACCTGCCCTGGGAGTGTTTGATGCGACAGTGTCGAGGGAGCTTTACTTTGTATCTAATCCCGTACTGTACCTTCCCTGGGAGTGTTTGATGGGATAGTATAGAGCGAGTTTAAGGATGTATCTAACCTGTGCTGTACCTTCCCTGGGAGTGTTTGATGGGATAGTGTAGAGGGTGCTTTACTCTGTATCTAACCCGTGCTGCACCTACCCTAGGAATGTTTGATGGGACAGTGTAGAAGGAGCTTTACTCTGTATCTGACCCGTGCTGTGCCTGCCCTGGGAGTGTTTGATGGGACAGTGTCAAGGGAGCTTTGCTCTGTATTTAACCCATGCTGTACCTGCCCTGGGAGTGTTTGATGGGACAGTATAGAGGGAGCTTTACTCTAAATCTAACCCATGCTGTACCTGCCCCAGGAGTGTTTGATGGGACAATGTAGAGGGAGCTTTACTCTGTGTCGAACCCGTGCTGTACCTGCCCTGGGAGTTTTTGATGGGATAGTGTTGAGGGAGCTTTACTCTGTGTGGTAACACAATACAGCTTCCTGTGACTTGAACGTTATTACATCACTTCCTGTGATTAGTCCAGGATAAATACTGGGCTGATCAGTTGGATCCTGGAGAGGCATAGAGTAAGACCTCTTTTGTATGTAGCACCTTTTTAGTTGATTAAAGCTTACTTTAAGTTCACCACGCGTAAGGCTCATTCTTACGACAATTTAATCAACTTTGAAAAACTTCGCACTCAAACTTTTTGGACGAACTCGGAACTAAGGATCCAGGGAATCACCCATCATGGAAAACATCCTTAAACCATCGCGTCTTGACTTGGACCCAAACACCCCAGCAGCCGGTAAGGTGTGGAAACACTGGTATCGCACGTTTGACAATTTTCTCGAATATTGCAAGGCTGATGATGACTCAAAATTGCGGATACTCATCAACTGTGTCACCCCGAATGTATTTCAGTATGTCGAGGAATGGGGCAGTTACGAGGAGGCAATTCGGACGCTTAAAAGACTATATACTAAGACACCGAATGAGGTCTATGCCAGACATCTACTAGCTACAGCCCAACAAGGGCCGGAGGAATCCATTGATAAATTCCTCCAAGAGCTTCGCAGACTTAGTATGGACTGTAACTTTCAGGCGGCCTCAGCTGAGCTGTACCGTGAAGAAATGTTCCGTGATGCTTTCATCTGCGGGCTTGCCTCCCCATTTATACGCCAGCGTCTACTGGAAAGTAAGACACTTGAGCTTCAGAGAGCTTATGACATGGCTTGCTCTCCAGATCTGGCAAAAAGAAATACAGACCTTTATACAGTGCCCAGACCTCGGTCTGCTGCCTTAACTACAGTCAGGCAATTTAAGAGGCCACAGGTGAACTCTATTAGGGAGGACTTTATCCCTGACGATCAATCTGATGACTTCACTGATGAAGAGGATGATGACCCCACTGTGGCAGCCTCTTGGCAATCTAAGAAATGCTTCTTTTGTGGTGATGAGTTTCACCCTCGGAAATTCTGCCCTGCTCGCAATGCGTTTTGCAGTCATTGCAACAAAAAGGGTCATTTTGCAAAGGTTTGCCTATCAAGAGCCTCTACGAGGGCTTATCAAGCTAAGTCCTACCGAACTGCCCCGGTAAGGGTCTATCAAGATGTTCCGGCTAAAATATATCGTGCTTCCTCTCGGGTTTTCTCTCGAAGAAACACACCTAGAGTTTCAGCCACTCTTTGTGCAACGACACCAATTACAGCTGCTTGTCCTCAGAACCTATTCCATGCAGCTACAAAAGCATCAATTAATGGACATACTTTAGATGCCTTAATTGACTCAGGTAGCACTGATAGTTTCATTAGGGAACAGATTGTTGCAGAGTTAAAGCTAAATGTTTTCCCATCGGACCAGGCAATTGCGATGGCTCAGTCATCACTTAATACCAGAATTTCTGGCTTTTGTATGGTTGAAATAACACTTAATGGTCACAGGTATCCCTCCACCCGGCTTTCGGTGCTCAAGGACTTATGTAGTGATCTTATCTTAGGGCTAGATTTTCAAAAGCAGCATAAGAAGCTCACCATTGAGTTCGGCGGATCCAAACCTGAACTCACTATTTCTAATATACGACCTCGATTACCGTTCTGTGCATTGTCAGCAGCTTCACTGGATGAACCCTCACTGTTTACCAGTATCCCTCCTCGATGCAAACCGATTATAACAAAGTCACGACGTTTCAGTCAGGAAGACCAGTCTTTTATTGCGGCTGAGATTTCTCGGCTTTTAGCAGAGGATATCATCGAGCCTTGTTCGTCGCCATGGCGCGCCCAGGTCGTTATTGTTAAGAACCCTCTACAACCTCACAAGAAACGGCTGTGCATTGACTATTCACAGACCATCAATCAATATACGGACTTGGACGCATACCCATTGCCGCGCATCGATGATATGGTTAATAAACTGGCTGAGTACACGGTGTTCTCAACATATGATCTGAAAAGTGCCTATCATCAGGTACCCTTGAAGGTCTCAGACAAGCAGTATACGGCCTTTGAAGCCAATGGACGGCTGTATAAATTTCGTCGCCTCCCCTTTGGGGTCACTAATGGAGTGGCTGTCTTCCAGCGAGCAATGGATGACCTGATCAAACAGGAAGACTTAAAGGATACGTTTCCTTATCTGGACAATATTACTGTCGCAGGTCACAATCAGCGGGAACATGACGCCAATCTCCAACAATTTTGGGATGCACTCCAGCACCGTAATTTGACATTAAATGCGGCTAAATCCATTGAGTCACAACCAACCATCAACATCCTTGGCTATTGTGTGGGCAATGGCATCATTAAACCTGACCCTGAAAGGCTTCGCCCACTCCAAGAACTCCCGCCACCTAAGAATCCGGTCTCCTTGCGACGGGCCCTCGGCCTGTTTGCATACTATGCTAAATGGATTCCTAACTTCTCGGACCGAATCCAACCTCTACTGAAGGCCAGCACATTCCCACTAGACACAGCGGCTGTTGCAGCCTTTAACCTCCTGAAAAAACAGTTGGAGAAAGCGGCTCTTCACTCCATCGATGAGAGTCTTCCTTTTGTTGTTGAGTGTGATGCCTCGGAGGTGGCGATCTCGGCCACTCTGAATCAGGAAGGTCGTCCGGTGGCATTTTTGTCCAGGACTTTTCAAGGGGCTGAGCTACATTATCCTCCAGTCGAGAAAGAAGCTACAGCCATCATAGAGGCAGTACGGAAGTGGACTCATCTCCTAGCTCGCCAGCACTTTACCTTAATCACGGACCAGCGATCGGTCGCCTTCATGCTCGATAATCGAAAACGGACCAAAATTAAAAATAATAAAATCCAGCTTTGGCGGCTGGAATTGGCCTCTTTTGGTTACACCATCCACTATCGACCTGGCAAGGAGAATGTGGCTCCGGATACCCTCACACGAGCATTCTGCTCCGCCATGGCACCCTCTACGCTCATAGACATCCATGATGGGTTGTGTCATCCGGGCGTTACTCGCATGCTACACTTCGTGCGGTCCCGAAATCTCCCTTTCTCTACCGGGGATGTAAAGAAGATGTGCTCGGACTGCAGAGTCTGTGCGGAATTGAAACCTCAGTTTTTCCGCCCCTCGGGTGGTATACTCATACATGCGCCCCAGCCAATGCAACGGCTTAGCATCGATTTTAAGGGGCCGTTGCCCTCTTCAACTCGCAACACTTATCTATTGACCGTGGTCGATGAGTATTCCCGTTTTCCGTTTGCCTTTCCCTGCCCCAATATGCTGACGACCACGGTTATCAGCTGCCTTGAGCAGGTATTTGCTTTCTGTGGCATGGCATCCTATGTTCATTCGGATCGGGGCCCTTCTTTTATGTCAGGAGAACTCAAGGCCTATCTCTCGGAACGGGGTATTGCCGCCAGCAGAACGACGCCTTATCATCCGGTCGGGAATGGGCAAGTCGAGCGTTTTAACGCTATCATCTGGAATGCGGTACGTCTGGCTTTGAGATCTCGGGGCCTACCCAACCAGCAATGGGAAGCAGTACTTCCAGACGCATTACACTCCACACGGTCCCTCCTTTTGTCCGCCACAAATACGACGCCTCATGAACGGTTCTTCCGATTTCAGCGTCGCTCATCCTATGGGATATCTCTCCCGTCGTGGCTGACTGCACCGGGACCAGTGCTACTCCGAAGATATGTTCGGGCGTCTAAGAATGACCCCCTGGTAGATGAGGTTGAGCTCACTGACGTCAACCCTACCTACGCCTTTATTCGGTATCCTGACGGTCGGGAATCTACCGTGTCATTGCGGGATCTGGCTCCCTGCCCGCCGAAACATAGAGGGACACCAGGGGATGATATTGTACCAGGCACATCTCTGGGCTCGCCAGGTGCCTCTCATCACGATCTGGATCTGACGCCGGCTGGTACCTCACTCCAGCGTGCCGACCTGGGGCAGACTGACTATGAGCCCGTCGGGGCTCGCACGCGCAGCCACGATCCACCCCGTACCATACGCTCGGAAACGGATCTGCCACAGCCCTGTCCGACACCCGTTCGGGCACCAGTACACAGTCAGGATCGTCCTGACCCCTCACAGAGCGGGCTGGATCACTCGGACTCTGGTCCACGGCCCGCGGCGGGTAAACGGGCTAGGGGCCCTCTACCGCTACGAGAACCCAAACGGGTGCGGCTCTCCCTCGTCCAGCGGCTACGAAATGGAGGGAGAATGTGGTAACACAATACAGCTTCCTGTGACTCGAACTTCATCCCGGCCTCCTAATCTTTGGGGGGGGGGGGGGGGAGAATGTGGTAACACAATACAGCTTCCTGTGACTTGAACTTTATTACATCACTTCCTGTGATTAGTCCAGGATAAATACTGGGCTGATCAGTTGGATCCTGGAGAGGCATAGAGTGAGACCTCTTTTGTATGTAGCACCTTTTTAGTTGATTAAAGCTTACTTTAAGTTCACCACGCGTACGGCTCATTCTTACGACACTCTGTATCTGAACCATGCTGTAGCAGCCCTCGGAGTGTTTGATGGGATAGTGTAAAGGGAGCTTTACTCTGCATGTAACCGGAGCTGTACCTGCCCTGGGAGAGTTTGATGTGACAGCGTCGAGGGAGCTTTACTCTGTATCTAACCCGTGCTGTACCTGCCCTGGGTGTGTTTGATGGGACAGTGTAGAGGGAGCTTTACTCTCTATCTAACCCGTGCTGTACCTGCACTGGGAGTGTTTGATCGGACAGTGTAGAAGGAGCTTTACTCTGTATCTAACCCGTGCTGTACCTGCCCCGGGAGTGTTTGATGGGATAGTGTTGATGGAGTTTTACTCTGTATCTAACCCGTGCTGAACCTGCCCGAGTTGTGTTTGATGGGACAGTGTAGAGGGAGCATTACTCTCTATCTAACCTGTGCTGTACCTGCCCTGGGAGTGTTTGATAGGACAGTGCAGAGGGAGCTTTACTCTGTATCTAACCCGTGCTGTACCTGCCCTGGGAGTGTTTGATGTTACAGTGTAGAGGGAGTTTTACTCTGTATCTAACCCGTGCTGTACCTGCCCTGGGAGAGTTTGAATGGGCAGTGTCGAGGGAGCTTTAATCTGTATCTAACCCGTGCTGTACCTGCCCTGGGTGTGTTTGATGGGACAGTGCAGAGGGAGCTTTACTCTGTATCTAACCCGTGCCTTACCTGCCCTGGGAGTGTTTGATGAGACAGTATAGAGGGAGCTTAACTCTGTATCTAACCCGTGCTGTACCTGCCCTGTGAGTGTTTGATGGGATAGTGTAGAAGGAGATTTACTCTGTATCTAACCCGTGCTGTACCTGCCCTGGGAGAGTTTGATGGGAAAGCATAGAGCGAGCTTTACTCTGATTCTAACCCATGCTGTACCTGCCCTGGGAGTGTTTGATGGGACAGTGTAGAGGGAGCTTTACTCTGTATCTAACCCGTGCTGTAGCTGCCCTGGGAGTGTTTGATGGGACAGTGTAGAGCGAGCTTTACTCTGTATCTAACCCGTGCTGTACCTGCCCTAGGAGTGTTTGATGGGACAGTGTAGAGGGAGCTTTACTCTGTATCTAACCCCGTACTCTACCTTCCCTGGGAGTGTTTGATGGGACAGTGCAGAGGGAGCTTTACTCTGTATTTAACCTGTGCTGTACCTGCCCTGGAAGTGTTTGATGGGACAGTGTAGAGGGAGCTTTACTCTGTATCTAACCCGTGCTGCACCTGCCCTGTGAGTGTTTGATGGAACAGAATAGAGCGAGTTTTACTATGTATCTAACCCATGCTGTACCTGCCCTGGGAGTTTTTGATGGGATAGTGCAGAGGGAGCTTTACTCTGTATTTAAGCTGTGCTGTACCTGCCCTGGAAGTGTTTGATGGGACAGTGTAGAGGGAGCTTTACTCTGTATCTAACCCGTGCTGCACCTGCCCTGTGAGTGTTTGATGGAACAGAATAGAGCGAGTTTTACTATGTATCTAACCCATGCTGTACCTGCCCTGGGAGTTTTTGATGGGATAGTGCAGAGGGAGCTTTACTCTGTATCTAAACCGTGCTGTACCATGCACTGGGAGTTTTTGATGGGACAATGTAGAGGGAGCTTTACTCTGTATCTAAACCATGCTGTACGTGCCCTGAGAGTGTTTGATGGGATAGTGTTGAGGCAGCTTTACTCTCTATCTGACCCGTGCTGTACCTATCCTGGGAGTGTTTGATGGGACAGTGTAGAGGGAGCTTTACTCTGTATCTAACCCGTGCTGTACGAGCCCTGGGAGTGTTTGATGAAATTGAGAGGTCGCACAACACCAGGTTATAGTCCAACAGTTTTATTTGAAATCACAAGCTTTCGGAACTATCGCTCCTTCCTCAGGTGAAGTAAATTGGATACAGAATCGTCAGAGCATATATAGATGGAAAAAAAAGCATGTGTACTTTACAATTGCAGACCAATAAATTAAATCATTCTGACTATCTGCCGAGGTGTGATAAAGTTAATTAAGTCAGCCAGGAAGGTACCACATCAAAAGACATAGCAAGATACAACTGAGACAATGAGGTGAAGTCGCAGGGGTTCTAACGTGTCAAAAGCTGCCGTCTGTATGTAAAACGAAAAGCTTTAAAAAAAAATTTTACTTTTTTACTGGGAAAATTTTTACTTTTTTACTGGGAATCACATCTGTGAACAAGCTAACGACGACTCGAGTCCGGATCACGTCATGTATCGTGACATAAACCCAAGATCCCGATTGAGACCGTCTTCATGAGTGCAGAACTTGGCTATCAGTTTCTGCTCGATGATTTTGCGTTGTCGTGTGTTTCTAAGGTTGCCTTGGAGAACGCTTACCTGCAGATCCGAGATGAGACAGTGTAGTGGGAGCTTTACTCTGTATCTAACCCGTGCTGTACCTGCACTGGGAATGTTTGATGGGATAGTGTCGATGGAGTTTTACTCTGTGTCTAACCCGTGCTGCACCTGCCCGGGGAGTGTTTGATGGGACAGTATAGAGCGAGTTTAAGGATGTATCTAACCCGTGCTGCACCTGCCCTGGGAGGGTTTGATGAGACTGTGTAGAGGGAGCCTTACTCTGTATCTAACACGTGCTGTACCTGCCCTGGGAGTGTTTGATGGGACAGTGTAGAGGGAGTTTTACTCTATCTAACCCTTGCTGTGCCTGCCTTGGGAGTGTTTGTTGGGACAGTGTGGAGGGAGCTTTACTGTGTATGTAACCCGTGCTGTTCCTGCCCTGTGAGTGTTTCATGGGACAGGGTAGGGTGAGGTATATTCTGTATCTGACCAGTGCAGTATCTGCCTTAGGAGTGTTTGATGTGACAGAGTAGAGCGAGCTTTACTCTGTATCTAAACCGTGTTGTACCTGCCCTGGGAGTGTTTGATGGGACAGTATTGAGGGAGCTTTACTCTGTATCTAACCCGTGCTGTACCTGCCCTGGAAGTGTTTGATGCGACAGTGTAGAGGGAACTTTACTCTGTATGTAACCTGTGCTGTACATGCCCTGGGAGTGTTTGATGGGACAGTGTCGAGGGAGCTTTACTTTGTATCTAATCCCGTACTGTACCTTCCCTGGGAGTGTTTGATGGGATAGTGTAGAGTGTGCTTTACTCTGTATCTAACCCGTGCTGCACCTGCCCTAGGAATGTTTGATGGGACAGTTTAGAAGGAACTTTAGTCTGTATCTGACCCGTGCTGTGCCTGCCCTGGGAGTGTTTGATGGGACAGTGTCAAGGGAGTTTTGCTCTGTATTTAACCCATGCTGTACCTGCCCTGGGAGTGTTTGATGGGACAGTGTAGAGGGAGCTTTACTCTGCATCTAACCCGTGCTGTACCTGCCCTGGGAGTGTCTGATGGAATAGTGCAGAGGGAGCTTTACTCTGTATCTAACCCATGATGAACCTACCCTGGGAGTGTTTGGTGGGACAGTTTCGAGGGAGCTTTGCTGTGTATTTAACCCGTGCTGTTCCTGCCCTGGGAGTGTTTGATGGAATAGTGTAGACGGAGCTTTACTCTGTATCTAACCCGTGCTGTACCTTCCCTGGGAGTTTTTGATGGGATAGTGTAGAGGGAATTTTACTCGATCTAACACGTGCTGTACCTGCCTTGGGAGTGTTTGATGGGATAGTGTAGAGGGAGCTTTTCTCTGTATGTAACCCGTGCTGGACCTGCCGGGGAATGTTTGATGGGATAGTGCAGAGGGAGCTTTACTCTGTATCTAACTGTGCTGTACCTGCCCAGGGAGTGTTTGATGGGACCGTATAGAGGGAGGTTTACTCTGTATCTGACCAGTGCTGTACCTGCCCTGGGTGAGTTTGATGGGACAGTGTAGAGGGAGATTTAATCTGCATATAACCCTGCTGCACCTGCCCTGGGAGTGATTGATGAGACAGTAAAGAGGGTGCTTTACTCTGTATCTAAACCATGCTGTACGAGCCCTGGGAATGTTTGATGGGACAGTAGAGGGAGCTTTACTCTGTATCAAACCCGTGCTGTACCTGCCCTGGGAGTGTTTGATGATGATGCGGAGATGCCGGTGTTGGACTGGGGTGGACAAAATTGAGAGGTCGCACAACACCAGGTTATAGTCCAACAGTTTTATTTGAAATCACAAGCTTTCGGAGCTATCGGTCCTTCCTCAGGTGAAGTAAAAAACACTTTTTTACTTCACCTGAGGAAGGAGCGATAGCTCCGAAAGCTTGTGATTTCAAATAAAACTGTTGGACTATAACCTGGTGTTGTGCGACCTCTCAGTGTTTGATGAGACAGTGCAGTGGGAGCTTTACTCTGTATCTAACCCGTGCTGTACCTGCCCGGGGAGTGTTTGATGGGACAGTGTTGAGGGAGTTTTACTCTGTATCTAACCCGTGCTGTACCTGCTTTGGGAGTGTTTGATGGGATAGTGTAGACGGAGCTTTACTCTGTATCTAACACGTGCTGTACCTGCCCTTGGAGAGTTTGATGGGATAGTGTGGAGGGAGCTTTATTGTGTATGTAACCCGTGCTGTTCCTGCACTGTGAGTGTTTCATGGGACAGTGTAGAGGGTGATTTACTCTGTATCTGAACAGTGTTGTACCTGCCCTGGGAGTGTTTGATGGGACAATGTAGAGGGAGCTTTACTCTGTATCTAACCCCGTACTGGACCTTCCCTGGGAGTGTTTGTTGGGACAGTGCAGAGGGAGCTTTACTCTATATTTTACCCGTGCTGTACCTGCCCTGGAAGTGTTTGATGGGACAGTGTAGAGGGAGCTTTACTCTGTATCTAACCCGTGCTGTACCTGCCCTGGGAGTGTTTGATGGGATAGTGTAGAGGGAGTTTTACTCTATCTAACCCGTGCCCGGACCTGCCCTAGGAATATTTGATGGGAAAGTGTAGAAGGAGCTTTACTCAGTATCTGACCCGTGCTGTGCCTGCCCTGGGAGTGTTTGATGGGACAGTGTCGAGGGAGCTTTGCTCTGTATTTAACCCGTGCTGTAATTGCCCTGGGAGTGTTTGATGAGACAGTGTAGAGGGAGCTTTACTCTGTATCTAACCCGTGCTGTACCTGCCCTGGGAGTGTTTGATGGAATAGTGTAGAGGGAGCTTTACTCTGTTTCTAACCCGTGATGTACCTACCCTGGGAGTGTTTGGTGGGACAATGCAGAGGGAGCTTGACTCTGTATCGAACCCGTGCTGTACCTGCCCTAGGAATGTTAGATGGGATAATGTAGAGGGAGTTTTACTTTGTATCTAACCCGTGCTGTACCTGCCCTGGGAGTGTTTGATGGGATAGTGCAGAGCAAGCTTTACTCTGTATCGAACCCGTGCTGTACCTGCCAGAGGAGTGTTTTAGGGGACAGTGGAGAGGGAGCTTTACTCTGTATCTAACACGTGCTGTACCTGCCCGAGGAGTGTTTGATGGGACTGTGTAGAGCGAGCTTTACTCTGAATCTAACCCATGCTGTACCTGCCCTGGGAATGTTTGATGAGTTAGTGTAAAGGGAGCTTTACTCTGTGTGTAACCTGTTCTGTTCCTGCCCTGGGAGTGTTTGATGGGATAGTGCCGAGGGAGCTTTACTCTGTATCTAACCCGTGCTGTACCTGCCCTTGGAGTGTTTGATGGGATAGTGTAGAGGGAGCTTAACTCTGTATGCAATCTGTGCTGTCCCTGCCCTGGGAGTGTCTCATGGGACAGTGTAGATTTTGCTTTACTCTGTATCTAACCCGTGCTGTACCTGCCCTGGGAGTGTTTGATGGTACAGTGTAGAGTGAGCTTTACTCTGTATCTAACCCGTGCTGTACCTGCCCTGGGAGTGTTTGATGGTACAGTGTAGAGGGAGCTTTACTCTGTATCTAACCCGTGCTGTACCTTCCCTGGGAGCTTTTGATGGGATAGTGTAGAGGGAATTTTACTCGATCTAACACGTGCTGTACCTGCCTTGGGAGTGTTTGATGGGATAGTGTAGAGGGAGCTTTTCTCTGTATCTAACCCGTGCTGGACCTGCCGTAGGAATGTTTGATGGGACAGTGTAGAAGGAGCTTTACTCTGTATCTGACCCGTGCTTTGCCTGCCCTGGGAGTGTTTGATGGGACAGTGTCGAGGGAGCTTTGCTCTGTATTTAACCCGTGCTGTACCTGCCCTGGGAGTGTTTGATGAGACAGTGTAGAGGGAGCTTTACTCTGTATCTAACCCGTGCTGTCCCTGCCCTGGGAGTGTTTGATGGAATAGTGTAGTGCGAGCTTTACTCTGTATCTAACCCATGCTGTCCCTGCCCCAGGAATGTTTGATGGGACAATGTGGAGGGAGCTTTACTCTGTATCTGATCCGTGCTGTACTTGCCGTGGGAGTTTTTGATGGGATAGTGTAGAGGGAGCTTTACTCTGTATCTAACCTGTGCTGTACCTGCCCTGGGAGTGTTTGATGGTACAGTGTAGAGCGAGCTTTACTCTGTATCTAACCCGTGCTTTACCTGCCCTAGGAGTGTTTGATGGGACAGTGTAGAGCGCGTTTTACTCTCTATCTAACCCTTGCTGTACCTGCCCTGGGAGTGTTTGATGGGACAGGAAAGAGGGAGCTTTACTCTGTATCTAACCCGTGCTGTACCTGCCTTGGGAGTGTTGATGGGACAGTGTAGAGGGCACTTTACTCTGTAGGTAACCTGTGCTGTACCTGCCCTGGGAGTGTTTGACGGGACAGTGTAGAGGGAGTTTTACTCTATCGAACCCTTGCTGTACCTGCCTTGGGAGTGTTTGATGGGACAGTGCAGAGGGAGTTTTACGATATCTAACCCGTGCTGTACCTGCCTTAGGAATGTTTGATGGGACAGCGTAGAGGGAGCTTTTCTCCGTATCTAACCTGTGCTGGACCTGCCCTAGGAATGTTTGATGGGACAGTGTAGAAGGAGCTTTACTCTGTATCTAACCCGTGCTGTACCTTCCCTGGAAGTGTTTGATGGGACAGTGTAGAGGGAGCTTTGCTGTGTATCTCACCCGTGCTGTACCTGCCCTGGGAGTTTTTCATGGGATAGTGTAGAGGGAGCTTTACTCTAAATCTAACCCATGCTGTACCTGCCCCAGGAGTGTTTGATGGGACAATGTAGAGGTAGCTTTACTCTGTATCGAACCTGTGCTGTACCTGCCCTGGGAGTTTTTGATGGGATAGTGTTGAGGCAGCTTTACTCTGTATCTAACCCGTGCTGTACGAGCCCTCGGAGTGTTTGATGGGAGAGTGTAAAGGGAGTTTTACTCTGCATGTAACCGGCGCTGTACCTTCCCTGGGAGTGTTTGATGGGACAATGTAGAGGGACTTTACTCTGTATCTTACCCCTGCTGTACCTGCCCTGTGAGTGTTTGATGGGACAGTATAGAGCGAGTTTTACTAGGTATCTGACCCGTGCTGTACCTGCCCTGGGAGTTTTTGATGTGATAGTGTCGAGGGAGCTTTACTCTAAATCTAACACATGCTGTACCTGCCCCAGGAGTGTTTGATGGGACAATGTAGAGGGACTTTACTCTGTTTCTTACCCGTGCTGTACCTGCCCTGGGAGTTTTTGATGGGATAGTGTAGAGGGAGCTTTACTCTGTATCTAACCTGTGCTGTACCTACACTGGGAGTGTTTGGTGTGTCAATGTAGAGGGAGCTTTTCTCTGTATCTAACCTGTGCTGTACCTGCCCTGGGAGTGTTTGGTTGGACAGTGTAGAGGGAGTTTTTACCTATCGAACCCGTGCTGTACCTGCCTTGGGAGTGTTTGATGGGACAGTGTCGAGGGAGCTTTACTGTGTATCTAACCCGTGCTATAGCTGCCCTGGGAGTGTTTGATGCAATAGTGTAGAGGGAGCTATACTCTGTATCTGACCCGTGATGTGCGTGCCCTGGGAGTGTTTGATGGGACACTGTCGAGGGAGCTTTGTTCTGTATTTAACGCGTGCTGTACCTGCCCTGGGAGTGTGTGATGGGACAGTGTAGAGGGAGCTTTACTCTGCATCTAACCTGTGCTGTACCTGCCCTGGGAGTGTTTGATGGGACAATTCAGAGGGAGCTTTACTCTGTATCGTACCCGTGCTGTACCTGCCCTAGGAATGTTAGATGGGATAATGTAGAGGGAGTTTTACTCTGTATCTAACCTGTGCTGTGCCTGCCCTGGGAGTGTTTGATGAGCCAGTTTCGAGGGAGCTTTAATCTGTATCTAACACGTGCTGTACCTGCCCTGCAAATGTTGGATTGGACAGTATAGAGGGAGCTTTACTCTGTATCCAACCCGTGCTGTACCTGCCCTGGGAGTGTTTCATGGGACAGTTTAGAGGGAGCTTTACTCTGTATCTAACCCGTGCTGTACCTGCCCTGGGAGTGTATGAAGGGACAGTGCAGAGGGAGCTTTACTCTGTCTCTAACCCCGTACTGTACCTTCCCTGGGAGTGTTTGATGGGACAGTGCAGAGGGAGATTTACTCTGTATTGAACCCGTGCTGTTCCTGCCTTGGAAGTGTTTGATGGGACGGTGTAGAGGGAGCTTTACTCTGTATCTAACCCGTGCTGTACATGCCCTGTGAGTGTTTGATGGGACACTGTAGAGGGAGCTTTACTCTGTATCTAACTCGTGCTGTACCTGCCCTGGGAGTGTTTGATGTGACAGTGTAGAGCGAGCTTTACTCAGTATCTATCCCGTGCTGTACCTGCCCTGGGAGTGTTTGATGGGACAGTGTAGAGGGAGTATTCCTCTCTGTCTAACCTGTGCTGTGCCTGCCCTGGGATTGTTTGATGTGACAGGAAAGAGGGAGCTTTCCTCTGTATCTAACCCATGCTGTACCTGCCCGAGATGTGTTTCATGGGACAGTGTAGAAGAAGCTTTCCTCTGTATTTAACCCGTGCTGTACCTGCTCTGGGGGTGTTTGATGGGACAGTGTAGAAGCAGCTTCACTCTGTATCTAACCCGTGCTGTACCTGCCGTGGGAGTGTTTGATGGGACAGTGTAGACGGAGCTTTACTCTGTATCTAACCCTTGCTGTACCTGCCCTGGGAGTGTTTGTTGGGACAATGTAGAGGGAGCTTTGCTCTGTATCTAACCCGTGCTGTACCTGCCCTGGGAGTGTTTGATGGGACAGTGTAGTGGGAGCTTTACTCTGTATCCAACCCATGCTGTACCTGCCCTGGAAGTGTTTGATGGGACAGTGTAGAGGGAGCTTAACTCTGTATCTAACCCGTGCTGTACCAGCCCTGGGAGTGTTTGATGGGACAGTGTAGAGGGAGCTTTACTCTGTATCTAACCCGTGCAGTACCTGCACTGGGAGTGTTTCATTGGACAGTGTAGTGTGAGCTTTACTCTGTATTTACCCGTGCTGTACCTGCCCTGGGAGTGTTTGATGGGATAGTGTCGATGGAGCTTAACTCTGTATCGAACCCGTGCTGTACCTGCTCTAGGAATGTTAGATAGGATAATGTAGAGAGAGATTTACTCTGCATCTAACCTGTGCTGTGCCTGCCCTGGGATAGTTTGATGCGACAGTATAGAGGGAGCTTTACTCTGTATCTAACCCGTGCTGTACCTGCCTTGGGAGTGTTTGATACGACTGTGTAGAGGGAGCTTTACTCTGTATGTAACCTGTGCTGTACCTGCCCTGGAAGTGTTTGATGGGACAGTGTAGAAGAAGCTTTACTCTGTATCTAACCCTGTACTGTACTTACCCTGTGAGTGTTTGATGGGACAGTGTAAAAGGAGCTTTACTCTGTAGCTAACCTGTGCTGTACCTGCCCTGGGAGTGTTTGATGGGACAGTATAGAGGGAGCTTTACTCTGCATCTAACCCGTGCTGTACCTGCCCTGGGAGTGTTTGATGGGATAGTGTAGAGGGAGCTTTACTCTAAATCTAACCCATGCTGTACCTGCCCCAGCAGTGTTTGATGGGACAATGTAGAGGTAGCTTTACTCTGTATCGAACCTGTGCTGTACCTGCCCTGGGAGTTTTTGATGGGATAGTGTTGAGGCAGCTTTACTCTGTATCTAACCCGTGCTGTACGAGCCCTCGGAGTGTTTGATGGGAGAGTGTAAAGGGAGTTTTACTCTGCATGTAACCGGCGCTGTACCTTCCCTGGGAGTGTTTGATGGGACAATGTAGAGGGACTTTACTCTGTATCTTACCCCTGCTGTACCTGCCCTGTGAGTGTTTGATGGGACAGTATAGAGCGAGTTTTACTAGGTATCTGACCCGTGCTGTACCTGCCCTGGGAGTTTTTGATGTGATAGTGTAGAGGGAGCTTTACTCTAAATCTAACACATGCTGTACCTGCCCCAGGAGTGTTTGATGGGACAATGTAGAGGGACTTTACTCTGTTTCTTACCCGTGCTGTACCTGCCCTGGGAGTTTTTGATGTGATAGTGTCGAGGGAGTTTTACTCGATCTAACACGTGCTGTACCTGCCTTGGGAGTGTTTGATGGGATAGTGTAGAGGGCGCTTTTCTCTGTATCTAACCCGTGCTGTACCTGCCCTGGGAGTGTTTGATGGAATAGTGCAGAGGAAGCTTTACTCTGTATCTAACCCGTGCTGTACCTGCCCTGTGAGTGTTTGATGGGACAGTATAGAGCGAGTTTTACTATGTATCTAACCCGTGCTGTTCCTGCCCTGGGAGTTTTTGATGGGATAGTGCAGAGGGAGCTTTGCTCTAAATCTAACCCATGCTGTACCTGCTCCTGGAGTGTTTGATGGGACAATGTAGAGGGAGCTTTACTCTGTATCTAACCCGTGCTGTACCTGCCCTGGGAGTTTTTGATGGGATAGTGTAGAGGGAGCTTTACTCTGTATCTAACCTGTGCTGTACCTACACTGGGAGTGTTTGGTGTGTCAATGTAGAGGGAGCTTTTCTCTGTATCTAACCTGTGCTGTACCTGCCCTGGGAGTGTTTGGTTGGACAGTGTAGAGGGAGTTTTTACCTATCGAACCCGTGCTGTACCTGCCTTGGGAGTGTTTGATGGGACAGTGTCGAGGGAGCTTTACTGTGTATCTAACCCGTGCTGTAGCTGCCCTGGGAGTGTTTGATGCAATAGTGTAGAGGGAGCTATACTGTGTATCTGACCCGTGATGTGCGTGCCCTGGGAGTGTTTGATGGGACACTGTCGAGGGAGCTTTGTTCTGTATTTAACGCGTGCTGTACCTGCCCTGGGAGTGTGTGATGGGACAGTGTAGAGGGAGCTTTACTCTGTATCTAACCTGTGCTGTACCTGCCCTGGGAGTGTTTGATGGGACAATTCAGAGGGAGCTTTACTCTGTATCGTACCCGTGCTGTACCTGCCCTAGGAATGTTAGATGGGATAATGTAGAGGGAGTTTTACTCTGTATCTAACCTGTGCTGTGCCTGCCCTGGGAGTGTTTGATGAGCCAGTTTCGAGGGAGCTTTAATCTGTATCTAACACGTGCTGTACCTGCCCTGCAAATGTTTGATGGGACAGTATAGAGGGAGCTTTACTCTGTATCCAACCCGTGCTGTACCTGCCCTGGGAGTGTTTCATGGGACTGTTTAGAGGGAGCTTTACTCTGTATCTAACCCGTGCTGTACCTGCCCTGGGAGTGTATGAAGGGACAGTGCAGAGGCAGCTTTACTCTGTCTCTAACCCCGTACTGTACCTTCCCTGGGAGTGTTTGATGGGACAGTGCAGAGGGAGATTTACTCTGTATTGAACCCGTGCTGTTCCTGCCTTGGAAGTGTTTGATGGGACGGTGTAGAGGGAGCTTTACTCTCTATCTAACCCGTGCTGTACATGCCCTGTGAGTGTTTGATGGGACACTGTAGAGGGAGCTTTACTCTGTATCTATCCCGTGCTGTACCTGCCCTGGGAGTGTTTGATGGGACAGTGTAGAGGGAGTTTTCCTCTCTGTCTAACCTGTGCTGTGCCTGCCCTGGGATTGTTTGATGTGACAGGAAAGAGGGAGCTTTCCTCTGTATCTAACCCATGCTGTACCTGCCCGAGATGTGTTTCATGGGACAGTGTAGAAGAAGCTTTCCTCTGTATTTAACCCGTGCTGTACCTGCTCTGGGGGTGTTTGATGGGACAGTGTAGAAGCAGCTTCACTCTGTATCTAACCCGTGCTGTACCTGCCGTGGGAGTGTTTGATGGGACAGTGTAGACGGAGCTTTACTCTGTATCTAACCCTTGCTGTACCTGCCCTGGGAGTGTTTGTTGGGACAATGTAGAGGGAGCTTTGCTCTGTATTTAACCCGTGCTGTACCTGCTCTGGGGGTGTTTGATGGGACAGTGTAGAAGCAGCTTCACTCTGTATCTAACCCGTGCTGTACCTGCCGTGGGAGTGTTTGATGGGACAGTGTAGACGGAGCTTTACTCTGTATCTAACCCTTGCTGTACCTGCCCTGGGAGTGTTTGTTGGGACAATGTAGAGGGAGCTTTGCTCTGTATCTAACCCGTGCTGTACCTGCCCTGGGAGTGTTTGATGGGACAGTGTAGTGGGAGCTTTACTCTGTATCCAACCCATGCTGTACCTGCCCTGGAAGTGTTTGATGGGACAGTGTAGAGGGAGCTTAACTCTGTATCTAACCCGTGCTGTACCTGCCCTGGGAGTGTTTGATGGGACAGTGTAGAGGGAGCTTTACTCTGTATCTAACCCGTGCAGTACCTGCACTGGGAGTGTTTCATTGGACAGTGTAGTGTGAGCTTTACTCTGTATTTACCCGTGCTGTACCTAACCCGTGCTGTACCTGCCCTGGGAATGGTTGATGAGACAGTGTCGTTGGAGCTTTACTCTGTATTTAAACCGTGCTGTACCTGCCCTGGGAGTGTTTGATGGGATAGTGTCGATGGAGCTTAACTCTGTATCGAACCCGTGCTGTACCTGCTCTAGGAATGTTAGATAGGATAATGTAGAGAGAGATTTACTCTGCATCTAACCTGTGCTGTGCCTGCCCTGCGATCGTTTGATGCGACAGTATAGAGGGAGCTTTACTCTGTATCTAACCCGTGCTGTACCTGCCTTGGGAGTGTTTGATACGACTGTGTAGAGGGAGCTTTACTCTGTATGTAACCTGTGCTGTACCTGCCCTGGAAGTGTTTGATGGGACAGTGTAGAAGAAGCTTTACTCTGTATCTAACCCTGTACTGTACTTACCCTGTGAGTGTTTGATGGGACAGTGTAAAAGGAGCTTTACTCTGTAGCTAACCTGTGCTGTACCTGCCCTGGGAGTGTTTGATGGGACAGTATAGAGGGAGCTTTACTCTGCATCTAACCCGTGCTGTACCTGCCCTGGGAGTGTTTGATGAGATAGAGTAAAGGGAGCTTTACTCTGTATCTAACCTGTGCTGTGCCTTCCCTGGGATTGTTTGATGCGACAGTGTAGAGGGAGATTTACTCTGTTTCTAACCCGTGCTGTACCTGCCTTGGGAGTGTTTGATGCGACATTGTAGAGGGAGCTTTACTCTGTATCTAATCCGTGCTGTACCTGCCCTGGGAGAGTTTGATGGGACAGTGTAGACGGAGCTTCACTCTGTATCTAACCCGTGCTGTACCTGCCCTGGCAATGCTTGATGGGAAAATGTAGAGGGAGCTTTGCTCTGAATTTAACCCGTGCTGTACCTGCCCTGGGAGTGTTTAATGGGACAGTGTAGCGGGAAATTTACTCTGTATCCAACCCATGCTGTACCTGCCCTGGGTGTGTTTCATGGGACAGTGTTGAAGGAGCTTTACTCTGTAGCTAACCTGTGCTGTACTTGCCCTGGGAGTGTTTCATGGGACAGTATAGAGGGCGCTTTACTCTGTCTCTAACCCGTGCTGCAGCAGCCCTGGGAGTGTTTGATGTGACAGTGTAGAAGGAGCTTTACTCTGTAGCTAACCTGTGCTGTACCTGCCCTGGGAGTGTTTCATGGGACAGTGTAGAGGGAGCTTTACTCTGTATCAAACCGTGCTGTACCTGCCCTGGGAGTGTTTGATGGGACAGTGTAGAGCTAGATTTACTCTGTTTCTATCCCGTGCTGTACCTGCCCTTGGAGTTTTTGATGCGACAGTGTAGAAGGAGCTTTATTCTGTATCTAACCCGTGCTGTACCTGCCCTGGGAGTGTTTGATGGGACAGCGTAGACGGAGCATTACTCTGTATCTAACCCATGCTGTACCTGCCCTGGAAGTGTTTGATGGGACAGTGTAGAGGGAGCTTTACTCTGTATCTCACCCGTGCTGTACTGCCCTGGGAGTTTTTGATGGGACAGTGCAGAGGGAGCTTTACTCTGTATCTAACCCGTGCTGTAACTGCCCTGGGAGTGTTCGATGGGACAGTGTAGAGCGAGCTTTACTCTGTATCTATCCCGTGCTGTACCTGCCCTGGAAGTTTTTGAATGGACAGTGTGGAAGGAGCTTTACTCTGTAGCTTACCTGTGCTGTACCTGCGCTGGGAGTGTTTGATGGGACAGTGTAGAAGAAGCTTTACTCTGTATCTAACCCGTGCTGTACCTACCCTGGGAGTGTTTGATTTGACAGTGTAGAAGAAGCTTTACTCTGTATCTAACCCCTGCAGTACCTGCCCTGGGAGTGTTTGATGGGACAGTGTAGAGGGAGCTTTACTCTGTGTCTAACCCGTGCTGTACCTGCCCTGGGAGTGTTTGATGGGACAGTGTAGAGGGAGTTTTACTCTGTATCTAACCCGTGCTGTACCTGCCCTGGGAGTGTTTCATTGGACAGTGTAGAGTGAGGTTTACTCTGTATCCTAACCCGTGCTTTACCTGCCCTGGGAGTGTTTGATGAGACAGTGTCGTTGGAGCTTTACTCTGCATCTAACCCGTGCTGTACCTGCCATGGGAGTATTTGGTGGGATAGTGTCGATGGAGCTTAACTCTGTATCTAACCCTGTACTGTACCTACCCTGGGAGTGTTTGATGGGACAGTGTAGAGGGACCATTACTCTGTATCTAACCCGTGCTGTACCTGCCCTGGAAGTGTTTGATGGGACAGTGCAGAGGGAGCTTTAATCTGTATCTAACCCGCGCTGTACCTGCCCTGGGAGTGTTTGATGGGACAGTGTAGACGGAGCTTTACTCTGTATCTAACCCTTGCTGTACCTGCCCTGGGAGTGTTTGATGGGACAGTGTAGCGGGAGCTTTACTCTGTATCCAACCCATGCTGTACATGCCCTGGAAGTGTTTGATGGGACAGTGTAGAGGGAGCTTTACTCTGTATCTAACCCGTGCTGTACCTGCCCTGGGAGTGTTTGATGGGACAGTGTAGAGGGAGCTTTACTCTGTATCTAACACGTGCAGTACCTGCCCTGGGAGTGTTTCATTGGACAGTGCAGTGTGAGCTTTACTCTGTATCTAACCCGTGCTGTACCTGCCCTGGGAATGGTTGATGAGACAGCGTCGTTGGAGCTTTACTCTGTATCTAACCCGTGCTGTACCAGCCCTGGGAGTGTTTGATGGGATAGTGTCGATGGAGCTTAACTCTGTATCGAACCCGTGCTGTACCTGCTCTAGGAATGTTAGATGGGATAATGTAGAGAGAGATTTACTCTGCATCTAACCTGTGCTGTGCCTGCCCTGGGATAGTTTGATGCAACAGTGTGGAGGGACCTTTACTCTGTATCGAACCCGTGCTGTACCTGCTGTCGATGTTTCGACTTGCGAGTAAGACTCTTTAAACATAAAGTATCGTCAAAGGAAGTTTTTATTTTACTTGCTGCAAGGAGAATGCAACCATCGTCAAAACTAGGCTATGATGACACCCTGCAAATACAAAAACTGCTTGAAATTTATAGTTCAGAAAAAATACAAGCTTCCTATATCACATGACATGGTAATAAATCATTAATTGACAGCATAGTGCCTATAAAAGAAGTTAAAAGAGTATTTGTGTATACTGTACATGAAAGGTCTTTCTAAAGGTCATAAAGATTTAAAACAGCAGGAATCCCTCCAAAGGGGTACGTGTGATTTCTCCCACCACACCATCTAGAATTCAAGGGAGATAGTAATTCACACCATAGCCTTGGAAACTTCTTTGATCTACAATCCTAAATTATTTATTGGGGGCAATTAAAACAGTCTACAAACTGAAATTCCTTCATTAGGTTGAAACTATAAACAATTGGCTAATCTTTCTAACAGACATTGTGTAGGCCATTTTAGATTTTATATTCTGTGTCTTAGGAAGCCATTTTGTGTCCAAGAAGCCATTTTGTATCCAACAAAAAATACACTTCCACATTCCCCCCTTTTTGTCCGTACTAGGACAATATCTAGCTGAAATTGACCCTTTCAGTCCCTTGTCCTTCTTCTCGGTCCCCGAACCCACTGTGACCGGCATCATCTTGGCCATCTAATCCTTAAAAATTTATCTTATTCAATCGCCTTAGTTCTTCTCCTAGAGGGTCGTCCTCTTCTTCTTCATTTAGTTCCCTCTGCACCATCATACTTCCTTCGGGTATAACTACCTTACCTAGCCTATAACAACAACACTTGGCCATTTTGACAAACAGACTGATACATACAATTACTGCTACTACTATTACAAGTCCATGCAATAATATTTGTCCCATTGATCCCAGCCATCGTCCCAGCATCCAGTCAAACCATCCTTGGCTCTTTGGATTCTTATACTGACTCACTGCATCTCTTATGTGTTTGACAATGTTAGTTATATTTTCTGAACTGTCTGGGATATAGGTACAACATTCACTCCCTATCAGAGCACAAGTTCCTCCTTTATCTGCCAACAGATAATCTAATGCCATTCGATTCTGTAATGTCATTACTCTCATAGCTACCATTTCCGCACTCATTTCGGACAATCCTTCCTCAGTTTCATTTGCTACTTTTTCTATCAGGTCCGCTAGCTCGGTTACTTCTCCCATTAACTTCCCTACTCCGTATGGGGCTATTAATACTCCAAAGACTCTTTCATAAGTTTCTACCTCTCTTTTAGTTCTTTGGAATTCATAATGTTTTCCTATCTCATCTAAAATATGGATATAAGGTACCACATAACCTAAATAGCAGGTTCCTATCCAGTTATGTGGCAACCATGGGTAAGCCTTGTTCCCACATGTAAAATAGGTACAGTTATAGGCTGTCAGATTACCCTCTCCTCCCATCCATATTCGGATAGGGTCGCCAGTCCAGGGGGACCTGCTGGTTTTATTATTTACCTTAGTCCAGTCAAACTGAAAAAATCCCTGGTCAAGCAGGCCAGGAATTGGTGGTTGCCACACGACTGTTTGATTACAAGAGCTCTCTCCGACTTCCTTTTCATCCTGCATCCTGCTTACTTCAGCCTGCTTTTTAAAACATAATGCCCCCTGTGGCCTACCAGCTCCTGAGGTATTGGTTAATACAAGAAACGGGGGTGTTCGAGTATGATTATAATTGGGCTGATACCACCCCTGAAAGGTGGTTAGGTTATACCCTGCTGATCTCCACTGTGTTACATCCGAGGTCTTATCCGGGTCCCTTGAACTGTTTCGCCTTATTACCCATTCTGCTGTTTCGGAAGTATTAAAGGGAATTGATCTTAGAGGGGTTCCCCCCTTTGTGTGAGTAGGTATATGGGCACAGACCCAACAACTAGTTCTGTCACTAGTTTTAGCATGTTCGTAAGTCATATACAAGAAAGTGTTAACATGTAATTCTCGTTTCTTTCGGGATCCTTCCCCACCTCTTTGGCACGTCATGCGTATTTTTCCGATTGATATGCAAAGTATAAGTAACAGCTTCATTGTTTAAGTCCTTTAAGATTCAATTGTCCTTGTTCGGTGCTTTCTTGCAGTGGGATGCGTGGATCCAAGTAGGTCTTTCCTTGACCTTCACAGCTGTATTTGTTGCCAAGAGGACTTGATATGGCCCTTCAAAGCGTGGCTGCAGACCGTTCTTTCTTTTGAAGACTTTTACATAAACGTCGTCTCCTGGTTCCAAGTTATGGCACTTTCCTTCTGCTGGTTCCGTTTGAGCTTCCTTTACCTGTCGGTGAAAGCTAGAAATACATCTAGTTAATGCAATGCAATAGTGTAGCATATTTTCATCCATTTTATGAATGTCCATTTGTTTGACCGTAAAGGGTGCTGAGAATGGCAGTCTTTGGGGTCGTCCCATAACAATTTCATGTGGCGACAGTCCAGTTATCCTGTTAGTTGCTGATCGCATTATCATTAATGCTAAGGGTAATAGTTCGACCCATTTAAGTCCGGTTTCATTGCAAAGTTTAGAAAGTTTATTCTTCAGTACTCCGTTATATCTTTCTACCAGCCCTGCAGATTGTGGATGATAACTGCAGTGAAAATGCTGATTAATCTGCAAAGCTTTACATAGTTCCTTTACGATCACTCCAGTAAAGTGCGATCCATCGTCGCATGAAAGCTGCATAGGTATTCCAAACCTTGGTATGATTTCTTTTAGCAAACACTTTGCAACTGTTACAGCATCATTTTTTTTTCATGGAATCCATCTTGAAAACATATCTATAATTACTAACACGTATTTGAATCCTAAACATACAGGTAATTCAATAAAATCCATTTGCAAATTTACAAAAGGGCCTGATGGATTTGGGTGGGAGGCAGACTGTACTTTCTCTGTCTTGCCTGGATTCATTTCCTGGCAAGTGGTGCACCTTTCACTGATTTGTTTTGCAATTGCTGAAATACCTGGTGCATACCATGTTTGATTAATATAGTCTGCCATCCCCCCTTTGCCCGCATGCGTGAAAACATGAACGCAGCGGGCAATCCACGGGAGTAAAGATTTCGGAGCCACCATGCGGCCGTCATGGTGAACCCATATCCCTTCAGGCGTTTTAAAACAAGAATCCCTTGCCCAACTTAACACTTCGTCCGAGTTAGCCTGTGACTGAAAGGCTAAAACATCATTAATAGAAGGCGGGTCATTGTCCAATTTTTGTTGACGCAAAACAAAGGCTGAAACTTGTGGCCCTGTATCAGACAGAGCGGCTAATTTGGCAGCTCTATCTGACCGTTCGTTACCCAGTGCTATTTGATCCTGACTGCCTGTATGAGCCTGACATTTGATAACTGAAATTCTAGCGGGACACAATAGAGCCTTTAAAAGATTGTCAATTTGTTCGGCATTTTCAATAGTCGATCCTGAAGAAGTTAGAAATCCCCTTAGTTTCCAGATCTGTCCGTAATCATGGGCGACCCCAAAAGCGTACCGGGAGTCGGTATAAATGTTAACAGATTTATCATTAGCCAGTATACAAGCCCTTGTAAGAGCGAAAAGTTCTGCTTGTTGTGCTGAAAAAGATTGAGGTAATGAGAGCGCTTCTACAACTGAATGATCATCTGATATGGCATAGCCAGCTCTGGGTGATCCTTTGTCATCCCTAAGAGCTGACCCGTCTACGTAGTATATTAAGTCACTATTAGAAATAGGAGTTTCAGACAGATCTATTCGAGGCTTGGTCACCAATTGGGTGACCGTCTCGCAGCAATGTGGGATTCCATCTTCTTCTGTGGGCAGCAGTGTGGCTGGATTCAAAACCGAACATCTTTGAATTAGGAGATTAGGGTTGGGCAATAATTCGACCTCATATTTACTGCTGCGAGCTGATGTCAGATGTTGAGTGGCGCATTTTGTCAACAGTACTTCGACTGAATGTGGCACAAATAAAATAGTCCGGTGATTGAGCGTGATACTTTGAGCCTGTTGTACAGCATAATAGGCGGCGGCTAGAATTGGCAGGCATCCAGGCAGGCCGCGTGCAACAGGATCTAATTGAGTAATGAAATAGGCTAAAGGTCTTTGTTTATCACCATGGGTTTGAGTCAAAACAGATTGAGCAAAGCCCAATTTATGATGGACAAAAAGATTGAACTGCTTCTGATAGTCTGGCAGCCCTAATGCTGGAGCCGATATAAGGGCTTGCTTGACATTCTCAAAGGCGTCCGTTGCCTTCTGATTCCAAGCAAGAGGGTCTTCCTCCATGGGCATGGAAATATCAAGCAATGGGCGCACCAGGTCTGAATACCCCATGAGCCATTGTCTACAGTATCCTGACATGCCAAGAAAATGTTTTAATTGATGTTTAGTAGTAGGTAACGGTGCTTCACAAATTGCTGTGATTCTCCCCTGCGACAGACAGCGGCTATCACCACGGAGTTCATGTCCCAAATACTGTACTTTCTCTGACACGAACTGCATCTTGGAACGTGATACTTTATGTCCCTTTACTGCTAAGGCATGAAGCATAATAAGCGAGTCAGTTTGACATGACTGTTTATCAGGCGAAGCTATCAGCAAATCATCGACATATTGGATAAGTGTGGACCCTCCAGTGAAGAGAATGTCCTCTAAATCACGTTTGAGGCTTTGAGAAAAGATTGTGGGACTCTCTGTGTAACCTTGTGGAAGTCTTGTCCAAGTGAACTGTGTCCCTTTAAATGTGAAAGCGAATAGGAACTGTGAATCTTGGTGGATAGGGATACTGAAGAAAGCTGAACATAAATCGATGACAGTGTAATACTTTGATCCAGAGGGAATACTAGTTAGAATGGTAGCAGGATTTGGCACAACTGGATAAACTGGTAGTACTGATTCGTTAACTGCTCTGAGATCTTGCACTAGTCTCCATTTCCCACTTTCCTTCTTTTCGACTGGCAAAATTGGAGTGTTGCATGGGCTCTGGGTTGGAATGATTATTCCTTGCTGTAACAAAGAGTTAATGACAGGCTGAATTCCTTGTTCAGCTGCTGTTGAAAGCGGGTACTGAGGTCTACGGGGCAATCGGACGGATGGTCTTAACGTAACTTTGTATGGCTGAGCAGTTAGCATTTTGCCAACCTCGTTTGAATGGCTAGACCATACTTGTGGCGGAATTTGATCCAGCAGTTGCTCCGTTTCCCGTGAAATAACTGGAGGGGAGCATTCTTGTAAAGGACACATAGTGCATCTATCAGTAGGGATGTATACCTGTAGTCCTTTTTCGGAACATATTATTGTTGCTTGCATTTTGCATAGCAAATCTCTTCCTAAAAGGTTCATAGGGGCGTCGTCTGATAGGAGAAAGGCGTGCTGGCCAGAAAAATTGTCTGTTTGTATTGCTAATGGTTGTGACCACGTCATAGTCTGTGAGACGCCGGAGAGTCCTACACATGTGACATTCTTTTCTGTACATGGGGCTCCTCTAGCATATTGCTTTGTTAATAGTGAGCTTGTGGCTCCTGTGTCAACAAGAAAAGGAACTTTCTTGCCCTGCATTTTTATGGATAAGTATGGCTCATCTTTAGAATTTACTGATACTGAAGGTCACTGAAGAATGTGGGTAACATTCGGGGCTGTTTCTCTGCGTCATTTTGAATAATTTTGCCATGGGGATCCAAATTGTCCTTCCATATTTTGACCTCCCCAAGGGTTCCCTGTTGTAAAACCTGCCTGCGGACGAGTGTAAACCTGGGCTTGGGTATCTACATCGTTTGGTGCACCTCCCCAGCCTTGACTTTGCTGCTTGGGGAACGGGCAGTTAGCCTTCCAGTGTCCGATCTGACCACAGTTAAAACATGGAGAGTTTGCACCTCCTCCGTTCCACTGGCCTCTGCCTGTCCCTCCTCTACCTCTTCCTCTAAATCTACCTCTGTTATTCCCTCTGCCTGCCTTGTCCTCTGTATTGACCATGATAATAAATGGTTGTCTGGGCAGTCGGGGCTGCAAAAGCTGCTTGTTCCATTAAGAGGGAAACCTTGTTCTTTTGGTCTCTATTTCTCTCCTGAATTCCTTTTAGAATTTGTGTTAGCTCAGGAGTTGTTTTATGTCTCCAATCTAAGCAGACTAGAGTCAATGGTTCTTTAAGTTCCGCTCTGAGATCATTTACAAGGGCATTGATTAAAGGAATTTGTCTAACTTCATCTTGTTTAGCCAATTTACCACTGGGCTCTTGCTCTTTTCTCTTATTTTTAATTTGAGATCTACTGGCTTGTATACTACGGTCCTTACGCCTTTCTGCTTCCTTTTTCCAGTCTGAAAAGGCTGACCAATTTACTGACTTTTTACCTTTTCTTTGTGGGTCTCTATTTGTGAGACAGTCCTCCAGACATGTAATTCTATCCACGTTAAAGGTTCCGTCAATGGGGAACGGGTGTCTGCCATTCTTGGTCCATTTAGACCAATCAGGCAAATCCCTTGTGGACATCCAACCACAGTTCTGGAAGATGTAAAAGGCTGGAGTTCCTTTTTCTGGGATCTTGCTCTGTGAAGCTCCCATCTTAGTAAAGTTTAGTTATACTAGGCACTCGTCTTCTGAATCGCAAATTTCACCCTTTACCCCTTTACGATTATTATTAACCCTTCGGAGCTCCACAAGTGAAAAACAATAACAAGAATTAACAACAATAAAGACAATGATAAGTAACGCAAAAGCCCAAACAGGCAAACAAATCAAGTAATCAAACATTTAACCTTATACTTTACGCTAAATAAATAGTCAATTCCCAGTTTGCGTTGTTCGCCACTACAAACTGAGTCCTTAACATTTAACTTATACTCTATATATGAAGGTTTCTTATCTAAACCTTTCTGCCGCGAGACTCTTTTCTCCGGCTCAAGGGACCCACCCTTGATACTGCAGTTTTAATCTTTTAGCGCATTCTCACAACCTGGTACCTTTCAGTCCGGGACACAACCCTGCCGACTTTTTTTTTACCTCCTCTGCCCGATAGTTTTGAAACTTGAGCCGCCAAAATCCTCCCCCTCCTCTTAACATTAGAAATAAAAGAAGCCAAAGTTACAGGATTCAACTCAAATCAAAAACTCGAGTCCTACAGATCGCTGTGTCACCGTCGGAAGAAACAAACTGCACCAATTCAGTATCTAATGAGAAATCCTTTTTATGTGATAAAACATCACTGTGGCCAGTCAAGATTTGTCACTAGAAATTTGTGGTGTCCTTTGTCCATGACTTACTGAAAGGTAGGAAGCGATCTCGGTGGAACCTCCAAGTAATACTGTCGAAGTTTCGACTTCCTAGTAAGACTCTTTAAATATAAGTATCGTCAAAGGAAGTTTTATTATTTTACTTGCTGCAAGGAGAATGCAACCATAGTCAAAACTAGGCTATGATGACACTCTGCAAATACAAAAACTGCTCGAAATTTATAGTTCAGAAAAAAATACAAGCTTCCTATATCACATGACATGGTAATAAATCATTAATTGACAGCATAGTGCCTATAAAACAAGTTAAAAGAGTATTTGTGTATACTGTACATGAAAGGTCTTTCTAGAGGTCATAAAGATTTAAAACAGCAGGAATCCCTCCAAAGGGTTACGTGTGATTTCTCCCACCACACCATCTAGAATTCAAGGGAGATAGTACTTTACACCATAGCCTTGTAAACTTCTTTGATCTACAATCCTAAATTATTTATTGGGGGCAATTAAAACAGTCTACAAACTGAAATTCCTTCATTAGGTTGAAACTATAAACAATTGGCTAATCTTTCTAACAGACATTGTGTAGGCCATTTTAGATTTTATATTCTGTGTCTTAGGAAGCCATTTTGTGTCCAAGAAGCCATTTTGTATCCAACTGAAAATACACTTCCACAGGCTCATCGCTGAAATGAACACCCAGGCGGTGGACATGCACACTGAGCTCATGGTTGCAATGGGAAGGGTGCCCAAATGCATTGAATCACTGGCAAGGAGTGTGGAGCACTTCGCTGTTGCACAGGCGGATGCCACACTAAAGCTTAGTGCTGCAATTCAGTCTCAGACTGCTCTCATGCAGACTCAGATTGAGGCCACGCGAGCACTGACTGCTGCCATCCTCGATGGTTCGTACACATTTCCCCGGGGCTCTCACCGCGCCGCAGCAGGCCAGCAATCTGTGCTCCAGCAGATTGCTCCGGATGCTGAAGTGCTGCCCCGTGGGAGTGCCAGTGTGTCGGTCGAGCAGGGAGTTGCTGTCCTCTCTCAAGATGACAGCATTCCTGCTGCCACCACTGTCACTTCTCCACTGCACTTGCCACCGCCTGTAGGACAGACTGCTGCCGCCCATGCAGAGTTGGTGCAGTCTGCAGCTGGGCCCTCCAGGCCCAGAGCTGGTCGAGGCCGTCCTTCAAGGGCATCTGCAGTCTCAGGTTCTGACAATCAGCAGCCTTCCACCAGCCTTGCTGCAGCCACTGAGGTCCCATTACGGAGGAGCAGTAGGGTGGGAAGGGGGGAAGTGCGCAAGGGAAGGAGATCACCCTCAAAGGGGAAAGAGTAGGAGGTGTGACAAAATGTTGGTCATTTTTTTATTAAAGGCTAAGGTTCGTGGTCAAACTTTTGGACATTATCTCCAGGTTATGAGAACCAGTTCTGTTAATGACTGTGTTTTTGTGTTTCTTTCTATTAGTTTGTCATGAGGAAATGACACACACAGAGTTTGTGAAATAAATAAGTTTTTGTATTCAAAATATACATGCTTGGTCTTTGGAATCATTGGTGCCTTGGCCGGCTTAGGGGTTGCGGGTTGGTTTCATTCATGTTGTTCTCAATGGCAGAAGCCTTTTCCTCAGCAGGGGCCGAGAAGCGGCTTGCTATCAGCCGTTGATGGACGGCCCTTGCAGTTTCAACATTGTGGGCCGCCCTCCCGCCTTGGTGCTGCTGATGATCATCCTCCTCCTCCTCTTCCTCCTCTTCCTCTGGTGGTGCTCCAAGGCCTGGTGGCATTGGCTGGGTCCTGAGGATTGCCATGTTATGCAGCATGTAGCACACAACTACGAAGTGGGAAACTCGCTCAGGCGAGTACTGCAGGGCTCCTCCAGAATGGTCCAGACAGCGGAACCGTTGCTTGAGCACGCCGATTGTGTGCTCAACGATGTTCCTGGTAGCTTGATGGCTCTCGTTGTACCGCAGCTCAGCAGGGGTGTTGGGCGTACGGAGCGGTGTCATCAGCCAGGTGCTCAGTGGATACCCCTTGTCCCCGAGAAGCCAACCAACTGGCTGATGCGGTGCCTCGAAAAGTTCTGCCACAGTAGTCTGGCGCAGGATGAATGCATCGTGGCAGCTGCCAGGATAGTGGGCATTGACAGCGAGTATCAGCTGTCTGTGGTCACAGACCAACTGAACGTTCAAGGAATGGAACCCCTTTCTGTTCCGGAAATCCTCGGCATTCTCATGCGGAGCACGCAAAGCCACATGCGTGCAGTCAATGGCGCCCTGCACCATGGGGAAGCCCGCTATCCTCGCAAAGCCCATAGCGCGTTCATGCTGCTTGTCTGGGGTCATGGGGAAAGAGATGTACTCTCGTCTCCTTTTAAAGAGGGCATTTGTGACCTGACGGATGCAGCAATGCACCGCGAACTGGGAGATATTGGCGATGTCCCCAGCAGCAGATTGAAATGAGCCAGTAGCATAAAAGTTCAGAGCCACTGTGATCTTCACTGCCACCGACAGAGACGTCCTGGACCTCAGTTGAGGCTGCAGATCTGGCTGCAGCAGGTGGCAGACCTCAGTGACCACCTCCTTGCTGAAGCGCAGCCTTCGCAAACACTGCTCCTCAGACATATGAATGTAGGAGAGCTGTTGACGATATACCCTGGGAGGGTAAGCTCTCCTGTACAGACGCCTGTTGGCCCTCCTCCGTCTGGCCATGATTGCCACTCTCTCTCTGCGTCTCTGTGTCCTCCGATTCAGGTGGCGCTGGACGACGCCCCAATCAGTGCAGCCTCCACAGTCTCTTAGCAAGCAAAGTTATGAAGGCCAAAAACCAAAGTACCTGCCAAGTTATGATGAGTAGCCAAAACTACCTCACACAGCGTTGACTCAATGCAGAAGTCTCTCTTTCTCTCTCTCCGAATCTCTCTCTCTCTCTCTCTCTCAGAACGAGTGGTGCAAAAATGTCAACCACAGAGAAAGACAGGAAGAGGCCCCCTTGAAATAGCGCCCCCCCAGCCCCACAGCGACTGGTAGCGTTCCAGTCTTCCGGTCGTTGGTTGCGCCAGGCGGAAAGGATGGGGGCGCCACTCAATTTCCGCTCCGGGGCGCCACAATGGCATTGCACCCTCGTATGACGTCAAGATCTGCGTGCGCAGGAGATCGCGGCGGTAAAGTTTAGCGCCGCCGCAAAATGTCTAGTTAAGTTCGCGAGCAGCGCAAACATCGCTGCGCCCAGGCGCTAGTTGCTTTGGGCCCCATTAGCGCCCTCTTAAGGCGCTAACAGGAGGCGCAACCAACTGAATTTTTCCCCCATAGAGTTATACAGCACAGAAAGAGGCCCTTCGGCCCATCGTGTCCGCGCCGGCCATCAAGCCCTGTCTATTCTAATCCCAGTTTCCAGCACTTGGTCCGTAGCCTTGTGTGCTATGGCGTTTCAAGTGCTCATCTAAATGCTTCTTGAATGTTGTGAGGGTTCCTGCCTCTACCACCCTTTCAGGCAGTGAGTTCCAGATTCCAACCACCCTCTGGGTGAAAAAGTTTTTCCTCAAATCCCCTCTAAACCTCCTGCCCCTTACCTTGAAACTATGCCCCCTGGTTATTGACCCCTCTGCTAAGGGGAAAAGTTCCTTTCTATCTACCCTATCTATGCCCCTCATAATTTTGTACACCTCAGTCAGGTTCCCCCCTCAGCCTTCTCTGCTCTAAGGAAAACAACCCCAGCCTGTCCAGCCTCTCTTCATAGCTGAAGCATTCCAGCCCAGGTAACATCCTGGTGAATCTCCTCTGCACCCACTCCAATGCAATCACATCCTTCCTATAGTGTGGCGACCAGAACTGCACACAGTATTCCAGCTGTGGCCTAACTAGCGTTTTGTACAGCTCCATCATAACCTCCCTGCTCTTATATTCTATGCCTCGGCTAATAAAGGCAAGTATCCAATATGCCTTTTTAACCACCTTATTTACCTGTCCTGCTGCCTTCAGGAATCTATGTACATGCACACCAAGGTCCCTCTGATCCTCTGTCCTTCCTAGGGTCCTACCACTCATTGTGTATTTCCTTGCCTTGTTAGTCCTCCCAAAATGCATCACCTCACACTTTTCAGGGTTAAATTCGATTGGCCACTGTTCTGCCCATCTGACCAACCCGTCTATATTGTCCTGTAGCCTGAGGCTTCCCTCCTCGCTATTTACCACTCCACCAATTTTTGTGTCATCTGCGAACTTACTGATCACACCTCCTACATTCATATCTAAATCATTAATGTACACTACAAACAGCAAAGGACCCAACACCGATCCCTGCGGTGCACCACTGGACACAGGCTTCCAGTCACAAAAACAACCTTCGACCATCACCCTCTGTCTCCTGCCACGAAGCCAATTTTGGATCCAATGTGTCAAATTGCCCCGGATCCCATGGGCTCTTACCTTCATGACCAGCCTCCCATGTGGGACTTTGTCAAAAGCCTTACTGAAGTCCATGTAGACGACATCAACTGCACTACCCTCATCCACACACCTAGTCACCCCCTCGAAAAATTCATTCAAATTGGTCAGACATGATCTCCCCCTGACAAAGCTATGCTGACTATCCTTGATTAATCCTTGCCTCTCCAAGTGGAGACTAATTCTGTCCCTTAGAATTTTTTCCAATAATTTCCCTACCACTGATGTTAGGCTCACTGGCCTGTAATTCCCTGGTTTATCCCTACTACCCTTCTTGAATAATGGTACTACGTTATCTGTCCTCCAGTCCTCTGGCACCTCCCCTGTGGCCAGAGAGGTTCCGAAAATTTCTGTCAGAGCCCCTGCGATCTCCTCCCTTGCCTCACACAGCAGCCTGGGATAGATCTCGTCTTGGCCTGGGGATTTATCCACTTTTAAGCCCGCTAAAACCGCTATTGCCTCCTCCCTCTCAATACTAATTTGTTCAAGTATATCACAATCCCCCTGCCTGATTTCTATGCCTACATCGTCCTGCTCCATAGTGAACACAGATGCAAAATATTCATTTAAAACCTCACTTCCGGCTCTACACACAGATTGCCACTTTGGTCCCTAATGGACCCTACTCTTTCCCTGGTTATCCTCTTGCCCTTAATATACTTATAAAACACCTTGGGATTTTCCCTTATTTTCCCTGTCTGTGTCTTTTCATGCCCCCTCTTCGCTCTCCTAATTTCTTTTTAAATAACCCCCCCCCCCCCTGCACTTTCTATACTCCTCTAGGGCTTCCACTGTTTTTAGTCCTTTGTATCTGCCAAAAGCCTCCCTTTTTTTTATCCATTCTTGTATATCCCTTGACATCCAGGGTTCCCTGGACTTGTTGGTCCCACCCTTGACTTTTACGGGAACATGTTGGCACTGTAATCTTTCTATTTCCTTTCTGAAAGACTCCCACTGCTCTGATGTGGATTTTCCTACAAGCAGCTGATCCCAGTCCACTTTGGCCAGATCCTGCCTTATATTAAAATCGGCCTTCCCCCAATTTAGAACCTTTATTTCCGGTCAGCCAGCACGGACACGATGGGCCGATTGGCCTCCTTCTGTGCTGTAAATTTCTCTGATTGGATGATTCTTTACACAGAGAGTTGTGAGGCTGTGGAATTCACTTCCAGGGTCAGAGGTTGGGGCACAAAGTTCTGTGGTGACAAGTGGTCCTCATGTTTTTATCCCAGAAAGGCCTCAGCCCAGTCATTTGCTCCAAATGTTGCTGCAATTGTTCAAGCTCCGAGGTGCCAGGGATCGGGAGCAGAAGTAGCTGGAAATCAAATCGAAATGTAAGTAAATACCGTGAGAGATTATCTTCATCTATTTCTAGTTTAATAACTCTTGCTGACTGCGGCCCTCACCAAGTGCCAGGATATCGGGTCAGGCCCACCTTGGAAAATGAGTTTGACTCCCCTGCGGTTGTTCTCCTTCGAGCAGAGAATCCCAAGAGGGGATTTGAGAGAGGTGTTTAAAATCACGAAGGGTTTAGATAGAGTAAATAAGGAGAAACTGTTTCCAGTGACTGAAGGGTCGATAACCAGAGGGCACTGATTGAAGGTGATTGGCAAAAGAACCAGAGGTGACACGAGGAAAAACCTTTTTACACACGAGTGGTTAGGATCTAGAACGCACTGCCTGATAGACTGGTGGATACAGATTCAATAGTAGCCTTCAAAAGGGAATTGAAGGAGAAAACATTGCAGGGGTTTGGGGAATGAGCAGGGGAGTGGGACTAACTGGATTGCTCTTCGAAAGAGCCGGCACAGACTCGATGGGCAGAATAGCCTCCTTCTGTGCGGTACTATTCGATGATTGTATGACAATCTCTTTCTATTTTAATATTTATGATGTTATTGTCGACAGCACATCCCACAGCTGGAATCTCAGCATCACCCACAGGAGTATAGACTGATGTGAAACCATCTTTAACGGTCTACTGACTCCTGACGTAGCTGGAAAAGCTTTTGCTATTATTCCCACAATTGGGCACCTTCAGCTTTTCCAAAGATCTCTGAGCTTCTCTAATGGCTGCTTTCCTCTCCCTCCATTGTGGGTGATATTTCTCCCTATTCTCCTGCAAACTGAATCCATCTTGATCTGAACTGGGTTCAATGTGAGACAGTTCGGGGAGTCAGGCATCATTCACCCCTAGACCTACACTGACAGGTTAAACCCCAGACGGCTCCTTAGTAAGGATTCCTCTGGTTCCTCACCATATATGTGTCAGGATACTGAAACCCAGCTTTCTCACAGTCCACTCCTGGAGGCCCCACTCCCTGAGGCTACAACCTTCAGCAGGGTCAGTGCTGGAGTTCTGCAGCGGGAGTGATCCCAGAGTAACTGTCGGGATCGCACCCCGTGGATGTTCCGGGTCGTGTAATTTTAGTTATCCTGGTGTCTAACACGCACACATCAATAAAACAGGGAATTCCTGGAAACACGCTGAAGGTCTTCTTTATCTGGAGATCAAATGTCTGTTGTATAATTGTACCAGCAGTTAAAAGGCTCCTGTGAACTCCTCCCTCTGCTATTTTAATGTAGACTTTAACCAATTTATTTTAAATGGGTTTATTTTAAATGAGCTAACACCTGCCTTAAAATGGTAGACTCAGGACTGTCTCACACACAGATTAAATCTTCGTGGAATAATTACCAGTCATTTTGAGACTGGAAACTTAACCCTGCCGTTTCACTTTCAGTTAGGAACGGATCGCAGTTTGACACCAATCTCTGATTTGACAGCACGTTTCCAGCATTCACCGTTGTTCTTCCTGACTCTAAACACAGTTGTAAAGGAGCCTTCTGTTCCGTGCCCAGGAACTGTGACCCATGGAAGAGAGCGGCTGGGACACATTCCTTACAGGCCTCAAGATTAACCTGCACGGGGACTTTGCTGTCAGTGAAGAGAGACGAAAAAGACCAAAGTGCCGTTTGCCCCTCTCAGTGTGGCCCTGAAAGACTGTGTCCAGGCTGTAGTTCTGTTCCCACCGTACGATCCTCCCCCCAGATTGTCCTTTCTGAGCTCCAGCCTGGTGATGCTAAACACTCAGGTGGGAACGACAAAAATCCACAACAATGTGTTTAAAACAAAGCTGATTTATTTGACATATATCCAGAATATTAAACTCCAGCCCAGTTACAGGGGTTATTAACATCAGCAGAAACAAACCCCAGCTGTCAGAATGAACATGGTTCAGTCCTGGATGTAATTAACAGCAGCAATAACTTCAGAATCCAACCTCTGCAGTCACATGTGAACTCGCTTGTGTGTCAGCAGGGTGGATGACTGAGTGAATCCCTTCCCACACACGGAGCAGGTGAACGTCCTCTCCCCAGTGTGAACTCGCTGGTGTGTCAGCAGGGTGGATGACTGAGTGAATCCCTTCCCACACACGGAGCAGGTGAACGGCCTCTCCCCAGTGTGAACTCGCTGGTGTTCTGTGAGGTTAGATGACTGAGTGAATCCCTTCCCACACTCGGAGCAGGTGAACGGCCTCTCCCTGGTGTGTGCGCACTGGTGTACAGTGAGGTGAGATGATCGCCTGAACCCAGTCCCGCAGTGAGAGCACCTGAACGGTCTCTCGTCAGTGTGAATGCGTTGATGGTGCATCAGTTCCCCGGAACATTTAAAACACTTCCCGCAGTCCAGGCATTTAAATGGTCTCTCCCCGGTGTGAACTCGCTGGTGTGTTAGCAGGGTGAATGAACGAGTGAATCCCTTCCCACACTCGGAGCAGGTGAACGGCCTCTCCCCAGTGTGAACTTGCTGGTGTGTCAGCAGGTTGGATGAATTAGTGAATCCCTTCCCACACTCAGAGCAGGTGAACGGCCTCTCCCCAGTGTGAACTCGCTGGTGTGTCAGCAGGCTGGATGACTAAGTGAATCCCTTCCCACACTCAGTGCAGTTGAACGGTCTCTCCCCAGTGTGAACTCGCTGGTGTGTCAGCAGGTTTGATAACTGAGTGAATCCCTTCCCACACTCGGAGCAGGTGAACGGCCTCTCCCTAGTGTGAACTCGTCGATGAATTTCCAGCAGACACGGGTAGTTGAATCGCTTCCCACAGTCCCCACATTTACACGGTTTCCCCCCAGTGTGACTGCGCTTGTGTCTCGACAGGCCAGAGGATCGGCTGAAGCCTCGTCCACACACAGAACTCGTGTACGGTTTCTCCCCGCTCTGAACGGTGCTTTCTGCTTCCATGTTCAAAGGTCCTGATGAATTGAGCGACTGTCAGGTCTTGAAGTGATGTTTGATTTGAGATTCCCGTCTGCAAATCCTCCCCTTCTAATACCCTGCAAAATTAATTTCAAACAGGAATTCATTAAATATTTTCAAGAAGGATTGGATATATTTCTTAAGGCTAAAGGAATCAAGGGATATGGGGAGAAAGCAGGGACAGGGTACTGAATTTGGATGATCAGCCATGATCTCATTAAATGGCGGAGCAGGCTAGAGGGGCCGAATGGCCTACTCCTGCTCCTATCTTCTATGCTTCTATGGGACTGTACATGGGGATTCTAACCCTGAGACTGTACATGGGGATTCCAACCCTGGGACTGTACATGGGGATTCCAACCCTGGGACTGTACATGGGGATTCTAACCCTGGGACTGTACAAGGGGAGCCCAGCTCTGGGGCTCTTCTGTTACAATTGTGTGGGATGTTAACCGTATGCTCTGCTTTTACCAGCACGTTCGGGAGAGATGGTGAGAAATCCGAAGTGTGGAGAGTCTGAATCAAATAACTGAGTCAATGATTTAATTCCCGGGCACTAGGACCCGGTTGGGAACAGACACTGAAGCCCCGCCTACTCTTTGTTCCTCACCAAAATGTCTGCGCATGCGCTTTGCTACTCACTTAATCAAGATGGCGGCCGTTGTCTTGGGCCTGTGACCGGTCGAAGCCCCGAAGCTGCAAACGCGGGAACTTCAGATTATTATTCGGGGCTTGCGGCCTTCACCAGTTGTTTATGAAGCCTCTCCACCCACCCGCCGGTCCATTACTCAGCTCCCTCTGGTCGCTTCTTACGGATTGATGAGGAGCTGATCCGCAGGCACCCTTCTCTGAGATGACTCGTACGGCGCATGCTCGAAACCTAGGCAGTCCCGCGCCTGCGCACTGGGCTCCTGTAGTCTGTGTGCGGTACATTCTTCCCCGCGGGGAATGCTGGGTAAAAGCTCCGCCATTGAAAGGTCGCATTAGTGAATAGAACAGAATTTACAAGGTATGCATTGAGCACTGAACTAAGCTTGAATAAAGGAGACTATGAAGGTATGCGAGCGGAATTGAGTAGAGTGGATTGGGAAAATAGATTAAAGGGTAAGACGACACATGATCAGTGGTGTACATTCAAGGAGTTATTTTACAACTTCCAAAAAAAATATATTCCACTGAAAAGAAAAGGGTGTAAAAGAAAGGACAGTCATCCGTGGCTAAGTAAAGAAATTAAGGATAGTATTCGACTAAAAACAAGGGCATATAAGGTAGCGAAATCTAGTGGGAGGACAGAGGATTGGGAAAACTTTAAAAGGCAGCAAAAAATAACAAAAAGATTGATTAAGAAAGGGAAGATAGATTATGAAAGTAAATTAGCAAAAAATATAAAAACAGATAGTAAGAGTTTTTATAGTTATATAAAAAGAAAAAGGGTGGCTAAAGTAAATGTTGGTCCCTTAGAGGATGAGACCGGGAAATTAATGGTGGGAAATATGGAGATGGCAAAAACACTGAATGAATATTTTGTATCAGTCTTTACAGTAGAGGACACTAAGAATATCCCAACACTGGACAAACAGGGGGCTATAGGGGGAGAGGAGCTAAACACGATCAAAATCACTAAGGAAGTGGTACTCGGTAAAATAATGGGACTCAAGGCGGATAAATCACCTGGACCTGATGGCTTACATCCTAGAGTCTTGAAGGAAGTGGCGGTAGGGATTGTAGATGCATTGGTAATAATTTTTCAAAACTCCCTGGATTCCGCTAAGGTCCCGGCAGACTGCAAAACTGCTAATGTAACACCCTTATTTAAAAAGGGCAGTAGACAGAAGGCTGGTAACTATAGACCGGTTAGCCTAACATCTGTGGTAGGTAAAATTTTGGAGTCCATTATTAAGGAAACAGTAACAGGACATTTGGATAATCATAATTTAATAGGACAAAGTCAGCATGGTTTTACGAAGGGGAAGTCATGTTTGACAAATTTGCTGGAGTTCTTTGAGGAAGTAACATATAGAGTGGATAAAGGGGAACCAGTGGACGTAGTGTATTTAGACTTCCAAAAGGCATTTGACAAGGTGCCACACAAAAGATTATTGCTTAAGGTAAAAAATCACGGGATTGGGGGTAATATTCTGGCATGGATAGAGGATTGGCTATCTAACAGAAAGCAAAGAGTTGGGATAAATGGTTCATTCTCAGACTGGCAATCAGTAACTAGTGGTGTTCCACAGGGGTCAGTGCTGGGTCCCCAACTCTTCACAATCTATATTAACGATTTGGAGGAAGGGACCAAGTGTAACATATCAAAATTTGCAGATGATACAAAGATGGGAGGGAAAGTAGTGAGTGAGGAGGACATAAAAAACCTGCAAGGGGACATAGACAGGCTAAGTAAGTGGGCAGAGATTTGGCAGATGGAATACAACACTGGAAAGTGTGAGGTGATGCACTTTGGCAGGAAAAATCCTAGAGCAATTTATTATCTTAATGGCAAGAAACTGGAGAGTACTGAAGTGCAAAGGGATCTGGGGGTCCTGGTGCACGAAACTCAAAAGGTTAGTATGCAGGTGCAGCAAGTGATTAAGAAGGCAAATGGAATGTTGGCTTTCATTGCTAGGGGGATAGAATATAAAAATAGGGAGGTATTGCTTCAGTTGTACAAGGTATTGGTGAGACCGCACCTGGAATACTGCATACAGTTTTGGTGTCCTTACTTAAGGAAAGACATCCTTGCTCTCGAGGCAGTGCAAAAAAGGTTCACTCGGTTAATCCCGGGGATGAGGGGGTGGTCATATGAGGAGAGGTTGGGTAGATTGGGACTCTACTCATTGGAGTTCAGAAGAATGAGAGGCGATCTTATTGAAACATATAAGATTGTGAGGGGGTTGGATCGGGTGGATGCGGGGAGGATGTTCCCGATGGCGGGTGAGACGAGAACTAGGGGACATAGTCTTAGAATAAGGGGCTGCTCTTTCAAAACTGAGATGAGGAGGAACTACTTCACTCAGAGGGTGGTAGGTCCATGGAATATGCTGCCACAAAAAGCTGTAGAAGCTACAACATTAATTAAATTTAAAACAGAAATAGACAGTTTCCTAGAAGTAAAGGGCATTAAGGGTTACGGGGAGCGGGCAGGAATTTGGACATGAGTCTAGGTTCGGATCGGTCATGGCCCTGTGGGTAGTGGAGCGGGCCCAGGGACTGTGTAGCCTGATTCTGCTCCTATTTCGTGTGTGCAATTCTGTTAGATGCAGGAGATGGTTCTGTGATAGATAGTAGATTGGCGGTTAGGATCAGATCAGCCATGATCTTATTGAATGGCGGAGCAGGCTCGAGGGGCCGATTGGCCTACTCCTGCTCCTATTTCTTATGTTCTTATGTTCTTATGTTCATTCTGGCAGTTAGAGTGTGTTTCTACTGATCCTAATAATCCCTATACCTGGGCTGGAGATTAATATTCTGTATAAATATTGAATAAATCAGCTTCGTTTCAAACACACAGTGTGTCCAATATTTGATTTCTCCATGATCAGAGGAGCCTAATTGATGTTCTGTTACCGACTGTTCCTTTTTTGGGCCTTTTCTTACTCTAACATATATCATTTCTCACCTAGTTTGCCTTCTCAGTGGGTAGCACACTTGCCTCTGAGTCAGAAGGTTGTGGGTTCAATTCCCACTTCTGGGACTTGAGCCCATATATCTAGGCTGACACTCCAGTGCAGTACTGAGGGAGTGCAGCACTGTCTGAGGTGCTGTCTTTCTGCTGAGATGTTAAACCGAGGCCTGGTCTGCCCTCTCAGTTGAACATAAAAGATCCCATGGCACTATTCTGAAGAAGAGCAGGGGAGTTATCCCCAGTGTCCCGGCCAATATTTATCCCTCAATCAACATAACAAAAACAGATTATCTGATCATTATCACAGTGCTGTTTGTGGGAGCTTGCTAAGTGCAAATTGGCTGCTGCATTTCCTACATTACAACAGTGACTACACTTCAAAAAATCTTATATTGCACCTTTAACATCCGGTGGTCGTTAAAGGCGCTATTTTAATGCAATTCTTTTATTCTTTTCTATCTCTTTTATCATCCAGGGAGCTCTGGCTTTAGTTGGAATCATGGGAATGTACCCGAACCATCTCCTCTTTAAAGGCAGCCCGTTGCCTGCCAATCTTTGATTCCAATTTACCCGGGCCAGATCCATTCTCAACTCACTGAAACTGGCCCTCCTCCAATTAAGTATTTTTACTCCAGATTGCTCCTTGTCCTTTTCCATAGCTAATCTGAAACTTATGATACTATTATCACTCTTCCCTAAATGTTCCCCTACTGACACTTGTCCACTTGATCCACCTCATTCCCCAGAACCAGATCCAGCAGTTCCTCGTTAGGCCAGAAACGTACTGATCAAGAAAGTTCTCCTGAACACACTTCAGAAATTCTTCCCCTTTTCTGCCCTTTACACTATTACTATCCCAGTTTATATTAGGATTGTTGATGTCCCAATTATGGCTACTCCATAGATCTTGCACCTCTCTGTAAATTTCCTGCAAATTTGCTCCTCTATATCCTTCCCACGAATTGGTGGCCTATCGAATACACCTAGTACTGTAATGGCACCTCTAATTTTTCTGAACTCTAACCAAATAGATTGTGTCCTTAACCCCTTCAGGACATGCTCTCTCTCCAGCATTGTAATATTCTCCTGAATCAGTACTGCCACCCCACCTCCTATCTTTCCTGAACACCTTATATTCATGAATATTTAGTACCCAATCCTGCCCTTTTTTGAGCCAGGTTTCCATTAGCGCCACAATATCATATGTCCATGTGGCTATCTGCGCCTGCAGCTCACCAACCTTATTTACCACGCTTCGTGCGTTTACACACATGCTCTGTAAACCTGCCTTAGACCTTCTTGTATTCTCTCTTAGTCTGATCCCATCTATTACCTTACTCTGTCTTACTATAATGCTCTCTGTCTCTCCCAATCCTTTGTTTCTCCTTTCTAATGCTACATCCTGGTGCCCATCCCCCTGCCAAATTAGTTTAAACTCTCCCCAACAGCACTAGCAACTCCGCCCACACGAGGATATTGGTCCTGGCTCTGTTGAGGTGCAACCTGTCCGGCCTGTACAGGTCCCCAGCTCCCCAGAACCAGTCCCAATGTCCCAGGAATCTAAAACCCTCCCTCCTGCACCATCGCTCCAGCCATGCATTCATCTGCTCTATCCTCCGATTTATATACTCACTAGCTCGTGGCACCGGGAGTAATCCAACGATTACTACCTTTAAAGTCCTGATTTTTAATCTCTTTCCCAGCTCCCTAAAATCTGCCTGCAGGACCTCATCCCTCGTTGTACCTACGTTGTTGATACCGATATGGACCATGGCCTCTGGCTGTTCACCCTCCCCCCTCAGAATGACATCCTTGACTCTGGCACCAGGGAAGCAACATACCATCCTGGAATTACGTCTGCGGCCGCAGAAACCCCTGTCTGTTCCCCTAACTATCGAATCTCCTATCACTGTTGCTTTCCCGATCTTCCTCCTTCCCCCTTGTACAGCTGTGCCACCCGTGGTGCCACGGACTTGGCCCCGGCTGCACTTCCCAGACGAACCATCGACCTCACCCATATTCAGTAACTTTGTTTGATAATGCCCCTGTGAAGTGGCTTAGGATGTTTTATGATAAAGGCGCTATATAAATGCAAGTTTTTGTTGTTGTTGGATGTTATTAAATGACCCTGGATTTGATGTTGCCATGTAAGTGGTTCCTGGGTTTGGTGTTGCAGTGTAAATGGTCCCTGGGTTTGGTGTTGCAGTGTAAGTGGTCCTTGGATCTGGTGTCACTGTGTAAGTGGTCCCTGGGTTTGGTGTTGAAGTGTAAGTGGTCTCTGGATTTGGTGTTGCAATGTAAGTGGTCCCTGGGTTTGGTGGTGCAGTGTAAGTGGTCCCTAGGTTTGGTGTTGCAGTGTAAGTGGTCCTTGGATTTGGTGTCACAGTGTAAGTGGTCCCTGGGTTTGGTGTTGCAGTGCAAGTGGTTCCTGGATTTGGTATCATGCTGTAAGTGGTCCCTGGATTTGGTGTCACTGTGTAAGTAGCCCCTGGATTTGCTGTCACAGCGTAAGTGATCCCTGGATTTGGTGTCACAGTTTAAGTGGTCCCTGAGTTTGGTGTCTCAGTGTAAGTGGTCCCTGGATTTGGTGTCTCATTGTAAGTGGTCCCTAAGTTTGGTGTCTCAGTGTAAGTGGTCCCTGGATTTGGTGTCCCTGTGTAAGTGGTCCCTGGATTTGGTGTCCAAGTGTAAGTTGTCCATGGGTTTTATGTCAGAGCATAAGTGGTCCCTGGATTTATTTACCTCTGTCCTAATATCTCCATATTTGTCTTTATGTTAAAGTTTGTTTGATAATGCTCCTGTGAAGTGTCTTGGGACCTTTTATTATGCTAAAGGTGCTATATAAATAAAAGTTTATGTTGTTGTTGGATGTTATTAACAACAGAATCCAACCACTGCTGTCACTTGTGAACTCACTGGTGAGTCAACTGGCTGGATTCCCGATTAAATCCGTCCCCACACACAAACCAAGTGAACGGTCTCTCCCCTGTGGGAGTACATTGCTGCTGATTCAGCAGATCCCTTGTGTTTTAAAGCTCTTCTCACAGTCAGATCAGTTCAGACAAAAGCAACATACTGCGGATGCTGCAAATCTGAAAGCAAAACAGAAATTGCTGGAAATACTCAGCAGGTCAGGCAGCATCTGTGGAGAGAGAAACAGAGTGAACGTTTCAGGTCGATGACCTTTCGTCAGAACATTTAAAAGGTCTCTTATCAGTATGAACAAGTTGGTGTGAAGTGAGGTTGGTTGAACAAGTGAATCCCTTCCCACACACGGAGCAAGTAAAAGGAATTTTCAGAGGGTTGAGGGGCTGGAGGAGGTTACAGAGATAGGGAAGGGCGAGGCTATGGAAGGATTTGAAAACAAGGATGAGAATTTTAAAATCGAGGATGTGGTAAAACACCCCAAGGTGCTTCACAGGAGCGATATCAAACACAATGTGACACTGAGCCGCATAAGGGGATGTTAGGACAGATGACCAAAAGCTTGGTCTAAGAGGTAGGTTTTAAGGAGCGTCTTAAAGGAGGAGAGAGAGGCGGAGAGGTTCAGCGAGGGAATTCCGGAGCTTAGGGCCCAGGCAGCTGAAGGCACGGCCGCCAATGGTGGAGCGATTAAAAGCGGGGATGCTCAAGAGGCCAGAATCGGAGCTGCGCAGATATCTCGGAGGGTTGGAGGTCAGAAGAGATTTGGATGAGCTGAAGTTTCTGGAGGGGGGAAGATGGGAGGCCGGCCAGGAGAGCATTGGAATAGTGGAGTCTGGAGGTGACAGAGCCACAGCTGAACATAAGAACATAAGAAATAGGAGCAGGAGTAGGCCAATCGGCCCCTCGAGCCTGCTCCGCCATTCAATAAGATCATGGCTGATCTGATCCTAACCGCCAATCTACTATCTATCACAGAACCATCTCCTGCATCTAACAGAATTGCACACACGAAATAGGAGCAGAATCAGGCTACACAGTCCCTGGGCCCGCTCCACTACCCACAGGGCCATGACCGATCCGAACCTAGACTCATGTCCAAATTCCTGCCCGCTCCCCGTAACCCTTAATGCCCTTTACTTCCAGGAAACTGTCTATTTCTGTTTTAAATTTAATTAATGTTGTAGCTTCTACAGCTTTTTGTGGCAGCATATTCCATGGACCTACCACCCTCTGAGTGAAGTAGTTCCTCCTCATCTCAGTTTTGAAAGAGCAGCCCCTTATTCTAAGACTATGTCCCCTAGTTCTCGTCTCACCCGTCATCGGGAACATCCTCCCCGCATCCACCCGATCCAACCCCTTCACAATCTTATATGTTTCAATAAGATCGCCTCTCATTCTTCTGAACTCCAATGAGTAGAGTCCCAATCTACCCAACCTCTCCTCATATGACCACCCCCTCATCCCCGGGATTAACCGAGTGAACCTTTTTTGCACTGCCTCGAGAGCAAGGATGTCTTTCCTTAAGTAAGGACACCAAAACTGTATGCAGTATTCCAGGTGCGGTCTCCCAATACCTTGTACAACTGAAGCAATACCTCCCTATTTTTATATTCTATCCCCCTAGCAATGAAAGCCAACATTCCATTTGCCTTCTTAATCACTTGCTGCACCTGCATACTAACCTTTTGAGTTTCGTGCACCAGGACCCCCAGATCCCTTTGCACTTCAGTACTCTCCAGTTTCTTGCCATTAAGATAATAAATTGCTCTAGGATTTTTCCTGCCAAAGTGCATCACCTCACACTTTCCAGTGTTGTATTCCATCTGCCAAATCTCTGCCCACTGAGGCTTTCAGCAGGAGATGGGCTGAAGCAGGAATGACCAGGGTCCATGTTTGGCAGGAAAATTGAGGAGAAGCGAATATAAACTAAATGATGAAAGGTCATCGACCTGAAACGTCAACTCTCTTTCTCTCTCCACGGATGCTGCCTGGCCTGCTGAGTTTTTCCAGCGTTTTCTGTTGTTATTTCGGATTTCCAGCATCCGCAGTATTTTGCTATCGTATAAACTAAATGATACAAGTTTAGTGGGGGTGCAGGAACAGAGAGACCTGGGAGTCTATGTAGACAAATCTTTGAAGGTGGTCGGACAAGTTGAGAAGGCTGTTAAAGAAGCCGATGAGATCCTAAACATTATAAGTAGAGGCACAGAGAACAAAACAAGGAAGTTCGGCCAAACCTTTCTCAAACACTGGTTCAGCCTCAGCTGGAATATTTTGTTCAATTCTGGGCCTCACAATTTAGGAATGACGTCAAGATCTTCGAGAGGGTGCAGAGGAGATTTACTAGAATGGTTCTGGGGATGAGGGACTTCAGTTATGTGGAGAGACTCGAGAAGGTGAGAATTAGGAGCAGGAGTAGGCCACATGGTCCCTTGAGCCTGTTCCGCCTTTCGGTAAGATCATGGTTGATGTTGGACCTCAACTCCACTTTCCCGCCCGATCTCCATATCCCTTGATTCCCCGAGAGCCCAAAAATCTCTCGATCTCAGCCTTGAATATACTCAGTGAGAAGCTGGGGTTGTTCTCCTTAGAGCAAAGAAGGTTAAGGGGAGATTTAATAGAGGTGTTCAAAATCATGGAGGGTTTTGATAGAGTAAATAAGGAGAAACTGTTTCCAGTGGCAGAAAGGTCGGAAACCAAAGGACACAGATTTAATGTGATTGGTAAAAGAATCAGAGGCGACATGAGGAGAATGTTTTGACGCAGCGAGTTGTGATCTGGAAAGCACTGCCTGAAAGGGCGGTGGAAGCAGCTTCAATAATAACATTCAAAAGAGAGTTGGATAAATACTTGAAGGGAAAATATTTCCAGGGCTCTGGGGAAAGAGCAGGGGTGTGGAACTAATTGGAGAGTTCTACCAAAGAGCCGGCACAGGCAGGACGGGCCGAGTTACCTCCTTCTGTGCTGTGTCATTCTCTGATTCTATGACGTGTCAGGTTCATGCGATTTAAGGAGCATCACAGGGTTTGTGTAAGAATTATCCCGTTTGGAGCCAACATGTCCAGGTTATGTAAATTGGGCATGTTTACACTGGAAAAGAGTTCGAGAGGTGATATTATTGCTGTTTTTAGGATTGTAAAGGGACCAGATAATGTCGAGCACCACAATTTATTTCACCTTGTCCAGACAGTAGAACCAGAGGACACGGCCTGCGCTTGAAGGGGGTCAATTCACCCAATCTGCTGAAAGAGTATTTCAGTCAGTGAGTGGTCAATCTCTGGACAGGCTGCCGAGGGAGACATAAGAACATAAGAACATAAGAAATAGGAGCAGGAGTAGGCCAATCGGCCCTTCGAGCCTGCTCCGCCATTCAATAAGATCATGGCTGATCTGATCCTCACCTCAAATCTAAAGAACACAAGAAGTAGGAGCAGGACCTGACCACTCAGCCCCTGGGCCCGCTCCGCCACCCACAGGGCCTCGACCGATCCGAACTCAGCCTCATGTCCAATTTCCTGCCCGCTCCCCGTAACCCCTAATTCCCTTTACTTCTAGGAAACTGTCTATTTCTGTTTTAAATTTATTTAATGATGTAGCTTCCACAGCTTCCTGGGGCAGCAAATTCCACAGACCTACTACCCTCTGAGTGAAGAAGTTTCTCCTCATCTCAGTTTTGAAAGAGCAGCCCCTTATTCTAAGATTATGCCCCCTAGTTCTAGTTTCACCCATCCTTGGGAACATCCTTACCGCATCCACCCGATCAAGCCCCTTCACAATCTTATATGTTTCAATAAGATCGCCTCTCACTCTTCTGAACTCCAATGAGTAGAGTCCCAATCTACTCAACCTCTCCTCATATGTCCAGCCCCTCATCCCGGGGATTAACCGAGTGAAGCTTCTTTGTACTGCCTCGAGAGCAAGTATGTCTTTTCTTAAGTATGGACACCAAAACTGTATTCAGTATTCCAGATGCGGTCTCACCAATACCTTATTTAACTGCAGCAATACCTCCCTGTTTTTATAATCTATCCCCCTAGCAATAAAAGCCAACATTCCGTTGGCCTTCTTGATCACCTGCTGCACCTGCATACTAACTTTTTGATTTTCTTGCACTAGGACCCCCAGATCCCTTTGTACTGCAGTACTTTCCAATTTCTCGCCATTAAGATAATAACTTGCTCTCTGATTTTTCCTGCCAAAGTGCATAACCTCACATTTTCCAATATTGTATTGCATCTGCCAAATCTCCGCCCACTCACCCAGCTTGTCTATATCCCCTTGTAGGTTTTTTATGTCCTCCTCACTTTCTACTTTCCCTCCCATCTTTGTATCATCTGCAAACTTTGTTATGTTACTCTCGGTCCCCTCCTCCAAATCGTTAATATAGATTGTAAAGAGTTGGGGACCCAGCACCGACCCCTGCGGAACACCACTGGAGACATTTAGTGTTGATTCATTCAAATGCAAATTAAATAGACTTCATTCCTAGTATAACACTTGGGCACACAGTGTGTGAGTAATTAGAGACATGACATGTGGTAAGTGCAGCGTGCTCGGGAGGAACAGGTGACTGTGGTCCTATGGTTCCTAAAGCTCTCCACCACTGGGGTTTTCCTCGCCTCATGTCTGGGTCTGTTGCAGACTCACTGATAGAGATTGATCGCTGTGATTAGGCAACAACTCCATTACCATTGTATCATGGGACTACCAGGATGGTAGAAGGCCAATCAGATGAGGACTGAAATAATCCAGAGTAAGAAAGGAGAAACGGCCCAAAAATGGAAAGACATTAATTAGTGTCCTCTTATCATGGAGACATCACGGACTCGATACAAAGTGTGCTTGAAACAAATCGGTTTTATTCAACATTTAACCAGAATATTAAACTCCAGCCCAGTTACAGAGATTATTAAGATCAGCAGAAACAATAACCACCTGTCAGAATGAACATGGTTCAGTCATGGATGTAATTAACAGCATCAGTAACATCAGAATCCAACCCCTGCAGTCACTTGTGAACTCACTGGTGTCTCAGCAGGTGGGATGATCGAGTGAATCTCATCCCACACACAGAGCAACTGAACGGCCTCTCCCCGGTGTGAACTCGCTGGTGTCTCAGCAGGGTGGATGAATGAGTGAATCCCTTCCCACACTCAGAGCAAGTGAATGGCTTCTCCTCAGTGTGAACTCGCTGGTGCTGCAGCAGGTGGGATGACTGAATGAATCCCTTCCCACACTCGGAGCAGGTGAACAGCCTCTCCCTGGAGTGAACTCGCTGGTGTCTCAGGAGGTGGGATGATCGAGTGAATCCCATCCCACACTCAGGGCAGGTGAATGGCCTCTCCCCAGTGTGAACTCGCTGGTGTGTCAGCAGGGTGGATGACTCAGTGAATCCCTTCCCACACTCGGAGCAGGTGAACGGTCTCTCCCCAGTGTTAACTCGCTGGTGTGTCAGCAGGTTGAATGACTCAGTGAATCCCTTCCCACACATGGAGCAGGTGAACGGCCTCTCCCCGATGTGAACTCGCTGGTGCTGCAGCAGGTGGGATGACCGAGTGAATCCCTTCCCACACTCAGAGCAGGTGAACGGTCTCTCCCCAGTGTGACTGCGCCGATGGGTTTCCAGCTGGGATGGGTAATTGAATCCCTTCCCACAGTCCCCACATTTCCACGGTTTCTCCGTTTTGCCGGTGTCCTTGTGTCTCTCCAGATTGGACGATCAGTTGAAGGCTCGTCACACATAGAACACGTGTACGGTTTCTCCCCGCTGTGAGTGGTGCGATGTGTTTTCAGGCTGAGTAACTGGTTAAAGCTCTCTCCAGTCAGTGCACTGGAACACTCTTGACGTGATGTTTACTTTGAATTTCCGGTCTGCAAATCCTCTCCTTCTAATACCCTGTAAAAGGAGTTTACAAAACTCATGACTGTAAATACAGGATAGAAATTCAGAACAGACAATTCCAGTGTTTATGCAACATTCTTTCCTCTCTTGTTCCCACAAACATGTGGTCCAATCAAACAAAAAGAAGACGAAATAAGCAACAAAGTCCTAACAAAGCAGAGGGAACCTTCCCAACTGAACCAGAATGTTGTTCCCAGTGTCTGTGAGACACTCTGTACCCTGAGGTGCCCACCGGTCACGGAATGTATCAAGCGTACCGGTGGACACTGCATGCTCCCTCTCCAGTGCCACCCGGGCTCGGACAAGACCGCGGGAGAGAGGCAGGCAGCCAGAGTGACCCCCCATGGGCCTCGTCCATCCTGGACCTACAAATTGCTGTTTTAGCCTGGCCCAAGGGCAGGTCCAGGAGAAGATCCTCCGACTTACCCACCCCCCTCCGCACCGAGCGGCCAAAGATTAGGAGCGTGGGGCTAAAGTCTGAGCAAAAGTTGAGGAGCTGCCCCTTCAGGTAACTCTCCAGCGGCTGCAGCCTCTCACACTGAATATATACCTGGCCCATGGACTCCTCCAGACCACAAACATCACATGCGGCCTGGAAGTGGGTGAAGGTGCTGAAAAAGCTGTTGCCCAGGATGATCCATCTCACGGGCACAGGGACCCTGAAGCCCCGCCCACTCACTGCTCCTGTACAAAGATGGCCGCGCATGCGCCGCGACCCCCCTTACCAAGATGGCGACCAGTGACACCGCGGGGCAAACACGGGGCCTGTGGGCTCTTACTCGGGGCCCGAAGCCTACCCCAGGTGTTGATGGAGCTTCCCTGCCCACCCGCGGGTCCAATTCCTCCCCCGCGCCCACAATCTCCTACCGCCACCCGAGCCGCCGACCCCGCTTCAATCCGTCTCCAGCACTGCCACTGCGCATGCTCAGAGCACCGCCCGGTTCCCGCGCCTGCGCCCTGGGCTCCTGTGGTCATTGATAGGGCACTTTCTGCCCCGCGATGCATTCTGGGTAAACACATCGCCATTGAAAACCCCAATCGTGAACAGAAATAAAATAGTCAGCCCATCGAGATTCCGGCCGGGGGGGCAATGAACAAATTTAATAATTAAATTATTAAAAATTTTTAACAGTGCCCGGACCTGCAGTATGTACAATCTGCAAGATGGCCAAAATCAGGCCGTTTGCCAGTGAGCAGAATGGATGGTTAATTCCGCCACAAAACAAAAGTCAGCGGGTGGGTGAGACGGGACGTTTCTCGGACTGGCAGCAAGTGAGAAGTAGTGTCCTGCAGGGATCTGTGCTGAGCCCACTTTTGTTCACCATAATTTGGACTCAGAAATTGGAGGTACATTGAAACAGGAGTAGGCTTGTTCCACCATTCAATTAGATCATGGCTGATCTGTATCTTAACTTCTTCTACTCGCTTTGGTAAACCCTTAATACCCTAACCTGACAAATATCCATCAATCTCAGTTAATAGTCCCTCCAGCCCCAATCTCAATGGGGTGTTGTCGCAATTTGTGTGCTGTAGCTAATAATGCACTAAAATACAGGAAAACATAAACAGACTTACAAACTGGGCAGATAAATGGGAAATTAATTTCAATATAGTGAAATGGGAAATGTTTCATTTTGGTAGGAGGAATATGGAGGTCAGATATTGCTTAGAAGGTAAGAAACTAAATAGGGTAGAGGAGCAAAGTGATCTGGTAATACACACACATAAATCGTTAACATTAGTTGTAACATAAACAGAGACATGGAATATAGAGCTGGGGTATTGGGCCGTGATGTGTTCATCTTGTTGATTCTAAATCTTTGCCAATTATTTGATGCGATCTGTTTACTTGTACTTATTTTTTTTAAATATACTTGCTGAGTGGATTCAAATTTAAACTGAAAGCAGGTTTGCAGGCGTGATGCTCTATTCACACATCGAAGGTGAGAGAGATGTTGTGGGACACACGCTCAGTCCAGTAGCTGAAAGTGATTAACAGACTGGGTTTTGTGTTTAGTGATCCCGGGCGTGTTACCGAGACCTTCCCTGGATACCAAGGCTAGGAGAGGCACTCTGGAAGATATGGGGAACTGGGACTTGTCCATGAGAGTAACCGACGGTACGAGAACTGAAATAATCTCGAGTTAGAAAGGAGAAAAGGCACAAAAATGGAGCAGTCGGTAACAGGACATCAATTAGTCTCCTCTTATCAAAGAACATAAGAAATAGGAGCAGGAGTAGGTCATATGACCCTAGAGCCTGGCCCGCCAATCAGTAAGATCATGGCTGATCTTCTACCTCAACTCCACTTTCCTGCACCAACCCCATATCCCTTGATTCCCTTACTATTCAAAAATCTATCGATCTCTATCTTGAATATACTCAAAGACCGAGCCTCCACAGCCCTCTGGGATAGATAATTCCAAAGATTCATCACCCTCCGAGTGAAGAAATTTCTCCTCATCTCAGTCCTAAATGGCCAAACCCTTTTTATGAGACTGTGACCCGAGGTTCTAGACTTCTCAGCCAGGGAAAACATCCTCTCTGCATCTACCCTGTCAAGTCCTGAAAGAATTTTGTAAATTTCAATTAGATCAACTCTCATTCTTCTAAACTCTAATCTCAGACACATCAAATATCGACACACTGTGTTATTATAAATATCAAAATATTAAACTCCAGCCCAGTTATAGGGGTTATTAACATCACCAGAAACAACCCCCAAATGTCACAATGTACATGGTTCAGTCCTGGATGTGATTAACAGCAGGAATAACAGCAGAATCCAACACCTGCAGTCACTTGTGAACTTGCTGGTGTCTCAGCAGGCTGGATGACCGAGTGAATCCCTTCCCACACTCAGAGCAGGTGAACGGCCTCTCCCCGGTGTGAACTCGCTGGTGTGTTAGCAGGTGGGATGACTGAATGAATCCCTTCCCACACTCAGAGCAAGTGAACGGCCTCTCCCCGGTGTGAGTACGTTGGTGTGCTGTGAGGCCAGATGACTGAGAGAATCCCAGCCCACATTCAGAGCAGGTGAACGTCCTCTCCCCAGTGTGAACTCGCTGGTGAGTTAGAAGGTGGGATGACCGAGTGAATCCCTTCCCACACATGGAGCAGTTGAACGGCCTCTCCCCAGTGTGAACTCGCTGGTGTTTCAGCAGGTCGGATGACTGAGTGAATCCCTTCCCACACTCAGAGCAGGTGAACGGTCTCTCCCCGGTGTGACTGCGATGATGAATTTCAAGCTGAGACGGGGAACTGAATCCCTTCCCACATTTCCCACATTTCCACGGTTTCTCCGTGGTGCGGGTGTCCCTGTGTCTCTCCAGGTTGGACGATCAGTTGAAACCTTGTCCACACAGAACACGTGTACGGTTTCTCCCCGCTGTGAATGGTGCGATGTTTCTTCAGGCTGTGTAACTGGTTAAAGCTCTTTCCACAGTCAGTGCACTGGAACACTCTCACTCGGGTGTGTGTGTCTCGGTGCTTTTCCAGTCACACTGATGTTTGAAATCTTTTCCCACAGACAGAACAGACAAACATTTCTCCTTCCACATTCAAAGGCCGATGATATTCAGGTCCTGAGGAATGGAGTGACTCTGTCAGATCTTGACGTGATGTTTGGTTTGAGTTTCCCGTCTGCAAATCCTCCCCTTCTAATACCCTGTAAAAAGAGGTTACAAAAGTCATCACTGTAAATACAGGACAGAAATTCAGAACAGACAATTCTAGTTTCTATGCAACATTCTTTCCTCTCTTGTTCCCCAAATCTGTAAATCCCCGTCCCACACACTCTCCCTCCTCCCTGTGCTGAAATCCAAACCAATCGCACTTACTTCAAACTTCTTTTCTCTTTTCCTAGTTTTCTGAGTGCCACAACTCTGCGTTCAGTTCGACAATAACTGGTTCCACTCTCTCCCTCTCCTGCCCTGAAGGTGATTCCTCTAACTGGTTTCATTCCTGCACTAACTTGTTCTGTGTCTCCGCTGAAGGTGCTGACTCTGGCTGGGTTCAGTTGTGCAATAACTGGTTCCCTCCCTCCCTCTCCTGCCCTGAAGGTGATTCCTCTGACTGGTTTCATTCCTGCACTAACTTGTTCTGTGTCTCCGCTGAAGGTGCTGACTCTGGCTGGGTTCAGTTGTGCAATAACTGGTTCCACTCTCTCCCTCTCCTGCCCTGAAGGTGATTCCTCTGACTGGTTTCATTCCTGTACTAACTTGTTCTGTGTCTCCGCTGAAGGTGCTGACTCTGGCTGGGTTCAGTTGTGCAATAACTGGTTCCTTCTCTCCCTCTCCTGCCCTGAAGGTGTTGACGCTTGGCTGTGTTTATTTCTGCATGAACTGCTTCCTCTCCCTCCATTGAAGGTGCTGACTCTGGCTGAGTTCAGTGCTACAATCGTTGGGTTCTCCTGTGGAAGAGGTAAGGTCAGTGACGGTCTGAGAATTGATGGTGTGGTGTTCAGTAGTGGGGTTATGGTCCAGGGGAGGCAGGAGGAGTTGTGTCTCTTCAAACAAAGGGTTAATCATCGTAACAATCGTGTTTTGCCAACCCCACTTGAGGTAATCAGCTGAAGAAACTAATATAACAATGCATTGTCTTTATATTGTCGTTGTGTTGACTTTTAGCCTGTGTGTTAAATCGGTAAGTATGATTCTTTCCAGACCCACCCAAACCCATCTCCATTTCTCCTTATTTACAGACGCTCCCTGACCAGTCTGCATTTCTCCTCCATTTACAGAAACTCCCTGACCAGTCACCATTTCTCCTCCATTTACAGATGCTCCCTGACCACTCTCCATTTACAAATGCTCCCTGACCACTCTCCATTTCTCCTCCAATTACAGACGCTCCCTGACCACTCTCCATTTTTCCTCCATTTACAGACGCTCCCTGACTAGTCTCCGTTTCTCCTCCATTTACAGATGCTCCCTGACCAGTCTCCATTTCTCCTCCATTTACAGACGCTCCCTGACCAGTCACCATTCCTCCTCCATTTACAGACGCTCCCTGACCAATCCCCATTCCTCCTCCATTTACAGACGCTCCCTGACCAGTTACCATACTCCTCCATTCACAGACGCTCCCTGACTAGTCTCCATTTCTCGTCAATTTCAGACGCTCCCTGACCAGTCACCATTTCTCCTCAATTACAGACGCTCGCTGACCAGTCTCCATTTCTCCTCCATTTACAGACGCTTCCTGAACACTCTCCATTTTTCCTCCATTTACAGACGCTCCCTGACCACTCTCCATTTCTCCTCCATTTACAGATGCTCCCTGACCAGTCTCCATTTCTCCTCCATTTACAGACTCTCCCTGACTAGTCCCCATTTCTCCTCCATTTACAGACGCTCCCTGACCACTCTCCATTTCTCCTCCATATACAGACGCTCCATGACCACTCTCCATTTCTCCTCCATTTACAGACGCTCCCTGACCACTCTCCATTTCTCCTCCATTTACAGACGCTCCCTGAACAGTCTCCCTTTCTCCTCGTTTACAGACGCTCCCTGACCACTCTCCATTTCCCATTTACAGACTCTTCCTGACTAGTTTCCATTTCTGCTCCATTTACAGACGCTCCCTGACCAGTCACCGTTCCTCCTCCATTTACAGACGCTCCCTGACCAGTCCCCATTCCTCCTCCATTTACAGACGCTCCCTGACCAGTCCCCATTCCTCCTCCATTTTCAGACGCTCCCTGATCAGTCTCTAATTTCCCTCCATTTACAGACGCTCCCTGACCAGTCCCCATTCCTCCTCCATTTTCAGACGCTCCCTGAATAGTCTCTATTTTTCCTCCATTAACAGACGCTCCCTGACCAGTCTCCATTTCTCCTCCATTTACAGACGCTCCCTGACTCGCTGGGGATTTCCCAGCACTTCCTGGTTGTCCCTGAGTTTGTGTCTTAAACTGGCGGGTAGTTGTGGGGAGGCGGATAATGTTGAGTGTTTTCTCCGGGCCGGGCCTGGGGCCGCACTCGGGGTGTGAGCAGCCCGCGTTTCACCGGGGTTTATTAACCCGATCCCTGAGCTCTCTCACCTGAGTGCCAAGATCCGCGCATGCTCTGCTCACACTGCCCGGGTGATTGACGGGAGCTCCGGACCAATAGGAAGAGCGGGGCGGGGCTGGAGGACAGTGCGGGCGGCTGGTCCTCCAATCAATCGGAGTGTGTGAGGGGCGGGGCTTGCGGCATCCAGTGGGCGGGGCTGAGCTCGGATCTCCCTCATTGGCTGAAACTCTGCATCATTTTCAAACCTGATTTCTCTCAAACTCCAGGAGAAAACTGGACCTTTCTGTTGTGGCTTTGAACAGATGGAACCCTGTGGGGTGGAGCAAACATTGCAGCATTTGGCAAATGTGAAGAGGACGGTGAATGACTTCAGTGTGAATACATGGGTTAGTAGATTAAACAGGTCGATGTCAGATGAAATTTAACATAGAGATATGTGAAGTGATACATTTTGGGAGGAAGAATGAGAGGAAACGTATATTGAATTGAAACATACAAGATTCTGAAGGGGATTGACAGGGTAGATGCTTAGAGGTTGTTTCCCCTGGCTGGAGTGTCCAGAACTAGGGGGCATAGTCTCAGGATAAGGGGTCGGCCATTTAAGACCGAGATGAGGAGGAATTTCTTCACTCAGAGGGTTGTGAATCTGTGGAATTCTCTGCCCCAGAGGGCTGTGAATGCTGAGTCTTTGAGTATATTCAAGGCTGAGTTAGATAGATTTTTGCACTCTAGGGGAATCAAGGGATATGGAGATCGGGCGGGAAAGCGGAGTTGAGGTGGATGATCACCCATGATCTTGTTGAATGGCGGAGCAGGCTCGAGGGGCCGTGTGACCTACTCCTGCTCCTAATTCTTATGATCTTTTCTGATGGTCTTAATCTGCCCGGCAACTTTCCTTTCAGTGAAGAGAGACAAGAAAGACCAAAGTGCCGTTTGCCCCTCTCAGTGTGGCCCTGAAGGACTGTGTCCAGGTTGTAGTTCTGTTCCCGCCGTACGATCCTCCCCCCAGATTGTCCTTTCTGAGCTCCAGCCAGGTGATGCTAAACACTCAGGTGGGAACGACAAAAATCCACAACAATGTGTTTAAAGCAAACTGATTTATTTGACATTTATCCAGAAATTTAAACTCCAGCCCAGTTACAGGGGTTATTAACATCAGCAGAAACAAAGCCCAGCTGCAAGTGTGAATATGATTCAGTTCAGGACATAATTAACAGCAGCAATAACACAGAATCCAACACCTGCAGTCACTTGTGAACTCGCTGGTGTCTCAGCAGGTCGAATGACTGAGTGAATCCCTTCCCACACTCAGAGCAGGTGAATGGCCTCTCCCCAGTGTGAACTCGCTGGTGTGTCAGCAGGCTGGATGACTGAGTGAATCCCTTCCCACACTCAAAGCAGGTGAACGGCCTCTCCCCAGTGTGAACTCGGTGGTGTGTCAGCAGGTTGGATGAACGAGTGAATCCCTTCCCACACTCGGAGCAGGTGAACGGCCTCTCCCCGGTGTGAGTGCGCTGGTGCAAAGTGAGGTGAGATGATCTCCTGAACCCAGTCCCGCAGTGAGAGCATCTGAAAGGTCTCTCGTCAGTGTGAACACGTTGATGACAGATCAGTTCCCCGGAACTTTTACAGCACTTTCCACAGTCCGGGCATATAAAAGGTCTCTCGTCAGTGTGAACTCGCTGGTGTTTCAGAAGGTCGGATGAACGAGTGAATCCCTTCCCACACTCAGAGCAGGTGAACGGCCTCTCCCCAGTGTGAACTCGCTGGTGTGTCAGCAGGTTGGATGACTCAGTGAATCCCTTTCCACACTCAGAGCAGGTGAACAGCCTCTCCCCAGTGTGAACTCGCTGGTGTTTCAGCAGGTTGGATGAACACGTGAATCCCTTTCTACACTCAGAGCAGGTGAACGGCCTCTCCCCAGAATGAACTCGCTGGTGTTTCAGCAGGTCGGATGACCGAGTAAATCCCTTCCCACACTCGGAGCAGGTGAACGGTCTCTCCCCAGTGTGAACTCGCTGGTGTGTCAGCAGGTGGGATGACTGAGTGAATCCCTTCCCACACTCAGAGCAGGTGAACGGCCTCTCCCCAGTGTGAACTCGCTGGTGATGCAGCAGGTGGGATGATTGAGTGAATCCCTTCCCACACTCGGAGCAGGTGAATGGCCTCTTCCCGGTCTGACTGTGCTTGTGTCTCGACAGGCCAGAGGATCGGCTGAAGCCTCGTCCACACACAGAACACGTGTACGGTTTCTCCCCGCTCTGAACGGTGCTTTCTGCTTCCATGCTCAATGGTCCTGATGAATCGAGTGACTCTGTCAGATCTTGAAGTGATGTTTGGTTTGAGTTTCCCGTCTGCAAATCCTCCCCTTCGAACAGCCTGTAAAATGAATTTAAAACAGGAAAAAGGGAGTGTGAGAGAGAACCCACAAAAACACAAAGGCAGGTTGTGAAATTGAGCGGAATGAATCTGGGAATTTGTGGGGCCGGCACTAGAAAAAGTGACCATGAAAGCTGCCGGATTGTCATAAAAATCCAACTGGTTCACTAATGTCCTTCAGGGAAGGGAACCCGCCACCCGGTCTGGGCCTACACAAGACTCTGACCTCTATGGGAGGAGAGAGAGCGAGGTGGGAGGGGGAGGAGTGAAGGAGAGCGACTTTATACATCTGTAACTCGACTAGACCTTTGACAGCACCTCCCAAACACGCGACCTCCACCACCTAGAAGGACAAGGGCAGCAGGTGCATGGGAACACCATCTCCTCCCAGTTCCCCTCCAAGTCACACACTATCCTGACTTGGGCATATATCGCCGTTCCTACATCGTCGCTGGGTGAAAATCCTGGAACTCCTCACCTAACAGCATTCTGAGAGTACCTTCACCACACGGACTGCAGAGGTTCAAGAAGAAGGCACAGCATCACCTTCTCAACGGGCAACTGGCAATATATGCTGGCCTTGCTAGTGACACCCACATCGAATAAATTAAAAAAATCTGTATATATAAAATGGATTGAAAGCCTTGTTCCGAAAACGATAATCTTTTGCACTGTACGGACAGTGTCTGTTTTGCAACTTAATCTCCCCTAGAATCCACCTCCCTTCCCAGTCCCACAGTGGAAATTGTTGGGTCCCACTGGGCTCAGAAGTACAGGGGGTTAAACCCAGCAGCTTCTCCCCCCTCTCCACTCCAGCTCAAACTGATGCAACAAGACAGCCCTACACAGGAGTCCAGGGAGCGAGTTCCACATCCACCGCCCACCCTGATGCTAACCGGCTCTGAATTGCTCCATCTGCTGTATAAATGCAAGTTGTTGTGTTTCTTGTCTGGGGGAGGCGATGCACCCTGGGGTTAATGGTGCCGGGGCCCTGGCCGCACGTCCGCCGGCTCTGACTCGGGGACTGAGACCCGCACTCGGTGTTGTTGAGGGATTCTAACCCTGGGACTGTACATGGGGAATCCAACCCTGGGACTGTACATGGGGATTCCAACCCTGGGACTGTACATGGGGATTCCAACCCTGCGACTGTACATGGAGATTCCAACCCTGGGACTGTACATGGGGATTCCAAACCTGGGACTGTACATGGGAATTCTAACCCTGGGACAGTACATGGGGATTCAAGCCCTGGGACTGTACATGGGGATTCTAACCCTGGGACTGTACATGGGGATTCCAACCCTGGGACTGTACATGGGGATTCAAGCCCTGGGACTGTACATGGGGATTCAAGCCCTGGGACTGCACATGGGGATTCTAACACTGGGACTGTACATGGGGATGCCAACTCTGGGACTGTACATGGGGATTCAAGCCCTGGGACTGTACATGGGGATTCAAGCCCTGGGACTGTACATGGGGATTCCAACCCTGGGACTGTACAAGGGGATTCCAACCCTGGGACTGTACATGGGGATTCCAACCCTGGGACTGAACATGGGGATTCCAACCCTGGGACTGTACAAGGGGATTCTAACCCTGGGACTGAACATGGGGATTCCAACCCTGGGACTGTACAAGGGGATTGTAACCCTGGGACTCTACATGGGGATTCCAATCCTGGGACTGTACATGGGGATTCTAACCCTGTGACTGTACAAGGGGAGCCCAGCTCTGGGGTTCTTCTGTTACAATTGTGTGGGATGGTAACCGTATGCTTTGCTTTTACCAGCGCCTTCAGGAGAGATGGTGAGAAATCCGAAGTGTGGAGAGTTTGAATCAAATACCAGATGGCTTGCATCCCTGGTTGCTAAGGGAATTGGGGAAGGAGATAGCAGAATGGCTTGCCATAATTTTCCAAACTTCTCTAGATGCGGGGGAGGTGCCTGAGGATTGGAAAGTGGCAAATGTGACACCATTGTTCAAGAAAGTGTGTAACGACAATCCTAGTAACTACAGGCCAGTCAGTTTAACATCAGTGGTCGGTAAAGTTTTAGAAACAATAATCAAGAAAAAAAATTAACGGGCTTTTGGAGAGTTTTAAGCTAATTAAGGAAAGCCAACACGGATTTGTAAAAGGCAGATCATGTTTGACTAATCTAATTGAATTTTTTGATGAAGTAACAGAGAGGATTGATGAAGGGAATGCAGTGGATGTTGTTTACATGGATTTTCGGAAGGCGTTTGACAAAGTACCACAGAGAAGGCGGCTTTACAAAATGGGGGCTCATGTAATAGGTGGGTCAGTGGCACCTTGGATAAGGAATTGGCTTAAGGACAGAAAACAGCGAGTTGTGGTAAATGGCAGTTTTTCAGACTGGAGGATGGTAGACAGTGGTGTTCCCCAAGGGTCAGTGCTGGGCCACTGCTTTTTTTGATATATATAAATGACCTGGATATTGGAATAGAGAGTAGAATTTCTAAATTTGCCGATGACACCAAACTTGGGGGTGTGGCAAACAGTGATGATGATATCAATCGACTGCAACATGACATAGAAAGGCTAGCAGAATGGGCAGACAAGTGGCAGATGGAATTTAATACAGAGAAGTGTGAGGTGATGTATTTTGGCAGAAGGAACAGGGAGAGGCAATATACACTTAATGGCACAGTTTTAAAGAGTGTGCAGGGACAGAGGGACCTGGGAGTTAATGTGCATAGGTCCCTAAAGGTGGCAGGACATATTGAAAAAGTGGTTAACAAAGCATATGGGATCTTGGGCTTCATAAATAGAGGTATTGAGTACAAAAGTAGAGAAGTTATGCTGAACCTGTATAAAGCGCTGGTTAGGCCACAACTGGAGTATTACATCCAGTTCTGATCACCACACTTTCGGAAGGATGTGAAGGCTCTTGAGAGGGTGCAGAGGAGATTTACCAGAATGGTTCTGGGGATGGAGGATCTTAGCTACAAGGACAGGTTGGAGAAGCTGGATTTGTTTTCATTAGAGCAAAGGAGGTTGAGGGGTGATTTGATAGAGGTGTACAAGATTATGACATGCTTGGATAGGCTAGACGGGGAAAGGCTGTTCCCACTAGTTGATGGTACAAGGACTAGGGGACACAGATTTAGGTTTTGGGCGAGAGCTACAAGGGGATGTGAGGAAAAACTTTTTTACGCAGCGAGCGGTGAGGACCTGGAACTCGCTGCCGACGATAGTGGTGGAAGCGGAGACACTTAATGTTTTCAAGGGGAGACTGGATAGGCACTTGAGGGAAATAAACTTGCAGGGCTACGGGGATAGAGCAGGGAAATGGGATTGAATGGATTGCTGTACAGAGAGCCGGCATGCACTCGATGGGCCGAATGGCCTCCTCTGTGCCATCATGACTCTATGAAGGTGCTGACTCAGGCTGGGTTCAGTTCCACACTCACTGGTTCTCCTCCCGCTCCTCCCCTGAAGGTGCTGACTCTGGCTGGGTTCAGTTCTACACTCACTGGTTACCCTCCTTCTCCTCCCCTGAAGGTGCTGACTCTGGCTGGGTTCAGTTCTACACTCACTGGTTCCCCTCCCTCTCCTCCCCTGAAGGTGCTGACTCTGGCTGGGTTCAGTTCCACACTCACTGGTTCCCCTCCCTCTCCTCCCTTGAAGGTGCTGACTTTGGCTGGGTTCAGTTCCACACTCACTGGTTCCCCTCCCTCTCCTCCCCGGAAGGTGCTGACTCTGGCTGGGTTCAGTGAGACACCCACTGGTTCCCCTCCCTCTCCTCCCCTGAAGGTGCTGACTCTGTCTGGGTTCAGTTCACTCACTGGTTCCCCTCCCTCTCCTCCCCTGAACGTGCTGACTCTGGCTGGGTTCAGTTCTACATTTACTGGTTCCCCTCCCTCGCCTCCCCTGAAGGTGCTGACTCTGGCTGGGTTCAGTTCACTCACTGGGACCCTGAAGCCCCGCCCACTATTGGTCCCTTTCCAAAGAGGGCGGCGCATGCGCTGTACTGCTCGATGTAACAAGAGGGAGACGTACAAACCATCAGCTTTTCTTTACAAAGATGGCCGCCGTTAACCCGGGCCTGTTCCCGGGAAAAAAGCCTCCGAGCTGCAAACACGGGACCTGTAGGTTCTCATTCGGGGCTTGCGGCCTACAGCAGGTGTTTATGAAGCCCACCCACCGGGTACGTTACCTCCCTGCGCCCCGCTGATTCGTAATCGGCGAAAAAATCGCGACGCCGACCTTTCAGCGCCTCCGCACTCGCCCGGTTCTGATCACAGTGACACTGCGCATGCTCCAAATAGAGGCGGGAACTGCGCCTGCGCACTGGGCTCCTCCACTGAGAATGGGGCACATTCTCCACCGCGGGGCATGCTGGGGAACATTGAAAGCCCCAATTCGTGAATGGAGAATGAGATTTCTGTGAACCCATTGAGAGAAAATTCATCAATAATTCACACAGAAACCCCAGTGCACGGGCACTCTGCCATGGTTCAGTCCTGGATGTGATTAATAACAGAATCCAAACCCCTGCAGTCACCTGTGAACTCACTGGAGTCTCAGCAGGTGAGGTGAATTTCTTCCCACACACAGGATATTGAATCAGCCTCTCTCCAGTATCAATGCGCTGATCGTGCATCAGCTGCTTTGAACTTTGAAAGCTTTTCTCGCAGTCAGAGTATTTAAAGCAACTGTTCTCAATGTGGACACTCTGGAGTGTCAACAGTTGGGACAACGGAGTGAATCCCTTCCCACATGTGAAGTATCTAAACGTTCTCTCTCCGGTGTGACTGTGCTGGTGTGTCAGTAAATGGGATGATCGATTGAATCCCTTTCCACATACAGACCACTGAACGGATTCTCCCCTTTATGAACATGTTTGTGTGCTAATAGGTGAGATGATTGAGTGAATCTCTTTCCACACTTAGCTGGTGAACGGCCTCTCCCTGGTGTGACTGTATCCATGAGTTTCCACCTCAGACGGTCAACTCCATTCATTCCCACTGTCCCCACATTTACACTGTTGATTCAGGTGGGCGCACGAGTCTCACAGGCTAGATGATTGGTTCGTGCCACTCAAGTGCCAGGCAATGACTATCTCCAACAAGCGAGAGTCTAACCACCACCCAAGATTCAACGGCATTGCCATCACCGAATTCCCCACCATCAACATCCTGGGGGTCGCCATTGACCAGAAACTTAACTGGACCAGCCACATAAATACTGTGGCAACAAGAGCAGTTCAGAGGCTAGGTATTCTGCGGTGAGTGTCTCACCTCCTGACTCCCCAACGCCTTTCCACCATCTACAAGGCACAAGTAAGGAGTGTGATGGAATACTCTCCACTTGCCTGGATGAGTGCAGCTCCAACAACACTCAAGAAGCTCGACACCATCCAGGACAATGCAGTCCGCTTGATTGGCACCCCATCCACCACCTTAAACACTCACTCCTTCCACCACTGGCGCACCGTGGCTGCAGTATGTACCATCTACAAGATGCACTGCAGCAACAAGCCAAGGCTTCTTCGGCAGCACCTCCCAAACCCACGACCTCTTCCACCTAGAAGGACAGGGGCAGCAGGCGCATGGGAACACCACCACCTCCAAGTTCCCCTCCAAGTCACACACCATCGCGAATTAGAAGAATATCGACGATCCTTCATCGTCGCTGAGTCAAAATCCTGGAACTCCCTCCCTAACAGCACTGTGGGAGTACCATCACCACATGGACTGCAGCGGTTCAAGAAGGCGGCTCACCATTACCTTCTCATGGGCAATTAGGGATGGGCAATAAATGCTGGCCTTGCCAGCGATGTCCACATCCCATAAACAAATTTAAAAAAATACACAGAGCACGTGTCCTGTTTCTCCCACTCTGATTGGTGCTTTTCCTTCTATATCCAAAGGCCGATGATATTCAGGTCCTGATGAAACTGGTCAATCTGTCAGATCTTGAGGCGATATTTTGTTTGAGTTTCCTTCTGCAGATCCTCCCCTACTGACACTCTGAAATAGTGTTTACAAATGTTGTTACTTTAAGTGCAGGATAGGAAGTCAGAACAGACAATTCTAGTTCCTATAGAACGTTCTGTCCTCTCCTGCCCCTCCTAAGCTGTAAATTCCCCATTCTACAAACTCTGCCTCCATCCTTACTGTCTAAAATCAACATTCATTGCACTGGCTGGGGTTTTGTTTCTTCCCTTCGCTCCAGAAGGCGCTGAATCTGGCTGGGTGCAATTCCACATACATTAGTTAACCTCTAGTGCCTCACCGTCAGCCGACTCAGTGAGTGTCAGCAGCATTTTCCCTGTGGTAGGCATCACAGCCGAGTCCAATCCTGCCCTCAATTGACATCCATACACTTCCCAGTTGATGTGACTGGATCTCCATCAAGAGCAGGGGCAGTGGCTGATTTTTACTCTTATTTAGCCCAGTGGTGCTGAGGCCAATTCTGGCCCCTGAACTGTTGCCGTGGCTGAGATCAACTAACAGCCCAGATCAAGGACTGCACTTTGGACCTTCCCAGTCAGTAGTGCCGAGTGTTTTAAAGCGGGGGTGGTGGTGGGGCGGGGCCAATGTGGAGGTGGGAAGTGTTAGAAGAGAACATTCTGAAAGAAATGTTACTCCACCTTTAAAGGACCATGATGTGGAGTTGCCGGTGTTGGACTGGGGTGGACAAATGTGAGAAGTCGCGGGATGGAACTTGTTGATGTTATCGTGTAGTCTTTTCAGTGATTCTTCGCCATGGGTCCAAATCTTAGGACCACTTACACTGTCACACCAAATCCAGGGACCACTTACACTGTGACACTAAATCCAGGGACAATTTACAGTGTGACACCAAATCCAGGGACAACTTACACTATGACACCAAATGCGGGGACCACTTACATTGTGACACCAAATCCAGGGAGTATTTGCACTGTGACACCAATTCCAGGTCCCACTTATAATGCGACACCAAATCTGGGGAACACTTACTCTGAGACACCAAATCGAGAGACCACTTACACTGTGACACCAAATCCGGGGAACACTTACAGTGTGACACCAAATCCAGGGACCACTTACACTGCGATACCGAATCCAGGGATCATTTACACTGAGTCTATAAATGGGAATCAGAGAGCCTCTGTATGGGGACTGGTCATGGTGGTGAAATCAGCTCCAGTGAGGGCAGGTAATGGATGAAGATATGACGTTGGAATCAGATGGTTACTGGTGGGGCCTGGTGACAGGTTATTGTCAAAAGCCCTTTTCAGGCAGGCCAAAGATTGGATGTAAGCTGCACAACACCTGGATCCGCCTGTTCTTGTCCCCAAGTCTAATGACCCTGGTGTCTTTTTCTGTGTCAAATGTAGAGTTGTGAAAGAAGAGAGGAAATCAGGCTCGGGCCAGAAAGAAGGTTCCTTGAATGAACAATTCATGAGGCTGTTTTCTGACTCATCTGCGTGAGGTTATAACACCATAAAATGAAAGAGAACATGTCGAGTGACACTGGCGTTGTCAATAGTGGTTTCTATCCCTAATCACCGTCTCATAAGCCTAACATCCTAACCTGAACCCCAGCCCCTAACCCAAATGAAGGATTATTGACAGGGTTCAATGGAGGAACTAAAGACCTGATAAAGGAAGTGTTAGAAAAAATTATCTCAATTAAAGAAATAGTGCAAGGTATGTTAATAACAAGAGATTGAATCAAAGAGACCATCAAAATCAGCAATGACAATTACAAAGATCAGAACATTTCAAAGGCGATCACATGCAATATGTGTGAAGGAGTTTTTACTAAACTGGATCCAAAAAGGGTTAAATGATACAGAAAATAACGGATTGCAAATTTTATACAAGATCGTTCTATAAAGGGTGGTTCAAAGGAATTTCAGATGAGTGTACTCTTTTTAAGCAACCCATAAACAAATAAACTGCAACTTAACAAAAATACATTAAATTAAACTTAATAAATTAAATTAAAATTTGGTTGCCGGGGGTGATGATGCACTTTAGTCCCTGCGGTGCCCACCGGTCGCAGACACCGCATGCTCCATCTCCAGGGCCACCCGGGCGCAAATGTGTCCGAACAACCCCCTCGACCGCCTGCTGCCTGGACCAGTTAATGGCCTTTTTGGCCAGGCCCAGGAGCAGTCCTATGAGGAGGTCCTCCGATCTGCCCGCTCCCTTCCGCACCGGGTGAGTCAGATGAGTGTACTCTTTTTGTTTGGGTACCAAATCAAATAACTGTAATCCAATAAAACTTTAAATGAAACTTAACAACTTAAATTAAAATTGTGTTGGCCGGGGTGATGATGCACTCCAGTCCCCGTGGCACCCACTGGTCGCGGACGGCTTCAAGCGTGCTGGCGGACACCGCGTGCTCCATCTCCAGGGCCACCCGGGCGCGAACATGGCCGCGGAAGAGAGGCAGGCAATCGGGCCAAATGACCCCCCTCGACCGCTCGCTGCCTGGACCAGTTAATGGCCTTTTTTGGCCAGGCCCAGGAGCAGTCCTATGAGGAGGTCCTCCGATCTGCCCGCTCCCCTCCGCACCGAGTGAGTCAGATGACTGTACAGTGAGACACTGCAGTTCAGTCTCTGACACCCACAAGCCATGTACTCAAACGGAACAAGCTTGGGGTTTGATGTGGTAGAGGATGAACTAGGTGAGAAGTGATATAAGTTAGAGTAAGAAAGGGCCCAAAAATAGAACAGTCTGCAACAACATCAATTCGTCTCCGCTGATCAACTATTCGACCGACTGTCAGTTTGAAACATAGCTGATGTATTCAATATTTATACAGAATATTAATCTCCAGCCCAGGTATAGGGGTTATTAAGATCAGCAGAAACACACTCTAACTGCCAGAATGAATATAGTTCAAATATTTTTATTCAAAAACAATAATACCTGTACAACTCATCAATTACATAGTAAATCCATTACATAGTAAATCCATTACATTCATCCATCACAGTAAAAAATAAAGCCTTAAAAACAGCCTTATAGTTAATATAAATGCAATGATTAATTTTACAAATAATCAATAATGTTTACAGTACAAATACCCTTAAACAATACCACACAACTTTAGATTTAAAATAATAAATCTCAAAGTTAACTCCACATAAAACAAAAACCATTTCAACACCAGTGTACAAACACATAGCACCATCATAATCCAATTAAATGCTACAGATAACATTTATTCCAATAAACCAAGAAAAAACCCATTTTACGCCAGTCCTACTGGCATTGTTCGTTCGATCATTCGATCATTCATTCAATTGTTCGTGCATTCGTTCGTTCGATCGAGCGTAAGTTCCAATATGTATGTATGAATGTGTGCGTGCGTCTCATTTGTCTAAGTGCGCGCCTGCATGCGTTCACTTGATTATCGTTCGTTTGATCCTTCACCACGCGATCATTCATTCGCTGGAGTGTAAGTTCCAATGTGCATGCTTGCGTTCGCTCGAATCGTTCATTCGACCACTACCCCATGAGGTCGTTCGTTTGATCGAGTGTAAGTTCCAATATATATGTCTGAATGCGAGCGTGCGTATCATTTGTCTAAGTGCGTGCCTGCGTGCGTTCGTTCGAATCGTTCGTCCGTTCGTTCACTCGAGCGTCCGTTTGTTCAATAAATTACCAATATTAATTTACTTTATCTTTTCAAACACACCAACACTAGACAATAACCTCAAAGTAAATTCCTACATAACCACCAATACATCATCATGTGCAAATTCCCACAATCCTTATCAGAAAATCAATTAAGCTTCAAGTAAACTGCTTTCAAACAGAAAACCTGAAACCTTCCCAACAAAACAATTAAATACCAGTTCTACACCAGTCCTATTGGCAATCCATTAACTCATATCATTTGATGTTGTCGAACCATGTAAAGTCATAGTCCTTGTCCACAGTCTTCAGCCCTTCCACGGAAAAAGAAGCCATCCACTTCCTGAAATCCCGTAAAAAGACCGAACACTCAAATCTTCTTCTGCTTGCTGTTATCACTCACAGGACCCAACCATCAAAGAATACTCATCATTCCTTACTGATATTACTTTGCTCTGTCTTTTAATTTCCTTTTATTTTCCGTCTTTTAACCATTCACATTTTCCATCTTGTAACCGCTCACACGCCACATTACAGATGGAAACAATTTGTCTTTCCTTCACCAATATGGCGACGCATAAACCGGTCCCATGACCAAGAAAAAGCCTCACAGCTGCCGCCAGGCAGAGCAGATGCTGGGCCGCTGGAACTCATTCAGGCCCGAAACCATTCTGCAACTTTCAGAACCAGTGCAGCAATGCTCACCAACCGCATCTCCCGACTCCACCTCTGCCGACCAGCCGCCCCGCCCTGGGCCCCCCGCCTGGGGTTCTCCGTGCTGGGCCTCCCGCCCAGGCCACTCTCCTCCGGGTCTTGCACCTTGGGCCTTCTGCACCGGGCCCTCCGCACCGGCATTCCCCGCGAGCAGCCGGGGTGTGGAGCAGCCCGTTCACACAGCGCCGAGTTGAAAATCTCACAGCCTTTCCTCCCCGGGCCTTCTGCACTGGGCCCTCCGCACCGGCATTCCCCGCAAGCAGCCGGGATGTGGAGCTCACCCGTTCACACAGAACCAAACTGAACTGAGAATCTTGCAGCCTGGGCTTCGATTTTGTCATGGGGCGGGCTGGGCATGAACATGGTTCAGTGCTCAAGGAAATCCAGTAAAATTCTGTTCTATTCACGCATGGAGTCTTTCAATGGCGGAGGTTTGACCTAGCATTCCCCGCGGGGGAGAATGTGCCGCACCCGGACTACAGGAGCCCAGTGCGCAGGCGCAGGACACGCCTGGTTTGGCCATGCGCAGTGCGTGTCATCTCAGAGGACGTTGTTGTGATGAGCTCCTGATCAATCCGTGAAAAGCGACCGGACGGAGCGGAGTAATGGACCGGCAGGTGGGCGGGGAGGCTTCATAAACAACTGGTGCAGGCCACAAGCCCCGAATAATAACCTGAAGGTCCCGCGTTTGCAGCTTCGGGGCTTCTCCCGGTCACAGGACCAGGATAACGGCCGCCATGTTGTGTCAGTGAGTAGCAAAGCGCATGCGCAGACATCTTGTTGATGAACAGAGTGGGCGGGGCTTCAGTGTCTGTTCCCAAGCGGGTCCTAGTGCCCGGGCGAGTTAAACATTGACTCAGTTATTTGATTCAGACTCTCCACACTTCGGATTTCTCACCATCTCTCCTGAAGGCGCTGGTAAAAGCAGAGCAGACGGTTAACATCCCACACAGTTGTAACAGAAGAGCTGGAATCCCCATGTACAGTCCCAGGGTTGGAATCCCCATGTACAGTCCCAGGGTTGGAACCCTCAGCAACACCGAGTGCGGGTCTCAGGCCCCGAGTCAGAGCCGCCGGGCCCGGGGCAACATCGAGTAGCAATGGCGATATATACCCAAAATTGAGAGGTCGCACAACACCAGGTTATAGTCCAACAGTTTTATTTGAAATCACAAGCTTTCGGAGCTATCGATTGCTCCTTCCTCAGGTGAAGTAAATTAGATACAGAATCGCCAAAGCATATATAGATAGAAAACAAAGCATATGTACCTTACAATTGCAGACCACTAAATTAAATCATCCTGACTATCTGCCGAGGTGTGATAAAGTTAATTAAGTCAGCCAGGAAGGTACCACATCAAAGACATAGCAAGATACAACTGAGACAATGAGGTGTAGTCGCAGGGGTTCTAACGTGTCAAAAGCTGCCGTCTGTATGTAAAACGAAAAGCTTTAAAATTTTTACTTTTTTACTGGGAAAATTTTTACTTTTTTACTGGGAATCACATCTGTGAACAAGCTAACGACGACTCGAGTCCGGATCACATCATGTATCGTGACATAAACCCAAGATCCCGATTGAGACCGTCTTCATGAGTGCGGAACTTGGCTATCAGTTTCTGCTCGATGATTTTGCGTTGTCGTGTGTTTCTAAGGTTGCCTTGGAGAACGCTTACCCACAGATCCGAGGCTGAATGTCCTTGACTGCTGAAGTGTTCCCCGACTGGGAGGTAACAATCCTGCCTGGCGATTGTTGCGCGGTGCTCGTTCATACGTTGTCTCAGTGTCTGCATGGTCTCGCCGATGTACCATGCCGCGGTGCATTCTTTCCTGCAACGTATGAGGTAGACAACGTTGGCCGAGTCACATGAGTATGTACCATGTACCTGGTGGGTAGTGTCCTCACGTGTGATGGTGGTATCTGTGTTGATGATCTGGCATGTCTTGCAGAGTTTGCCATGGCAGGGTTGTGTGGTGTCGTGGTCGCTGTTATCCTGAAAGCTGTGTAATTTGCTGCGAACGATGGTACAGCGACCACGACACCACACAACCCTGCCATGGCAAACTCTGCAAGACATGCCAGATCATCAACACAGATACCACCATCACACGTGAGGACACTACCCACCAGGTACATGGTACATACTCATGTGACTCGGCCAATGTTGTCTACCTCATACGTTGCAGGAAAGAATGCACCGCGGCATGGTACATTGGCGAGACCATGCAGACACTGAGACAACGTATGAACGAGCACCGCGCAACAATCGCCAGGCAGGATTGTTACCTCCCAGTTGGGGAACACTTCAGCAGTCAAGGACATTCAGCCTCGGATCTGCGGGTAAGCGTTCTCCAAGGCAACCTTAGAAACACACGACAACGCAAAATCATCGAGCAGAAACTGATAGCCAAGTTCCGCACTCATGAAGACGGTCTCAATCGGGATCTTGGGTTTATGTCACGATACATGACGTGATCCGGACTCGAGTCGTCGTTAGCTTGTTCACAGATGTGATTCCCAGTAAAAAAGTAAAAATTTTCCCAGTAAAAAAGTAAAAATTTTAAAGCTTTTCGTTTTACATACAGACGGCAGCTTTTGACACGTTAGAACCCCTGCGACTACACCTCATTGTCTCAGTTGTATCTTGCTATGTCTTTGATGTGGTACCTTCCTGGCTGACTTAATTAACTTTATCACACCTCGGCAGATAGTCAGGATGATTTAATTTAGTGGTCTGCAATTGTAAGGTACACATGCTTTGTTTTCTATCTATATATGCTTTGGCGATTCTGTATCTAATTTACTTCACCTGAGGAAGGAGCAATCGATAGCTCCGAAAGTTTGTGATTTCAAATAAAACTGTTGGACTATAACCTGGTGTTGTGCGACCTCTCAATTTTGTCCACCCCAGTCCAACACCGGCATCTCCGCATCATGATATATACCCAAGTCAGGATAGTGTGTGACTTGGAGGGGAACTGGGAGGTGATGGTGTTCCCATACACCTGCTGCCCTTGTCCTTCTAGGTGGTGGAGGTCGCGTGTTTGGGAGGTGCTGTCAAAGTTCAAGTCGAGTTACAGATGTATAAAGTCGCTCTCCTTCACTCCTCCCCCTCCCACCTCGCTCTTTCTCCTCCCATAGAGGCCAGAGTCTTGTGTAGGCCCAGACCGGGTGGCGGGTTCCCTTCCCTGAAGGACATTAGTGAACCAGTTGAATTTTCCAACAATCCGGCAGCTTTCATGGTCACCTTTTTCTGGTGCCGGCCCTACGAATTCCCAGATTCATTCAGCTCAATTTCACAACCTGCCTTTGTGTTTTTGTGGGTTCTCTCTCACCCTCCCTTTTTCCTGTTTTAAATTAATTTTACAGGGTATTAGAAGGGGAGGATTTGCAGACGGGAAACTCAAACCAAACATCACTTCAAGATCTGACAGAGTCATTCGATTCATCAGGACCTTTGAGCATGGAAGCAGAAAGCACCGTTCAGAGCGGGGAGAAACTGTACATGTGTTCTGTGTGTGGACGAGGCTTCAGCCGATCCTCTTGCCTGTCGAGACACAAGCGCAGTCACACCGGGGAGAGGCCGTTCACCTGCACTGAGTGTGGGAAGGGATTCACTCAGTCATGCAATCTGCTGCAGCACCGGCGAGTTCACACTGACGAGAGACCTTTTGAATGTCAGGACTGCGGGAAGTGCTTTAAAAGTTCCAGGAACCTGACACTCCATCATAGTGTTCACACTGACAAGAGACCGTTCAGGTGCTCTTACTGCGGGACTGGGTTCAGGCGATCATCTGAACTCACTGTACACCAGCGCACTCACACCGGGGAGAGGCCGTTCACCTGCTCCGGGTGTGGGAAGGGATTCACTCGGTCATCCCACCTGCTGACACACCAGCGAGTTCACACTGGGGAGAGGCCGTTCACCTGCTCTGAGTGTGGGATGGGATTCACTCGGTCATCCGACCTGCTGATACACCAGCGAGTTCACACTGATGAGAGACCTTTTAAATGCCCGGTCTGTGGAAAGTGTTTTAAAAGTTCCGGCCAACTAATGTCCCATCAACGTATTCACACTGACGAGAGACCGTTCAGGTGCTCTCACTGCGGGACTGGGTTCAGGCGATCATCTCAACTCACTTTACACCAGCGCACTCACACTGGGGAGAGGCCGTTCACTTGCTCTGAGTGTGGGAAGGGATTCAATCGGTCATCCGACCTGCTGACACACCAGCGAGTTCACACTGGGGAGAGGCCGTTCACCTGCTCTGAGTGTGGGAAGGGATTCACTCGGTCATCCGACCTGCTGACACACCAGCGAGTTCACACTGGGGAGAGGCCATTCACCTGCTCTGAGTGTGGGAAGGGATTCACTCGGTTATGCAACCTGCTGACACACCAGCGAGTTCACACTGGGGAGAGGCCATTCACCTGCTCTGAGTGTGGGAAGGGATTCACTCATTCATCCCACCTGCTGACACACCGGCGAGTTCACACTGGGGAGAGGCCATTCACGTGCTCTGAGTGTGGGAAGGGATTCACTCATTCATCCAACCTGCTGACACACCAGCGAGTTCACACTGGGGAGAGACCATTCACCTGTTCCGAGTGTGGAAAGGGATTCACTGACTCATCCCACCTGCTGAGACACCAGCGAGTTCACAAGTGACAGCAGAGGTTGGATTCTGCTGTTATTGCTGCTGTTAATTACATCCCGGACTGAATCGTGTTCACACTGACAGCTGGGGTTTGTATCTGCTGATGTTAATAACCCCTGTAACTGGGCTGGAGTTTAATATTCTGGATATATGTCAAATAAATCAGCTTTGCTTTAAACACATTGTTGTGGATTTTTGTCGTTCCCACCTGAGTGTTTAGCATCACCTGGCTGGAGCTCAGAAAGGACAATCTGGGGGGAGGATCGTACGGCGGGAACAGAACTACAGCCTGGACACAGTCCTTCAGGGCCACACTGAGAAAGGCAAACGGCACTTTGGTCTTTCTCGTCTCTCTTCACTGACAGCAAAGTTGCCGGGCAGATTAAGAACACAAGGAAAGATCATAAGAATTAGGAGCAGGAGTAGGTCACACGGCCCCTCGAGCCTGCTCCGCCATTCAATAAGATCATGGCTGATCATCCACCTCAACTCCACTTTCCCACCCGGTCTCCATATCCCTTGATTCCCCGAGAGTCCAAAAATCTATCTATCTCAGCCTTGAATATACTCAAAGACTGAACATTCACAGCCCTCTGGGGTAGAGAATTCCAAAGATTCACAACCCTCCGAGTGAAGAAATTCCTCATCATCTCAGTCTTAAATGGCCGACCCCCTATCCTGAGACTATGCCCCCTAGTTCTAGACACTCCAGCCAGGGGAAACAACCTCTCAGCATCTACCCTGTCAATCCCCTTCAGAATCTTGTATGTTTCAATGAGATCACCTCTCATTCTTCTAAACTCCAGAGAGTAGAGGCCCATTCTACACTATCTCTCATCATAGGACAGCCCTCTCATCCCAGGAATCAATCTAGTGAACCTTCGTTGCACCGCCTCCAAGGCATGTATATCCTTCCTGAGATAAGGAGACCAAAACTGTGTACAGTACTCCAGGTGTGGTCTCACCAAGGCCCTGTACAATTGTAGTAAGACTTCCTTACTCTTATACTCCAACCCCTTGCAATAAAGGCCAACATGCCATTTGCCTTCCTTATTGCTTGCTGTACCTGCATGCTAGCTTTCTGTGTTTCTTGCATGAGGACACCCAAATCTCTCTGAACACCAACATTTGAAAGTTTCTCACCATTTAAAAAATATTCTGTTTTTCTATTCTTCCTACCAAAGTGAATAACCTCACATTTTCCTACATGATACTCCATCTGCCATCTTACTGCCCACTCACTTAGTCTATCTATATCCCTTTGCAGACCTATATCCCTTTAATCTTGAGGCTGATAACAAAAGTGGCAGTCAGAGAAAACAACGGTTTAAATCAAACATGGCCACAGCAAATACTAATTCTAATAGGTCTAAGAGCGTTAAAAAAACAAGCCTCAAGGCTTTGTGTCTTAATGCATGGAGCATTCGGAACAAGGTGGATGAATTAGCTGCGCAAATAAAGGTAAACGAATATGATTTGATTGGGATTACCGAAATATGGCTCCAGGTTGGCCAAGGCTGGGAACTCAACATCCAGGGGTACTCAATATTCAGGAAAGATAGGCAAAAAGGAAAGGGAGGTGGGGTAGCATTGCTGGTTAAAGAGGGGATTAACACAATTGAAAGGAAGGATATTAGCTCTGATGATGTGGAATCTGTATGGGTTGAACTGAGAAATAACAAGGGGCAGAAAACGTTAGTGGGAGTGCTATATAGACCTCCAAACAGTAATGCGGAGGTTGGGGATGGCATTAAAAGGGCAATTAGAGAAGCGTGCAATAAGGGCACAGCAGTCATCATGGGTGACTTTAATCTACATATAGATTGGGCTAACCAAATTAGTAACAATACTATGGAGGAGGAATTCCTGGAGTGTTTACGGGATGGTTTCCTGGACCAATATGTCGAGGAACCAACCAGAGATCAGGTCATCTTAGACTGGGTATTATGCAATGAGAAAGGATTAATTAGCAATCTTGTTGTACGAGGCCCCTTGGGTTGGAGCGATCATAATATGATAGAATTCTTCATTAGGATGGAGAGTGAAGTAGTTGACTCAGAGACTAGGGTCCTGAATTTAAATAAAGGAAACTACGATGGTATGAGGTGCAAGTTGGGTAGGATTGATTGGGGAATGTCACTCAAAGGGTTGACGGTGGATAGGCAATGGCAAACATTCAAAGACCGCATGGACGAACTACAGAATTTGTTCAATCCAGTTTGGCATAAGAATAAAACAAAAAGGGTGACTCAACCGTGGCTAACAAGGGAAATTATGGGTAGCATAAGATCCAAGGAGAGGGCATATAAATTGGCAAGAAAAAGCAGTAACCCTGAGGATTGGGAGCAGTTTAAGATTCAACAAAGGAGGACAAAGGGATTAATTAAGAAGGGGAAAATAGAATACAAGAGTAAGCTTGCAGCGAACATAAAAACTGACTGTAAGAGCTTTTATAGATATGTGAAGAGAAAAAGATTAGTGAAATCAAGCATAGGTCCCTTGCAGTCAGAATCAGGGGAACTTATAATGGGGAACAAAGAAATGTCAGACCAATTAAATACATATTTTGGTTCTGTCTTCACAAAGGAAGACACAAATAACCTCCCAGAGAGGTTGGGGAACATAGGGTCTGATGAAAGGGAGGAACTGAAAGAAATCAGTATTTGTAGGGAAATGGTGTTAGGGAAATTGAAGGGATTGAAGGCCGATAAATCCCCAGGGCCTGATAATCTACATCCTAGGGTACTTAAGGAAGTGGCCCTAGAAATAGTAGATGCATTGCTGATCATCTTCCAACATTCGATGGAATCTGGAACAGTTCCCATGGATTGGAGGGTTGCTAATGTTACCCCACTATTCAAAAAGGGTGGTAGAGAGAAAACGGGGAATTACAGACCGGTAAGCCTGACATCGGTAGTGGGGAAAATGCTAGAGTCCATTATAAAAGATGTAATAGCTGAGCACTTGGAAAACAGTGACAGGATCGGACAAAGTCAACATGGATTTACAAAAGGTAAATCATGCTTGACTAATCTACTGGAATTTTTTGAGGATGTAACTGGTAAAATCGATAAGGGAGAACCAGTGGATGTGGTGTATTTGGACTTCCGAAAGGCTTTTGATAAGGTCCCGCAAAAGAGATTAGCATGTAAAGTTAAGGCACATGGGATTGGGGGCAAGGTATTGGCTTGGATAGAGAACTGGTTGGCAGACAGGAAGCAAAGAGTTGTAATAAACGGGTCTTTTTCTGAGTGGCAGGCAGTGACTAGTGGGGTACCGCAGGGATCGGTCCTTGGACCCCAGCTATTCACAATATATATTACTGATCTAGACAAGGGAACTAAATGTAATATCTCCAAGTTTGCAGATGACACAAAACTGGGTGGGCATGTGTGCTGCGAGGAGGATGCCGAGAAACTCCAGTATGATTTGGACAGGTTGTGTGATTAGGCAGAAGCGTGGCAGATGCAATATAACGTGGATAAATGCGAGGTTATCCACTTTGGTGTCAAAAGCAGAAAGGCAGATTATTATCTGAATGGCAATAGATTGGGAGAAGGGGAAGTGCAACGAGACCTGGGTGTCCTTGTGCACCAGTCGCTGAAGGTAAGCATGCAGGTGCAGCAGGCGGTTAAAAGGCAAATGGTATGTTGGCCTTCATAGCGAGAGGGTTTGAGTACAGGAACAAGGATGTCTTGCTGCAGTTGTACAGGGCCTTGGTGAGACCACACCTTGAGTACTGTATGCAGTTTTGGCCGCTTTATCTGAGGAAGGATGTTCTTGCCATGGAAGGAGTTCAGCGAAGATTCACAAGGCTGATACCTGGGATGGCAGGAATGACGTATGAAGAGAGATTGGGTCGATTGGGCTTATACTCGCTGGAGTTTAGAAGAATGAGAGGGGATCTCATTGAAACTTATAAAACTCTGACAGGAGAGGACAAACTAGATGCAGGTAGGATGTTCCCGATGGTTGGGGAGTCCAGAACCAGGGGTCACAGTCTAAGGATAAGGGGTAAGCCATTTAGGACAGAAATGAGGAGGAATTTCTTCACACAGAGAGTGGTGAACCTGTGGAATTCTCTGCCACAGAAGGCAGTAGAGGCCAATTCATTAAATAGATTCAAGAAGGAGTTGGATATATTTCTTAAGGCTAAAGGGATCAAGGGATATGGGGAGAAAGCAGGGACAGGGTACTGAATTTGGATGATCAGCCATGATCGCATTGAATGGCGGAGCAGGCTAGAGGGGTCGAATGGCCTACTCATGCTCCTATCTTCTATGATTCTATGATTCTATAAGGAATGTGTCCCAGCCGCTCTCTTCCATGGGTCAGAGCTCCTGGTCACGGAACAGAAGGCTCCTTTACAACTGTGTTTAGAGTCAGGAAGAACAACGGTGAATGCTGGAAATGTGCTGTCAAATCAGAGATTGGTGTCAAACTGCGATCTGTTCCTGACTGAAAGTGAAACGGCAGGGTTAAGTTTCCAGTCTAAAAATAACTGGTAATTATTCCACGAGAATTTAATATCTGTGCGTGACAGTCCTGAGTCTACCATTTTAAGGCTGGTGTCAGCTCATTTAAAATAAACCCATTTACAATAAATTGGTTAAAGTCTGCATTAAAATAGCAGAGGGAGGAGTTCACAGGAGCCTGTTAACTGCTGGTACAATTATACAACAGACATTTGATCTCCAGATAGAGAAGGACCTGCAGCGTGTTTCCAGGAATTCCCTGTTTTATTGATGTGTGCGTGTTAGACACCAGGATAACTAAAAATACACAACCCGGAACATCCACGGGGTGCGATCCCGACAGTTACTCTGGGATCACTCCCGCTGTGGAACTCCAGCACTGACCCTGCTGAAGGTTGTAGGCTCAGGGAGTGGGGCCTCCAGGAGTGGACTGTGAAAAAGCTGGGTTTCAGTATCCTGACACATATAGGGTGAGGAACCAGAGCAATCCTTACTAAGGAGCTGTCTGGGGTTTAACCTGTCAGTGTAGGTCTCGGGGTGAATGATGTCTGACTCCCCGAACTGTCTCACATTGAACCCAGTTGAGATCAAGATGGATTCAGTTTACAGGAGAATAGGGAGAAATATCACCCACAATGGAGGGAGAGGAAAGCAGCCATTAGAGAAGCTCAGAGATCTTTGGAAAAGCTGATGGTGCCCAATTGTGGGAATAATAGCAAAAGCTTTTCCAGCTACGTCAGGAGTCAGTAGACCGTTAAAGATGGTTTTACATCAGTCTCCACTCCTGTGGGTGATGCTCAGATTCCAGCTGTGGGATGTGCTGTCAACAATAACATCATAAATATTAAAATAGAAAGAGATTGTCATACAATCATCGAATAGTACCACACAGAAGGAGGCTATTCTGCCATCGAGTCTGTGCCGGCTCTTTCGAAGAGCCATCCAGTTAGTCCCACTCCCCTGCTCATTCCCCAAACCCCTGCAATGTTTTCTCCTTCAAGTATTTCTGCAATTCCCTTTTGAAGGCTACTATTGAATCTGTATCCACCAGCCTATCAGGCAGCGCATTCCAGATCCTAACCACTCGTTGCATAAAAGTTTTCCCTCATGTTACCTTTGGTTCTTTTGCCACGGGGCAGAGAAAGTGGGGAGGGGAGGAAAGAACAAAAGTGAAGGTCTGGGAGAGGATGAAAAGCTTTCAAAGTTCAAAGCAGCTGATGCACGATCAGCGCATTGATACTGGAGAGAGGCTGATTCAATGGCCCAGAAATTGATCTCGCTCTGTTCCCGCGTGGGTAAGCCTTCCCCGCGATGTCTCACCTCGCTTATGCTTTTTCTGATCCAGCTCGCACGAAATTGATGTTCCAGACATCAGCTGTGCTGGGCTTGCGTATCCCAGCGGCGTAGTTAATTCGTGCGAGCTGTGGGATCACGTGACTCAGTTAGAGCCAATGGCAGCACACCATCTTCCATTCATAAGTCTCACAGCATAGCTGTGAGACTTATGAATCTTACACCCCCCCAAAATAACAGCTAAACCTCAATTAAATTTAAAAAAAACCCATCACATTAATAAAATAAGTATAGTTAATTAAATTAACCATTTTAAATAAAAAATTAAATTTTTGAAAAAATTTAAAATCTTTTAAAAAGTTATAAAAATAAACTTACCTGTCTTTAAAGTCTATAAAAAAGATATACCTGTAAAAAAAAATTCAAAAAAATACTTAATTCACTACTTACCTTCTTAAAAGCGGGTCTTACTCCTCCTTTTTGCATTTCCAAAATCTTCCCTACTTACCTGCGCGTCCAAAGCATGAAGTGCACAGCGTGCGCGCAGCCTGTAGCGCGCACGCGATGCATTCAAGCCCCGCCCCCTTTTCGGAAGAGCAATTGCCGGTTTTCAGCGCATGCGCAGGGCATGCAGAAAACCGGCAATTGGAGTGGGAATACGCGAGAGTATGCAGTGCGTACTCTCGCGTCCCGGGATCAATTTTCGGCCCAATATCCTTTGTGTGGGAAGAAATTCACCCCTCCTGCTGAGACTCCAGTGAGTTCACAGGTGACTGCAGGGGTTTGGATTCTGTTATTAATCATATCCAGGACTGAACCATGGCAGAGTGCCCGTGCACTTGGGTTTCTGTGTTAATTATTGATGAATTTTCTCACTCGGAGGACAGAAACTCATTCTCCATTCACGAATTGGGGCTTTCAATGTTCCCCAGCATGCCCCGCGGGGGAGAATGTGCCCCATTCTTTCTGGAGGAGCGCAGTGCGCAGGCGCAGTGCGCGCCTGTATCTGGAGCATGCGCAGTGCCACTGTGATCAGAGCCAGGCGAGTGCGACAAGTGCACGAGGCCGATTACGAATCAGCGGGGCGCAGGGAGGTAACGTACCCGGCGGGTGAGCTTCATAAACACCTGGTGTAGGCCGCAAGCCCCGAATGAGAACTTACACGTTCTGCGTTTGCAGCTCGGAGTCTTTTTCCCGGTAACAGGCCCGGGTTAACGGTGGCCATCTTTAAAAGGAAAGCTGATGTTTTGTGCGCCGCCATCTTGAATCGTCGAGCAGGAGAGCGCATGTGCGGCCATCTTTGTAAAGGAACCATTTAGTGGACGGGGCTTTTGGATCCCAGTGAGTGTCTCACTGAACCCAGCCAGAGTCAGCACCTTCAGGGGAGGAGAGGGAGGGGAACCAGTGAGTGTAGAACTGAACCCAGCCAGAGTCAGCACCTTCAGGGGAGGAGAGGGAGGGGAACCAGTGAGTGTCGAACTGAACCCAGCCAGAGTCAGCACCTTCCGGGGAGGAGAGGGAGGGGAACCTGTGAGTGTAGAACTGAACCCAGCCTGAGTCAGCACCTTCATAGAGTCATGACGGCACAGAGGAGGCGATTCGGCCCATCGAGTCCGTGCCGGCTCTCTGTAGAGCAATCCATTCAGTCCCGTTCCCCGCTCTATCCCTGTAGCCCTGCAAGTTTATTTCCCTCATGTGTCTATCAAGTCTCCCCTTGAAACCATTAAGTGTCTCCGCTTCCACCACTTCCATCGGCAGCGAGTTCCAGGTCCTCACCACTCGCTATCTCCTCCCCCAATTCCCTTAGCAACCTGGGATGCAAGCCTTCTGGACTAGGTGACTTATCCACTCAAAGCATACCCAGCCTTTCTAGTACATCCCGTCTACCAATTTTCACCCCTTCCATCGCTTCTACCTTTTCCACTTTGACCGATATTTTGTCAGCATCCGCCTCCTTCGTAAACACCGATACAAAGCACTCATTGAGTATTCTAGCCTTGCTCTGTGCCTCTTAGCATATATCACCTTCTTTGTCTCTAATAGGCCCCACCCGGCCTCTTACTACCTGCTTACTGTTTACATGCCGGTAGCAGATATTTGGGTTCTTTTTGATGTTAACCGCCATTCTACTCTCATATCCTCTCTTTGCCAATCTTATTTTCATCTTCACTTCCCCTCTCAACTTATTGTATTTGGTCTGGTTCTCCCTTGAAGAATTCACCTGACATGCATCATACACCCTCTTTTTTTGTTTCATCATCTTCTCTATCGCCCTCGTCATCCAAGGAGACCTTGCTTTGGTTCCCTTACCCTTCCCTCTTGTTGGAATGTACCTAGCCTGTACTTGGAACATCTCCTCCTTAAAGATCACCCATTGTTCCGTTACAGTTTTTCCTGTCAGTCTTTGGTTCCATTTTACCCTGGCTAGATCCTTTCGCATCCCATTGAAGTTAGCCCTATTCCAGTTTAGAAGTTCCACTCTAGGTTGTTCCTTGCTCCTCTCCATTGCTAATCTAAATCTTATGATACGATGATCACTCGTACCCAAGTGTTCTCCCACAGACACTTGGTCGACCTGGCCCACCTCATTCCCCAGCACCAGATCCAGCAATGCCTCCTTCCTAGTTGGGCCAATTACATATTGGTCAAGGAAATTCTCCTGAACACATTTCAGAAATTCCTCCCCCTCCTTTCCCTTTACCCTAGCATTATCCCAATATCACCACTCTATAGCTCTTGCATATCTCTGCGATTTCCCAGCAGATTTGCTCCTCTACCTCCCTCTCACTATTTGGAGGCCTATAGAATACCCGCAATAGCATGATCATACCTTTTTTGCTCCTCAACTCTAACCAAATGGATTCTGTCCTTGTCCCCTCAAGAACATCCTCCCTTTCCAACACTACAATGTCTTCCTTAATCAGCACTGCCACCCCACCTCCCTTTTTTCCTTCCCTATGTTTTCAGAACACCTTGTACCCTTGAATATTTAGTGCCCAGTCCTCACTGTTTTTAAGCCACGTTTCCATTATTGCCACAACACCATATTGCCGCACGGCTAATTGTGCTTGTAGCTACCAACCTTATTCACCACTTTGTGCGTTTACGTACATGCATTCTTAACCCATTTTTGAATTTTTCCTAGTCTTTCCTAGTCTGCTCCGATCTAATATGGTAATACCTCCGGCTCTAGTACTACTTTCTTCTTGAGTACTATCCAACACACTCGCTCTTTTATGCACCTTATTCCTCTTTTCTACTCTATATTCTGGTGCCCATTCCCCTGCCAAGCTAATTTAAACCCTCCCCAACAGCACTAGCAAACCTCCCCGCGAGAATATTGGTCCCAGTTCTGTTGAGGTGCAACCCGTCCGGCTTGTACAGGTTAGCGGCCTTCAGGGGAGGAGAGGGAGGGGAACCAGTGAGTGCAGAACTGAACCCAGCCAGAGTCAGCACCTTCAGGGGAGGAGAGGGAGGGGAACCAGTGAGTGCAGAACTGAACCCAGCCAGAGTCAGCACCTTCAGGGGAGGAGAGAGAGGGGAACCAGTGAGTGCAGAACTGAACCCAGCCAGAGTCAGCACCTTCAGGGGAGGAGAGCGAGGGGAACCAGTGAGTGTAAAACTGAACTCAGCCAGAGTCAGCACCTTCAGGGGAGGAGAGGGAGGGGAACCAGTGAGTGTAGAACTGAACCCAGCCAGAGTCAGCACCTTCAGGGGAGAAGAGGGAGGGGAACCAGTGAGTGCAGAATTGAACCGAGCCAGAGTCAGCACCTTCAGGGGAGGAGAGGGAGGGGAACCAGTGAGTGTAGAACTGAACCCAGCCAGAGTCAGCACCTTCAGGGGAGGAGAGGGAGGGGAACCAGTGAGTGTAGAACTGAACCCAGCCAGAGTCAGCACCTTCAGGGGAGGAGAGGGAGGGGAACCAGTGAGTGTAGAACTGAACCCAGCCAGAGTCAGCACCTTCAGGGAGGAGAGGGAGGGGAACCAGTGAGTGTAGAACTGAACCCAGCCAGAGTCAGCACCTTCAGGGGAGGAGAGGGAGGGGTACCAATGAGTGTAAAACTGAACTCAGCCAGAGTCAGCACCTTCAGGGGAGGAGAGGGAGGGGAACCAGTGAGTGTAGAACTGAACCCAGCCAGAGTCAGCACCTTCAGGGGAGGAGAGGGAGGGGAACCAGTGAGTGTAGAACTGAACCCAGCCAGAGTCAGCACCTTCCGGGGAGGAGAGGGAGGGGAACCTGTGAGTGTAGAACTGAACCCAGCCTGAGTCAGCACCTTCATAGAGTCATGACGGCACAGAGGAGGCGATTCGGCCCATCGAGTCCGTGCTGGCTCTCTGTAGAGCAATCCATTCAGTCCCGTTCCCCGCTCTATCCCTGTAGCCCTGCAAGTTTATTTCCCTCATGTGTCTATCAAGTCTCCCCTTGAAACCATTAAGTGTCTCCGCTTCCACCACTTCCATCGGCAGCGAGTTCCAGGTCCTCACCACTCGCTATCTCCTCCCCCAATTCCCTTAGCAACCTGGGATGCAAGCCTTCTGGACTAGGTGACTTATCCACTCAAAGCATACCCAGCCTTTCTAGTACATCCCGTCTACCAATTTTCACCCCTTCCATCGCTTCTACCTTTTCCACTTTGACCGATATTTTGTCAGCATCCGCCTCCTTCGTAAACACCGATACAAAGCACTCATTGAGTATTCTAGCCTTGCTCTGTGCCTCTTAGCATATATCACCTTCTTTGTCTCTAATAGGCCCCACCCGGCCTCTTACTACCTGCTTACTGTTTACATGCCGGTAGCAGATATTTGGGTTCTTTTTGATGTTAACCGCCATTCTACTCTCATATCCTCTCTTTGCCAATCTTATTTTCATCTTCACTTCCCCTCTCAACTTATTGTATTTGGTCTGGTTCTCCCTTGAAGAATTCACCTGACATGCATCATACACCCTCTTTTTTTGTTTCATCATCTTCTCTATCGCCCTCGTCATCCAAGGAGACCTTGCTTTGGTTCCCTTACCCTTCCCTCTTGTTGGAATGTACCTAGCCTGTACTTGGAACATCTCCTCCTTAAAGATCACCCATTGTTCCGTTACAGTTTTTCCTGTCAGTCTTTGGTTCCATTTTACCCTGGCTAGATCCTTTCGCATCCCATTGAAGTTAGCCCTATTCCAGTTTAGAAGTTCCACTCTAGGTTGTTCCTTGCTCCTCTCCATTGCTAATCTAAATCTTATGATACGATGATCACTCGTACCCAAGTGTTCTCCCACAGACACTTGGTCGACCTGGCCCACCTCATTCCCCAGCACCAGATCCAGCAATGCCTCCTTCCTAGTTGGGCCAATTACATATTGGTCAAGGAAATTCTCCTGAACACATTTCAGAAATTCCTCCCCCTCCTTTCCCTTTACCCTAGCATTATCCCAATATCACCACTCTATAGCTCTTGCATATCTCTGCGATTTCCCAGCAGATTTGCTCCTCTACCTCCCTCTCACTATTTGGAGGCCTATAGAATACCCGCAATAGCATGATCATACCTTTTTTGCTCCTCAACTCTAACCAAATGGATTCTGTCCTTGTCCCCTCAAGAACATCCTCCCTTTCCAACACTACAATGTCTTCCTTAATCAGCACTGCCACCCCACCTCCCTTTTTTCCTTCCCTATGTTTTCAGAACACCTTGTACCCTTGAATATTTAGTGCCCAGTCCTCACTGTTTTTAAGCCACGTTTCCATTATTGCCACAACACCATATTGCCGCACGGCTAATTGTGCTTGTAGCTACCAACCTTATTCACCACTTTGTGCGTTTACGTACATGCATTCTTAACCCATTTTTGAATTTTTCCTAGTCTTTCCTAGTCTGCTCCGATCTAATATGGTAATACCTCCGGCTCTAGTACTACTTTCTTCTTGAGTACTATCCAACACACTCGCTCTTTTATGCACCTTATTCCTCTTTTCTACTCTATATTCTGGTGCCCATTCCCCTGCCAAGCTAATTTAAACCCTCCCCAACAGCACTAGCAAACCTCCCCGCGAGAATATTGGTCCCAGTTCTGTTGAGGTGCAACCCGTCCGGCTTGTACAGGTTAGCGGCCTTCAGGGGAGGAGAGGGAGGGGAACCAGTGAGTGCAGAACTGAACCCAGCCAGAGTCAGCACCTTCAGGGGAGGAGAGGGAGGGGAACCAGTGAGTGCAGAACTGAACCCAGCCAGAGTCAGCACCTTCAGGGGAGGAGAGAGAGGGGAACCAGTGAGTGCAGAACTGAACCCAGCCAGAGTCAGCACCTTCAGGGGAGGAGAGCGAGGGGAACCAGTGAGTGTAAAACTGAACTCAGCCAGAGTCAGCACCTTCAGGGGAGGAGAGGGAGGGGAACCAGTGAGTGTAGAACTGAACCCAGCCAGAGTCAGCACCTTCAGGGGAGAAGAGGGAGGGGAACCAGTGAGTGCAGAATTGAACCGAGCCAGAGTCAGCACCTTCAGGGGAGGAGAGGGAGGGGAACCAGTGAGTGTAGAACTGAACCCAGCCAGAGTCAGCACCTTCAGGGGAGGAGAGGGAGGGGAACCAGTGAGTGTAGAACTGAACCCAGCCAGAGTCAGCACCTTCAGGGGAGGAGAGGGAGGGGAACCAGTGAGTGTAGAACTGAACCCAGCCAGAGTCAGCACCTTCAGGGAGGAGAGGGAGGGGAACCAGTGAGTGTAGAACTGAACCCAGCCAGAGTCAGCACCTTCAGGGGAGGAGAGGGAGGGGTACCAATGAGTGTAAAACTGAACTCAGCCAGAGTCAGCACCTTCAGGGGAGGAGAGGGAGGGGAACCAGTGAGTGTAGAACTGAACCCAGCTAGAGTCAGCACCTTCCGGGGAGGAGAGGGAGGGGAACCTGTGAGTGTAGAACTGAACCCAGCCTGAGTCAGCACCTTCATAGAGTCATGACGGCACAGAGGAGGCGATTCGGCCCATCGAGTCCGTGCTGGCTCTCTGTAGAGCAATCCATTCAGTCCCGTTCCCCGCTCTATCCCTGTAGCCCTGCAAGTTTATTTCCCTCATGTGTCTATCAAGTCTCCCCTTGAAACCATTAAGTGTCTCCGCTTCCACCACTTCCATCGGCAGCGAGTTCCAGGTCCTCACCACTCGCTATCTCCTCCCCCAATTCCCTTAGCAACCTGGGATGCAAGCCTTCTGGACTAGGTGACTTATCCACTCAAAGCATACCCAGCCTTTCTAGTACATCCCGTCTACCAATTTTCACCCCTTCCATCGCTTCTACCTTTTCCACTTTGACCGATATTTTGTCAGCATCCGCCTCCTTCGTAAACACCGATACAAAGCACTCATTGAGTATTCTAGCCTTGCTCTGTGCCTCTTAGCATATATCACCTTCTTTGTCTCTAATAGGCCCCACCCGGCCTCTTACTACCTGCTTACTGTTTACATGCCGGTAGCAGATATTTGGGTTCTTTTTGATGTTAACCGCCATTCTACTCTCATATCCTCTCTTTGCCAATCTTATTTTCATCTTCACTTCCCCTCTCAACTTATTGTATTTGGTCTGGTTCTCCCTTGAAGAATTCACCTGACATGCATCATACACCCTCTTTTTTTGTTTCATCATCTTCTCTATCGCCCTCGTCATCCAAGGAGACCTTGCTTTGGTTCCCTTACCCTTCCCTCTTGTTGGAATGTACCTAGCCTGTACTTGGAACATCTCCTCCTTAAAGATCACCCATTGTTCCGTTACAGTTTTTCCTGTCAGTCTTTGGTTCCATTTTACCCTGGCTAGATCCTTTCGCATCCCATTGAAGTTAGCCCTATTCCAGTTTAGAAGTTCCACTCTAGGTTGTTCCTTGCTCCTCTCCATTGCTAATCTAAATCTTATGATACGATGATCACTCGTACCCAAGTGTTCTCCCACAGACACTTGGTCGACCTGGCCCACCTCATTCCCCAGCACCAGATCCAGCAATGCCTCCTTCCTAGTTGGGCCAATTACATATTGGTCAAGGAAATTCTCCTGAACACATTTCAGAAATTCCTCCCCCTCCTTTCCCTTTACCCTAGCATTATCCCAATATCACCACTCTATAGCTCTTGCATATCTCTGCGATTTCCCAGCAGATTTGCTCCTCTACCTCCCTCTCACTATTTGGAGGCCTATAGAATACCCGCAATAGCATGATCATACCTTTTTTGCTCCTCAACTCTAACCAAATGGATTCTGTCCTTGTCCCCTCAAGAACATCCTCCCTTTCCAACACTACAATGTCTTCCTTAA
>JASTWF010002190.1:0-35650 GCA_030390025.1 Squalus acanthias
ACTCAGCTTCTAAGGCCACGAGTTAAGGGCAGAACCCAGAACAATGGGCGACTGTCGGTGTGCAGAGCTGGGAGAGGCTGACTGGATGAGTGAGTTGGTGAATCATTAGCGAAGGTGTGTGACCAGGACACAGTTCGATCACGTCCCCTAATGACAGGAGGCCACGAAACATGTTTGGTGAAGTTCTCACCTAGTGATACTAACCTGGTTGAAAAGCTGGTTTGCGGCTCTTCGTTGTGGGTAACCGGATCGTCCATCGTGAGCCCAGTTAGCTCTTCCAGCAGTAGGTGGCACTACAATTAGCCTCAGTGCCCTTAGACCAGGCCCGGGGGGGGGGGGGGGGGGGGGTGACAAGTCAGGGGTCCTGATCAGCATGTCGTGACCAGCACTCGGGAGGGCAGGTGTGTGAGCATCAGGTGGGGGTTGTAATTCTCCAACACTCAGTGTCGCGATGACAGTGAGGTGGCGAGGGCAGCTAAGCCTTGGACTGGACCCCAGCGAGAGGGGAGACAATTGGAAAGAAAAATTCAAAATACTTCGGGGATTACCTCAGTGAAAAGAGAGTTTTCACGGGTTCATAGAAAACTGACAGCTCGAACATTCCTGAGACACACCCGAGCAACTTATGTGCAGTTATATAACACCTAGAAAGGAGGCGTCGGAGATTTGGTCTTACAGAAGCACAGTAAGGTAGAGAAAGGGTAAACTCAGGAGTATGACATCAGACTAAACTGTGAGAGTAGGATAAGGGGTCAAACTAATAGAAGGTAACTTGAGAATTCCTGATATCTTCTTCAAAAAGACTTGCATTTCTCCAGCGCCTTCCACGACCTCAGGACGTCTCAAAGCGCTTCAAAGCCAATGAAGCACTTTTTGAAGTGTGGTCACTGTTGTAATGTAGGAAACGCGGCAGCCAAATTGCGCACAGCAAGCTCCCACAAACAGCAATGTGATAATGACCAGATAATCTGTATTAGTGATATTAATTGAGGGATAAATATTGGCCCCAGGACACCGGGGATAACTCCCCCTGCTCTTCTTCAAAATAGTGGCCATGGGATCTTTTACATCCACCTGAGGGAGCAGACGGGGCCTCGGTTTAACGTCTCAACCGAAAGACGGCACCTCCGACAGTGCAGCACTCCCTCAACCCTTGTTACACCTCTTCCTATCTTCAAAACCTCTCTTTCAAGTCATTATCAGTACCCTTGGCATCCTGGACCTCCCTCCTACTCCTGCTCGGGATTGAGACTGAATTGACCAGCACCCTGGGATATTTTGCCACAGTGAACGCTCTGGAGTTTCTGCAAGGAATAGTTTGTGTGAAGAGGGAATTCACTGAGGCTGGGATTGTGGACCTCATTTGGGTCAAAGTAGAGGAAGCTTCATTCTGCACCCAAAACTCTCCCGTATCTTGGGCCTAGATCATCAGTAATTTCTCCCGAATGAGCACAAAATTCACTGAAGATATCTTGAACTAAAAAAAAAAGCTTGGGCCCCTGTTCCCACCGTTGACTTACTGTCATGTTCCTCTTGAACCACCACATTGACCCGGTCGACAGATCCCTGGATGTCGTTCCAGGTGAGAAACTCATTGCTTTCTGCTTGAGCCTTGGTCTTCAGTTTCATCAGCTCATCCACGTACCTACCACACCGAACAGCAACAGGTTAACACAGAAAATTAAAGGATGATCTCATCGAGGTGTTTAAGATGATTAAAGGATTCGATAGGGTCGATAGAGAGAGACTATTTCCTCTGGTGGAGGGAGTCCAGAACAAGGGGGCATCACCTTAAAATTAGAGCCAGGCCGTTCAGGGGTGATGTCAGGAAGCACTTCTTCACACAAAGGGTAGTGGAAATCGGGAACTCTCTCCCCCAAAAAGCTGTTGAGGCTGGGGGTCAATTGAAAATTTCAAAACTGAGATTGATGGATTGTTGGGCGAGGGTGTTGAGAGTTACGGAACCAAGGCGGGGAGATGGAGTTAGGTCGCAGATCAGCCGTAATCTAACTGAATGGAGGCACAGGCTCGAGGGGCTGAATGGCCTCCTCCTGTTCCTGTGTTTACAAAGAGCACTCACAGGGAGAGCCGAACAGGAAGTAACAATGATTGGGAAGGACGAGAGGGTGGGAAGCAGTTTGAAGAGTTGATGAAGGTTAATGAGGAGGTTTAACCCGAGATTCTGCGGGCACCGCTTTCCCTGGTGTTTTGCTCTGCTGGCTTCCTGCAGGCCTGGGAAACCGGACGCTGGTTGCTAGGCTGCGGTCGGCCTCAGGCTCATACCTCTGTGCGTTGCCATCGTCCACGTTAGTGAGACCCGTCACCCGGTTCCGGAGCTGCCTCCACACCCCGTTCACATCACCGGCATCCAGAGCGCGATTGATCAGCGCCACAGAGGACAACATCTCCACCGCAACAGCCAGCTCAGCATGCGTCAGATTACCCTAGACCCACAGACGTTTAAAACATTTAATGCCTTTTGATTTCAATGAATAAAAAGATAAATCTTATGTTCAGTGTACAATAATTATATAATCAATTAAAAACAAGCAAGCATGAAACGTTCTGCCTATCAAACCTATTCCTCCCACAGCCCGTGTACACTCTCCCCTATCACAGACTCTACCCACCCATTTAATCTCCTCCTCCAGCCCATGTACACTCTCCCCTATCACAGACTCTACCCACCCATTTAATCTCCTCCTCCAGCCCATGTACACTCTCCCCTATTACAGACTCTGCCCACCCATTTAATCTCCTCCCACAGCCCGTGTACACTCTCCCCTATCACAGACTCTACCCACCCATTTAATCGCCGCCCACAGCTCCTCCTCCAGCCCATGTACACTCTCCCCTATTACAGACTCTGCCCACCCATTTAATCTCCTCCCACAGCCCGTGTACACTCTCCCCTATCACAGACTCTACCCACCCATTTAATCTCCTCCTCCAGCCCATGTACACTCTCCCCTATCACAGACTCTACCCACCCATTTAATCTCCTCCCACAGCCCGTGTACACTCTCCCCTATCATGGACTCTCCACCCATTTAATCTCCTGAGGGAAAGTTCAGTGTAAATATTCCCGAACACCGAGGGGGAACCGGACAGAATGTTGATCCATCCTCACATCTCCACTGTTGCACCCGGGGCTGCTGCTCCCCACAGGAACCAGCACAGCCTCGCCCTGCCCCCATCCCGGTCCCCAGCCCCACACTGACCCTGCAGGGTTAGAATTTTAAGAACGAGAGTGAAAGAGGAAAATTAAATGACAAGAACGAAAGCGCGAGGGGGGAAAAAGGCACGGAGAAAATCGTAACATGAGGGGGCAGGGTCAACACGGAGTCATTAAAGGGAAATCGTATTTGACAAACCTAACGGAGGTTTTTGAGGTTGTCACCAGTAAGGGCTCAGAGAAAGTTGTGTCTCGGCACTTAGTTTGATAGTTGAGGGTTAATAGTCTGATGCTGATATTTATTAGTACTTATTACCCAGCACGTGAGCTGGGAATGAACAACACCCGTCAGTGCAGCAAGCCTGGTGCCCTCAACCAGTCAGCAACCCAAGGGTTAACAGTGGATTTCATTCTTTAACAACACAGTTTAGAATCCGACTGTCAGACGGGCTGCTCTCCCCCTGCCTCCCGCCCGCCGCCCCCTCGCTGGGTGACGCCGCTCCGCACCTCGTGGCTCTGCTGCTGCAAGGTGGAAAGCTCCCGCTGGTACAGCTCGGCAGCAAACGGGTGCACCTCCGGTAACTGGGCGTTGCTATTCATCAGCTCCGTCACCGTCTCTTCCGCAACGCCTTTGCGAACCGCGGCGTTGATTCGTGACACAGCTTCCAGCACTGAAACAAGAACTCGCCATTAGATTCCGTTCGGGAGCCCGAATATGGACATTTCATGGTTTGCACAGTCTCTCAGAATTAAACACATCAAGATTAACTCGACACTGTCCCATCAAACACTCCCAGGGCAGGTACAGCACGGGTTAGATACAGAGTAAAGCTCCCTCTACACTGTCCCATCAAACACTCCCAGGGCAGGTTCAGCACGGGTTAAATACAGAGTAAAGCTCCCTGTACACTGTCCCATCAAACACTCCCAGGGCAGGTACAGCACGGGTTAGATACAGAGTAAAGCTCCCTCTTGCTGTTTGCAAAATTGCCATTGCATTGGAAACACTTTGGGATATTTTTGAGAGATGTTATAAGGCGTTTTATAAACACATATTCCTTTCATGCGAGTGTTGTTTCCGGAACAATCCATGCTTGATGATGTAATCATCATTTCCCACCACAGGATGTCTCATTAGCTAATAAACGCCGTGATCCTACTGAGAGCCACTGGACTAGAAACTCCTCCTTTCTCCCTCCGGTTTATTCCCTCCTGTCCTGCAGGCAGCCTGAGCGACACTGCAACCTACAAATGAAGTCAAGTACATGGATAGAATGATGCAGCACCGAGGGAGGCCATTCTGCCCATCCTGCTTGTGCCGGTATCCAATTAGTCCCACTCCCCCCGGCACTTTCCCCACAGCCCTGCACATTCTTCTATTTCAAGCAATTACCCAATTCCCTTTTGAAAGTTACTATTGAATCTGCTCCCACCGCCCTTTCAGGCAGCGCGTTCCAGATCACAACAACTCGCTGCGTAAAAAATTCTCATCTCCCCTCTGGCTCTTTTGGTAATTGGGCCCACCCTAACCACCCGGGGGGGCCACCCTAATCACCCGGGGGGGCCACGGACCACCCTACCCAACCACTGAGCAGTTTGTGGAGTCACTGCAAACTCCTGTGTGAATGGTCCGTCTCTGCTGAAAGCAGTTGGTCGGTGCTTTGACTGGAATGGGACTGAGTGTCAGCCGCTGCACGGAACAGGCGGCCGAGCCAACACCGCCCGCTTTTCGCCACCGCCCGAGATGAATTTCTAGTCTTTGACGACATCAGGACAGTCAAATTTAGTCAATGCAGATATTTGTTTATATTTGCCTAACAACTCCAGCAGTTGAGGCCACTGACACAGGGGAGTGTTCAGGGGAGGTTATCCATATGGATCTGCAGAAGGCATTTGACGAGGGCACTCAAGAGATTATTAGTATAATGAGCATCGACGGAATCGGAGCTAACCTGAGGACATGGGTGGAAAACTGCTTGGGAGGGCGGATACTGAGAATAGGGATAAAGGGAACATTCTCTGATTGGCGGGATGTGACGAGTGGTGCTCCCCAGGGGTCTGTTCTGGGGCCTCAGCTTTTCACCAGATATATTAATGACCTGGATGAAGGAATAGAGAGTAGTATATCCGAGTTTGTGGATGACATTAACTTCGGAGGCTCAGTAAATTGCGCAGATTGGAGAAGGAAGTTACAAAAGGGACAGGCAGACTCAGTGAGTGGGCAAAACTATGGTGATGTGGGGATGTTTGAGGTCATCCACTTTGGGTTCAAAAAAGACAAATCGGAAGATTTTCTTAATGACGAAAGACTCGGAGCTGTGGGGGAGCAGAGAGATTTCGGTGCCCAAGTACAGAAATCACTCGAAGCCGGTGGACGGGTAGAAAAAGCAATCAAAAAGGCTGATGGAATGTGAGTCTTTATCTCGGGGGGGCTGGGGTACAAGGGGTGGAAGTTATGTTACAGCTGGACAGAGCTCTGGTCAGATGCCATCTGGACACGTCGTTCAGTTCTGGGCCCCGCCCCTCAGGAAGGGTATATTGGCCTTGGAGGGGGAGCAGCGCAGATTCACCAGAATGATACCCGGGGGCTAAAAGGGTTAAATTATGAGGACAGGTTGCACAGACTGGGCTTGTATTCCCTTCAGTTTAGAAGGTTGAGGGGTGATCGAACTTCGGTGTTTGAATGGATTTGATCGGGTAGAGAGAGAGAAACTATTTCCCCTGGTGGGGGAGTCCAGAACAAGGGGGTGTAACGCTAAAACTAGAGCCAGGCCGTTCAGGGGTGATGTCAGGAAGCACTTCTTCACACAAAGGGGAGTGGAAATCTGGAACTCTCTCCCCAAAAAGCTGTGGATGCTGGGGGTCAACTGAAATTTTCAAGACTGAGAAAATTGATTTTTTGTTGGGTAAGGGTATTGTGGGATATGGATCAAAGGCGGGTAAGATGGGGTTGAGGTACAGATCAGCCATGATCTCACTGAATGGCAGAACAGACTCGAGGGGCTGAATGGCCTCCTCCTGTTCCTGTGTAACAGGCTCAAGGGGCTGAATGGCCTCCTACTGTTCCTGTGTAACAGGCTCGAGGGGCTGAATGACCTCCTCCTGTTCCTGTGTAAACAGACTCGAGGGGCTGAATGGCCTCCTCCTGTTTCTGTGTAACAGCTCGAGGGCTGAATGGCCTCCTCTGTTCCTGCTGAATGGCCTCCTCCTGTTCCTGTGTAACAGACTCGATGGGCTGAATGGCCTCCTCCTGTTCCTGTGTATCTGGCTCGAGGTGCTGAATGGCCTCCACCTGTTCCTGTGTATCTGGCTCGAGGGGCTGAATTGCCTCCTCCTGTTCTGTGTAACAGTCTCGAGGGGCTGAATGGCCTCCTCCTGTTCCTGTGTCACAGACTCGAGGGGCTGAATGGCCTCCTCCTGTTCCTGTGTAACAGGCTCGAGGGGCTGAATGGCCTCCTCCTGTTCCTGTGTAACAGGCTCAAGAGGCTGAGTGGCCTCCTCCTGTTCCTGTGTAACAGGCTCAAGGGGCTGAGTGGCCTCCTCCTGTTCCTGTGAGATGACAGATACTCACTTTTCTTGAATCTACGAGAATCTTCATTGGCTGCTCCACTCCGAACTGCAACTCTTCCTTCGTAAGGGGCTCATTCGAACCTTGCTCCTAGGGGACAATGGATGATTGGGATTGAAGGGAGAGGAGAGATTAGAAATGTGTAATGTTCTGTGGATAGCTCTTAAATATGTTAGTATCTTGCAATCCAGAATTCATTCTCATTCTCCTTTTCTTTAAATGCTGCCAGAGGTGTTTTGGCAAATGTAATAATTCCAGGTGCAATGTGTGACCTCCCGACTCATAGAATCAGAGAATACAGCACAGAAAGATATTTGGCCCATCGTGCCTGTGCCGGCTCTTTGAACGAGCTCTCCAATTAGTCCCACTCCCCCGCTCTTTCCCCAGAGCCCTGCAAAATTTTCCCCTTCAAGTATTTATCCAATTCCCTTCTGAAAGTCACTGTTGAATCTGCTTCCACCGCCCTTTCAGGCAGCGCGTTCCAGATCACAACAACTCGCTGTTGCAAAAATTTGTCGCCTCATCTCCCCCTTCTCGTTCTTCTGCCGATTCTCCTCATTCCCTACCTGTGCTTTCAGCTGTTTGTCGGAGGCGAGCTGTTTGAGGTACCAGTCGCAGTTGTCCAGCTCCACCCCTCGCAGGCCCAAGGCCGGGGACTTCAGGGCGTTGTACAGAGCGGCCCCGTCTCCTTGCTCCAGAGCTCCGTCCACACTCTTCAAGCCCGTTTGTACTGGAATCACAACAGGGCAATGGGTCAGAGTGCAAGTAACGCCATGGATGAGAAAGGGCTGCTTGGCTCATCAAAGTAAACCAAAAGGAGGTAGATTTAAATCAATTTAATACAGTTGTTCGGAAGAACTTCTTTACTCAAAGTGAGAAACCGTTGGCAATAATCCATCAGGCTGTCCCCGTTAATACCCCAACTCTCCCGATGTAACATCGAGGGGATTACCAACCCTCCAGGATTGCCCTGGAGTCTCCCAGAATTACAGATTAATCTCCAGGACACGGCTGCGAGCGAACACCCGAGAGAAACATCACAGAGGCAGTAAAACAAATTGAGTTCTTTGTTAAATTTTCTTCGAACACTTTTGTTTCCTGGTTATAAAACTATTGGAGATGGGAAAAAGGCAGCTCGAGAGTCAAGAGTCATCCAATCGGGTAATGAAGAGTCTATTGGCTTTCCGATTGGCTGTGGGTAGGCGGGGCTCCGTGAGGATGGACGTGTTGGACAACCAATGGCGAGTGTGTGGGGGTGGGGCACCGCGAGGATGGACGGGTTGGGTGACCAATGGAGGGAGAGTGGGGGGGGCGGGTTGGACGACCAATGGTGGGAGAGTGGGGGGGCGGGGCACCGCGAGGATGGACGGATTGGATGACCAATGGTGGGACTTTGGGGGGGGCGGGGCACCATGAAGATGGACGTAATGGACGACCAATGGCAGAAGAGTGCGGGCTGACCAATTAGAGGCAGGAGGTCATGTGATAAAACCTCCAGGAATACGTCCGACCAGAGTTGGCAACCCGAGTAAGACCCAACTGCACTTTGAACAGCCGCCATGGTTTTGCTGACCAATTGTCACTCTGAGATGATGAGACACTCACGCTGCCTCTCAACCGTACGTTCACTGTCGCTGGGGGTTCCACGGGGCCCCATCACACTCCGTTAGCTCATCCAAGTGGCCGTTCTTCAATATGCGAATCCAGGCTGTTCAACCGTGAGTGCCTCGCAGCCCGCCTCCCATCCATTCGCCACAGATCCACACGCAGCAGCCAGAAGTCAGAGCCCTGGCTGACTGATTGTTTCCCCCCCCCTCAGATACCCACACTCCCCGACCGCCACCCCAGGGTAAAGGCTTTAAATCCTGAACGGGTTCTGTGGAGTTGTGACGCTTATCAAACTTACGATTGACTTTACTGACATTGCCCTGGATCTCGGCCTGTGTGAGGAGCTCTTCATAAACATCTCTCTCGTCCTGGGGGCTCCCAGGCACGTCCTGCAAAAAAAAAAAAAATCACAGGAGATATTTCCGTTTCCTGCTCCTTTCACTCACTCGAGGTCTTGGGCCCCACAACCGCCTCGGGTACCGGGCCGCAAGAGGCCATCCTTTATACGCGAGTGTGATATCTTGAGACACAGCGTGTATATACACAACAGCACAACATGGCTTCCGGTAAGAACTGTACTGCACGTGGCTTTATTATTATATACATCAGTAGTCCACCAAGTGGCTTTATTACACTTCTCCCTCCTTACTGAAGAAGTTATTCATAGCAAATAATCACTGTACATGACTTGCATGGTATACACAACTCTTGGTATACATTTCTCAAATGGAACCCATTTCATGTTTCCAAATTCGACTACAGAATTCTGTAACACGAACAAAAGATATATTATATTTTCCATATTTACAGATTAAACTTAACCACTAGTTTTCTGTTTCGAAGAGGATACCTTCTTTCTTGAACAGAACTTTGAGATCTTGTTGTAGGACTTTGACTCATTCTCGGCTGAGCCTGCGGAGAATTTTTCTCCAAGGGCTGACCTTGATCTACATTTGGACTCGCTACACTTTCAGACTGTTTGTGTGCCTGACTCAGGCTCAGAGTTAAATTCTGACTTTGTCTTGGACTTGTTTCTGGTACGTCTGATGTAGGATTTGCTACTGGTACTCTACTTGTAACAAGACTATCTGACTCATCAGAATAAATTGAATCATCCCAGCTTTCAACTCCTTCCACATCTGCAGGTAAGATATGATCAAAGTGAACAAACATAACCTTTTCATGATTAAACATCTTGACCAAATGTGTGCGCGGGCCACATATCTTCACTACTCTTTCTGGTAACCACTTTAACCATTTATGGCGATAGTTCTTCACTCAAACCTTCTAGTTCAACTTCACAGTTATCTAACTTTATCATGACTCTCTTTCTGCCTTGATTGTTTCTCTTCTAGGGACAGTGCCAAGTTTGGCTTTAACAACGAGAACCTTGTTCGGGGCTGTCGTTTGAGAAACAACTCTGCTGGTTTTCTACCAGTAGTGGTATGAGGAGTAATCCGATAGGTAATCAGAAAATTTGCCAGTTTGTGGTCCAACGACAGCTGACATTTCTTTGGATTTGGATCCAACATTTGCTTGATGAGGGCACGTTTGACAATTTGTACTGTGCACTCTGCTGCACCATTTGAAGCAGGGTGGTACGGTGGAACTTTGGTATGTTTCACACCGTTTCTGCTCATGAACTGTGTGAACTCTTCTGAACAAAATTGCGGTCCATTATCAGACACAATTTCTTCTGAGAGGCCGTATGAAGAAAACAATCTTCGCAAATTATCTAGTGATTTGCTTGTTATTATCCACATCGGAAACACCTCTACCCACTTCGAGTGACTATCTATCACTATGAATAATTGCTGTCCTTCTAGCTCAGCAAAATCTACATATAACCTTTGCCACACCCTGGGAGGCCATTTCCATGGCTGTAATGGTACTCATGGTGGTTTCTTGCTCACCGATTGACATGTTGTACACTGACTGACTATGCACTCTCTCTCTTTATCTAAATCTGGCCACCATAAGTAACTGCGGGCAAAGCTCTTGGTCAAGCACATTCCCAGGTGCTGGTCATGAAGATCTCCTAACAATTTAGACCTGAACCTATTTGGGATAACCACACTTGCTCCCCACGATACAATTTTTATCCACTGACAATTCATTCCTATGAACGAAGTATGGATGGATATCTTCCTCCGATACCTGGTTTGACCATCCATTTGCTATGTAATCATACACCTTTGACATAATTGGGTCACGTTTGGTTGCCCTACCAATCTCTTCAGCTGTGACTGGCAGCTCATCAATGTATGAGAAATAGAACACTTCTTCCTCATTGGGTGTAACTTGTGATGGGGATGGCAACCTGGACATAGCATCAGCATTACTGTGATCAGCTGATCGTCTGTACTCAATGTCATACGTATACGCTGACAAAATCAAAGCCCATCTCTGCATTCGGGCTGCAGCTAAGGTTGGAGCTGGGGACTTTGAATGGAGGATTGCTGTCAGGGGCTAATGGTCAGTAACTATGGTAAACTTACGACCAAACAAGTATTTGTGAAACTTCTTGACCCCAAAAATCAATGACAAACCTTCCCTTTTGATCTGCGCATAATTCCGCTCACTAGCACAGAGTGCGTGAAGCAAAAGCTCCTCCCCACTATCGAGTACACGAGAGATCCCTAGGACTAGGGGGCATAGTCTGAAAATTAGAGTCAGATCTTTCAGGAGTGAAGTTAGGAAACACTTCTACACACAAAGGGTGGTAGGAGTTTGGAACTCTCTTCCGCAAACGGCAATTGATGCTAGATCAATTGTTAATTTTAAATCGGAGATTGATGGATTTTTGTTAACCAGAGGTATTAAGAGATATGGGCCAAAGGCGGGTATATGGAGTTCGGTCACAGATCAGCCATGATCTCACTGTGTGGTGGAACAGGCTCAAGGGGCTCAATGGCCTCCTCCTGTTGCTATGTTCATGCACTGTACGTCACCCTCACACACACGATAGATGCCGATGTCATTTACACACAAACACACACCACATGTGGCATAGACGCATCATATGTCACACACACACACACACACACACAGCCCACTCGATGCCCACCTTATTCCTGGCATTCACCATCTTCTCGTGCTTGGCAGCACTCAGTGTGTTCTGATACAGCACGCTCTGACTCGGATCCAAGTTCACCAGCATGGCGTTGGGGTTCTTCATCGCCGCCAGAGTCTCCCCCGGGACGCCCTTCTCCACGGCATCATTGATGGCAATGACGGCAGCATGCACTGAGGGCAGACAAGCCTCAGTCAGCAGAATGTCGCTTTTTAAAAACGGAATTACAACCGGATTTTTTGTCTACCCTCAACTCGCTCTCCCCCTGTGCACTGACTGTCTCGGTTTTAAAATCCTTGCGTTCAAATCCCTCCATGGCCTCGCCCCTCCCTATCTCTGTAATCTCCTCCAGCCCTACAACCCTCCGAGATCGCTGCGCTCCTCCAATTCTCGCCTCTTGCGCATCCCCCGACGTTAATCGCTCCACCATTGGCGGCCGTGCCTTCAGCTGCCTGGGCCCCAAGCTCTGGAATTCCCTCCCTAAACCTCTCCACCTCTCTCTCCTCCTTTAAGATGCTCCTTAAAAACTTGCTCTTTGGCCAAGCTTTTGGTCACCTGTCCGAATAACTCCTTATGTGACTCGGTGTCAAATTTTGTTTGATAATCGCTCCAGTGAAGCGCCCTGGGACGTTTTACTACGTTAAAGGCGCTATATAAATGCAAGTTGTTGTTGTTGGCTCTCGCTGGGTAGAGTTCCACAGACAGCAGCCTCCCTGAGGGGTCAGTCGTTGGGCGAGAGTCTGGACAGAGAGTGTGTCACAGCTAACACCGATCCTCTCCTTGACCAACGTCAACACACACATCACCCAGCCTGAGTCAAGGTTAGCGATCAGGAGAGATAGTTCGGACTGATTCCGACCCCTCCCCAGCCCGGGTTGGCGGGGGGGCGGTGCCATGATTTGTTGACCTCCAATGCAGTCCCAGTTGGGAACGTGAAGCACTTTCAGAACAAGACTGAACAAACAACAGGACCCCAACCCACAGGGTCTGAACCCTGACATCACTTACAGGCAGCCTCATCCACCGACAGCTCATTGGCCAGAATTCCCCCGATCTTACTGAACGCGGGCATCTGAATCCCGTACTTCTCCAGCTCCCGCTTCATGTTGTTGATTTCCTCCTCTGCAACAGACAGGTGACAAACAGGAGTTAGGGACTGAGTTTGACAGTGCGTCCGGTTAAAATGCCCCCACCCTCACCCTCCCTGCCCCCCCTCCCTCCCTCCCTCCCTGCCCCCGCGCTCCCTGCCCCCTCCCTGACCCCGCGCCCGCCCTCCCTCCCTCCCCCCCTGACCCCGCGCCCTCCCTCCCTGCCCCCGCGCTCCCTGCCCCCTCCCTGACCCCGCGCCCTCCCTCCCTGCCCCCGCGCTCCCTGCCCCCTCCCTGACCCCGCGCCCTCCCTCCCCCCTCCCTCCCTGCCCCCGCGCTCCCTGCCCCCTCCCTGACCCCGCGCCCTCCCTCCCTCCCCCCGCGCCCCCCCTCCCTGCTCCTGCGCTCCCTGCCCCCCGCACCCCTCCCCTCCCTCCCCTCCCTGCCCCCGCGCCCCCCCTCCCTGCTCCCGCGCTCCCTGCCCCCTCCCCCCGCGCCCCCCCTCCCTGCCCCCGCGCTCCTGCACCGCATCCTGTGCCCTCACCCTGCATGCCCTCCCGCACCTTCCCCGCACCCTCGCCCCCCCCTTCCCTCACCGCATCCCGTGCCCTCACTTTCCCCGTCACCCCCCTCGCCTTCCCCTTTCCCCGCCCTACGCTGCACCCTGTCTCCTCCCCCTCCCCCCACTCCCACCTCTCTCGCCGACTCTCCACCCCTGGCACCATGATCCAAATGGAGGGAAGTTGAGGAAATGGGAATTCTTGGGCGGAACTGCCGGATTGTCGGATGCAGGGACATTAAAAATGGATTCAAGGAATGAACTGTGCCTCCTGGTGTCACTCTTTGGAAGAACTACAAGGGACTTCCCCCTTCTTCGGGAGAAAATTACAATTGCAAATCCACCCACTCCTCAAACCACTCATTTCCGAAGTTGATTCATTAGAATATTCCCAGCTCCCTGAACACACAGGGTAGGAGCAGAGACTGGGAGCTGGTGGGAGGGGGTGTTTTGTATAAACAGGCTCATGAATTTATGATTTAATGAATTTACATAAAGTCACAAGGAGTTTCCGGACACCTCTTGACTCTCTATTGTGTTGCTTGTTGCCTTTGGCTTTGCTGCAGCGATTCTGTACACCGCTCCAACAACAAGATCGATTGGCTCCAGTACAAGATTTGAAAGCAGCTTCGGACTTGGTGTCTGATGAATGTTATCTGTATTTTGCACCTTTGCTGGTGAACCATTAGCGGGACCCGACTGATGGCTCTGTACTGGAAACAACTGATTAGATAGCAGCCTCGCTAACAGCCCCGGCAGACTTCTGCCGCTTGGAAAAGCAACCAGATTATTGATTTATTTGCTGGCCTCCTCCCCTGAAGGTGCCGACACATGCTGGGTTCCAGCTCGACATGTGCTGCCCTGCCCCTTCAGTACCTCTCCCAAATGGCCCTGTGTGGGTCCGCACAGCCAAGGTGTTGGGAGGCCATTGTGACCCAGACAGATTCCGTTCTCTCCCCCACTCCACCCCCAAACTCCCCTGACTTTCCAACAAAGGGTCGTTGAACAGCGATCAGGAGTGGTAATCCTGGCTGATTGACCTCTTCCCAGAACAAGGGGCTGTCAGCCCAACCTTACTGCCCAACCAGTTGAGACCAGCTCACTCAGAACTTCGCCCCGACAGTCTGACATCGGCCAGGAACCACAGAGATTTCAGCATGGAAGGTGGCCATTCAGCCCATCATGCCTACGCCGGTGTTAACTCTTCGACTGGAGCCCTCCCATCTCCCTGCTCACCCCTGGTATCCTTTTACAGAAGGAGTTCCCACCCGCATTATGGGTAGGATTGTGTTTAATGGCCCCGTCCTGCGTTGAGGTAGTCGGCATGGGGGTGGGATAGAATTAGACTCAGTCCCTGCAGGTCAGGGAGAGGGGAGAAAAATATCAGCTGGGGCTCCTGGATAATTGACCAGATAATCCGTTTTTAGTGATGTTGGTTGAGGGATAAATACTGGCCCAGGACACCGGGGAGAACTCCCCTGCTCTTCTTCGAAACAGTGCACTTGAGTGGACAGACGGGGCCTCGGTTTAATGTCTCATCCGAAAGACGGCACCTCCGACAGTGCGGCGCTCCCTCAGTACTGCCCCTCCGACAGTGCGGCGCTCCCTCAGTACTGCCCCTCCGACAGTGCGGCGCTCCCTCAGTACTGCCCCTCCGACAGTGCGGCGCTCCCTCAGTACTGCCCCTCCGACAGTGCGGCGCTCCCTCAGTACTGCCCCTCCGACAGTGCGGCGCTCCCTCAGTACTGCCCCTCCGACAGTGCGGCGCTCCCTCAGTACTGCCCCTCCGACAGTGCGGCGCTCCCTCAGTACTGCCCCTCCGACAGTGCGGCGCTCCCTCAGTACTGCCCCTCCGACAGTGCGGCGCTCCCTCAGTACTGCCCCTCCGACAGTGCGGCACTCCCTCAGTACTGTCCCTCCGACAGTGCGGCGCTCCCTCAGTACTGCCCCTCCGACAGTGCGGCGCTCCCTCAGCACTGCACTGGAGTGTCAGCCTAGAGAGACTTGAACCCACAACCGTCTGACACAGAGGCGAGAGTGCTACCCACCGAGCCACAGCTGGGAATTTTGCTCTCCAGACCCGCCGCCCGCACTTTCTTGTGGGCGACAGGTGATAGAGATTTGAACAGATCCCTTCATGTCACCAAATACCCCATCAAACCACACCTGGGACATTACCTTCAGGGCGTGACCATCGTGACATGCCTCCCGGGAGCCCCATATGGACAAGCTCTCGTGTTCCCTCTTAACCACAGCCTGTTGGGACATCTCATGGAGCTGGAGACTGGTTGGACCCTTCTCCACCCACACAGTCAGTGCGGACTCGGACTTCACAGTCCGAGAAACCATGCAATGTCCGAGGAGGAACCAGCAGAAACTCTGCTCTTGCTCCTGGCCCACCGACAACAGCCGCCCCCCCACCATAACACCAAGCCCCTGGGGTGCCCAGCCCCCCCACCCTGAGCAAAAACCCGCCAGGCACTGACGCAGCAGCTGAGCATGGCAGTACCCACGACCACTGCCACCCCCCGGGAACCAATCCCAAATCCAACCACACAACCCTAGCCACATGGTGAGGTCACTCACTACCCACAGCGTACCGCGTACACGGCCCAGTGCGCACAGCGCCCCGGGCACGCACCATCCCCCCCATGCACTGTACACTAGAAATGCAACGTGCCGACATGTTGCAACCAAAGACCACGTGTAATTTATTGAAGATCTTCATCATTTATGACAATCTGCCAAGAAACTGAGCCATCCTCACCTGTGAAAGCAACTTTTCCATAAAGGTCCTGAATCTGTGGAGCCAATCCCAGTTTAAAGAGGTACAGACTGCGGAAGGAATGGAGAGGATCAGTCAGAGCACAGTCCCGGTGCCTGTAACACCGCCCTGCCCGGTCACCCTGCCCCAGCGCTCTCCCCTGCCCGGTCACCCTGCCCCAGCGCTCTCCCCTGCCCGGTCACCCTGCCCCAGCGCTCTCCCCTGCCCCAGTGCTCTCCCCTGCCCCAGCGCTCTCCCCTGCCCCAGCGCTCTCCCCTGCCCCAGCGCTCTCCCCTGCCCCAGCGCTCTCCCCTGCCCCAGCGCTCTCCCCTGCCCCAGCGCTCTCCCCTGCCCGGTCACCCTGCCCCAGCGCTCTCCCCTGCCCGGTCACCCTGCCCCAGCGCTCTCCCCTGCCCGGTCACCCTGCCCCAGCGCTCTCCCCTGCCCGGTCACCCTGCCCCAGCGCGCTCCCCTGCCCGGTCACACTGCCCCAGCGCGCTCCCCTGCTATCCCCTCATGTTGCCTGGCCTCAGTACCGCCCACAGCTGGCCACTGTCCATTGGTCAGTCTGGACAACGAGTCTGATCCAGCCCTGAGCCGATGTCCACACACACACACTGTCCAGCGGAGCGGGGGATGGGGGGTCCCTGGATAGCGATCAGGGAGGGGGAGCTCGGCTGATTTTCCATCCCCCACAGAAGGGCACTTGGCCAGCTGGACACCACCACCCTGGGATCCTGCACAGCACTGCATGTTTGAGGGACGTTACTCAGGGCTGGGTCGGACGGCAAAGGCGAGACTGGGGACTCATTGGGTTTGGGTTGAGAGAGGCCTCCACCATTGCCTGGACCTCCCCAGTCATTGATACCCGGACTTCAAGGTTTAAGTTACGAGGAGAGATTACACAAACTAGGGTTGTATTCCATAGAATTTAGAAGGTTAAGGGGTGATTTGTTCGAAGTTTTCAAGATATTAAGGGGAACAGATAGGGTAGATAGAGAGAAACTATTTCCACTGGTTGGGGATTCTAGGACTAGGGGCATTGTCTAAAAATTAGAGCCAGACCTTTCAGGAGTGAAATTAGGAAACACTTCTACACACAAAGGGTGGTAGAAGTTTGGAACTCTCTTCCGCAAACAGCAATTGATGCTAAGTCAATTGTTAATTTTACATCAGAGATTGATAGATTTCTGTTAACCAAAGGTATTGAGGGATATGGGCCAAAGGCGGGTTTATGGAGTTAGGTCACAGATCAGCCATGGTCTCAATAAATGGCGGAACAGGCTCGAGGGTTGAATGGCCTCCTCCTGTTCCTGTGGTCCCAGGCTCCTTGTGACCATTTTGAGCCAACAAGAACTGTAAATTCGATTAATACAGAACTACTGAAGGAACGCAAAGGGTTAACCATCGACCTCCTTCTCGTCATTCACAAATATGAATTTTCTTTTTAAGAGCAATGTTGTGTTTTCTGGGGTACGAGTCCGTGGCCCTCCTGTATCCCAAGTGACCAACCTTCCAAGTGCAAACCGAGCCAGTGACTGTTAACAGGCTATTCGACTATAGCTGGGATCACAGCCAAGCTCCATCCAGCCCAGCCTTGATATTCACACACAAGCTCTTACTTGTGATCAGGAGGGAGAACCCGGTCTTAGACCCGAGGACACAGAAGTCAATTGTAGCACCTCCTACCTCGATCCCAGCCGAGATAAGCTCACAGCACAGGCCGGGGTGGAATAACTGTCCGGGTCTGAGTGGCTCTGTACCACATCGGGCAGTACATTTACTCCCCGGGTCATGGGGCGGGGGGAGTGAAAGAGTTGTGTTCTTTTTGATACTTGTACACTCTGGTGAGTGAGTATGTCTTAATTCTTCATTTAAAGGAGCATTCCCGAAGCAAAGTGCGTCCTTAACTCAAATGAAATGAGTTGAACGGAGGGCCCGTAACACTGCTCTCTCATCCGCTGCTGAAACCCTCATCCATGTCTTTGTTCCCGCCAGACTCGACTATTCCAACGCTCTCCTGGCCGGCCTCCCATCTTCCACCCTCCGTAAACTTCAGCTCATCCGAAACTCTGCTGCCCCGTGTCCTAACTCGCACCAAGTCCCCTTCGCCCATCACCCCCTGTGCTCGCTGCCCTACTTTGGCTCCTGGTTCAGCAATGCCTCGATTTTAAAATTCTTAACCTTGTTTTCAAATCAACTCCATGGCCTCGCCCCTCTCTATCTCTGTAACCTCCTCCAGCTCTACAACACTCCGAGATCTCTGCACTCCTCTAATTCTGGCCTCTTGAGCATCCCTGATTATAATCGCTCCACCATTGGTGGCCGTGCCTTCAGCTGCCTGGGCCCTGAGCTCTAGAACTCCCTCCCTAAACCTCTCCGCCTCACTACCTCTCTCTCCTCCTTTCAGACGCTCCTTAAAACCTACTTCTTTGACCAAGCCTTTGGTCACCTGTCCCAATATCTCCTTATGTGGCTCGGTGTCAAATTTCAGTTGATAATCGCCTTGGGGCGTTTTACTATGTTAAAGGCGCTATATAAATGTAAATTGTTGTGTCAGATGCAGCCTGTGCTCTCTGCCCAGGGCAGGTCGTTGGGCAAGGTGCCGAGTGAGCGGGGGCCAGTCCGACTAACAGTGAGGGACAACAGTCCTCGACTGGCATTGGCACAGCTCTTGGCCAGATGTTGTCCTTGGTGTAACCCCATTAGCGAGAACATTAACAGCCACTGAATAATCAGCCTGGCATTTCCTGACCTGATCTGTGAGGCCTGGGCCGGGAATAGCAGCACTGGGAAATGATCAGCCCCACAACAGGAAATGACTGGATGAAGACAAACTGTTCCTTTATGCGCTGACTCATGACCTCAGCAGGAGTTTAACCCAGGAACTCTCCGCTCGACTGCCCGAGTCTCCCTGGACCCCCTCAGATCGGAGGCTCAATCCAGCCAAGCCGACAAGAGACCCCCCCCCCCCTCCTCCGATGCCCCACCTTTTTCTGAATGGCAGGGGACTCCCTCTATCGAAGGCAGCAAGGCTCCCCTCGGGACACTGCTGCGGTGACTCTTCACAAGTCCCATTCCAAACCCCTTCTTCCTCCTCCCCCCGCATGCTGCTCGACCCGAGCCTGGTCTGAGCTGGAGCAGCGTTGGAGGAGGTGCTCCTGGCCTCAGCACCTCTGGTTCGGGACGGGTATCAATGTCAACCAGCATTGGGAACCACGGGAAAACAGCACTTGTGTGGATTAGGTTAGGCCCCGATGCACCCCCTGGTCGAACAGTCCGCCGAAACGCCCCCCTCCCAGGCTCACACGCGGGCATGGGGTGCCCGTGAAGCTGTAGGAGCGGTGCGGAGAGGGATCGAAAAGAAGCAGAATATCCGACACGTTAAAACCTGCCCCACCTTTCTGCTCACTGGCCCCCAATATCACTAACTGCCCCTACCAGATAGCAAAAGCTGCCTGCTCATCTGTTTCTGATGGACGTTATTAATAACCTGCTGGCAAGGAATCCTCCCTCTCTCTATAAGATATCGGTGGCTTCAGGGTCCTTTTTATTCAGAAACTCATCCGTGATCAGTCTGAAAATGTTCCCTTTCGTCCCAATAACTATTTTGCAACGAGATGTATTTGTATACGCCAGACCTGGCTGCCTGTGTACTTCTCGATATCGCTTGATTTCTCCCTGAATCTTCTCACCGTGTGCACAGCCTGAAATAGTGACTGTCGATCTGGTTCTATATTTAAAGCCAAGTGTGGGGGATAAACGATTCCAGCAGCTGGAACAGGTTGCATCGATTCCCGGTTATACTGGCCGTTCACTCTTTGCCTTTTGTAATTCCACCAATGTTGTTGCGCCCGTCAGTATCGGACCTCGGACTGAAGTTCGCCCAGTGCAGCCCGCCGTTCGCCCAAAGTCCGCGAGAAGCGTCACCGCTCCAGCAATCTGCGGCCGGGTATATTCGCACATGGTGGGATATTGAGTTGCTGCCTTCTTCAAAACCAGAAAGGGGGGGGGGGGGCAGATTGGGAGCGGGGTCAGGGCTTCGAGTTCTGACATCTGCTCCTCACGGGACACAGAGCGCTCCGGGTAGAAGCGCCTGACTGTACTGACCGTGGGTGTCCTCCTGCACTGACCGTGGGTGTCCTCCTGCACTGACCGTGGGTGTCCTCCTGCACTGACCGTGGGTGTCCTCCTGCACTGACCGTGGGTGTCCTCCTGCACTGACCGTGGGTGTCCTCCTGCACTGACCGTGGGTGTCCTCCTGCACTGACCGTGGGTGTCCTCCTGTACTGACCGTGGGTGTCCTCCTGCACTGTCTGATCCACGATCTAACAGGGAGCGACATGTTAAAACCCCGCGCTCAAGCCCTGCATTGCGATTAGACGCCTGACCTGCTCCACACCAGTTGCCGCTATCTTTTCCCGATATGCGAGAGGCAGCAACTGAACTGCTTCTGGTAAACTTACCGATAGCTTCCAACCTCTGGTTTCGCTCGACCTTCATAATCTCATTCCCACCCTCCCGCTCCGGCCAGTTTTCTCCCCTTTATTTTCCCTCCTCTCCTGCTATCACTGTCTCCTGTTGTTCCGCAAAGGCACTGGGTACCCTGGGCAGCAGTGAACGACAGCCGACTATTCAACTGCGAGGGCAGCACCTACGAGTTCAATCCTGCCCGACATCCACGCACACGGGAGCAGGAACCTTGTACGATGTAGCCCCCTTCCGAGCTGAAGGGGCACCACTATTAGCAACTAATACAGCAATGAAGAGGGGGGTGAGAAATGGCGTATTGAAGTCAGTAAGCTTCAATATTGTGCGTTACTTCTAGTCCATCACTGACAGACTTTTAATCACTAACACAGATGGCTCACATCAAGAGGCAATACCTGAGAGCGTGGATACAATAGATACACCGAGGCATGTTCTTACGGTCATAGATGTCCGTTGTTTCAGGGTAAAAAATCTACGTCAAAAAGAAACATATAATTGTTAATAAAACAATGCATCGAGTCCGTCACAGGTGAATACCACACACTCTTAGAAGTATAAATAACTTAGAATGTAAAGTGACACAGCAATCAGAACATCTATAACCTCTGACTGACCTGGCAAAGCCAGTCACTCCATCCTGTGCTCTGACCTGTACCCTGAAGAGCAATTTCACTCTAACTGACCTCACCCAGTGCTTACTTAACGCTGCTGTCCTTATAAAACTGCACATGTTGCATCAGCAATGTTGCAGGAGATCGGCGAGTATATCGACAAGTCTTCTGGACAGCGTTCACTGCCTGCTTCATACTTACTGCTACATCTGGTGGCACTTTCCCCCCGTCACATTTTGGTGACCCTGTTTTATTAAACATTGTGCCCTCCAACGCACCATGAGCAATGCCACAGGAGTTCTGTTAGTCTAGTAAAAAGAATCCCAATGTCCTGCCGCTAACACGTCTGCCACACTCCAGACACCACACCCCCAAGGTCCACAGTACATTACAGATGCAAAAACTACCTTAAAAAGAGAAAGTCTGGTATTGAATACTGGATTCTTCTGACCCGGAACCTGAAATTTACAGGCAATTACAATGACCTGAGTTTGTGGGTCGGGGGGGGGGATGCACAAGCAGCTAGAATTGGAGGAGTGCAGAGATCTCGGGGGGGGGTTGTGGGGGCTGGAGGAGGTTGCTGAGATAGGGAGGGGCGAGGCCATGGAGGGATTTGGAAACAAGGATGAGAATTTTAAAATCGAGGCGTTGCCGGACTGGGAGCCAATGTAGGTCAGCGAGCACAGGGGGTGATGGGCGAACGGGACTTGGTGCGAGTTAGGACACGGGGCGGCAGAGTTTTGGATGACCTCAAGTTTACGTTGGGTGGAATGTGGGAGGCCGGCCAGGAGTGCGTTGGGATAGTCAAGTCTAGAGGTAATAAAGGCACGGATGAGGGTTTCAGCAGCGGATGAGCTGAGGCAGGGGCGGAGTCGGGCAATGTTACGGAGCCGGTCTCGGTGATGGAGAGGAGATGGGGTCAGAAGCTCAGCGCGGGGTTGAACAGGACACAAAGGTTGCAAACAGTCTGGTTCATGAATGGAAATTACAGTTACTGTACTTAACTTTGAGTATTGTTTACTAAACAAAAACCAACGGTGTGAAGCTTCTTAGACATAAGAGGGAATTAATAAAACAGAAACAGCAGAATACACACACAAGGTTGAGAAACCCCAGAGAATGGCAGCCAACACTGCGGTGACAACACAATCCCGACAGGCACTGAACTCACTGCGAGTTACTAGCCACTAAACACGGAACCAAACACGAGTCTCATCCATTCCAGGGATCGGGAAAGATGCAATGAAGTAGATCAGATCCCTAAAGATGCCCTCTCTCCCCCGTCCTGGTCTCTCCCCAAATGGAGAGCCCAAAACTGCAGGGAACCTGTGGGATCGATGAAGGCTCCCAGCTCTCTCCCAATCCCTCACACCAGCGAGTGAGCCCAGGGGGGTCACAGACTCCCTCTTCTCCAAACACTGCTGGCGAGCCTGTGGGTGAGGGGTCATCTCCAGAAGCAACGGGATAAATATTTGCAAGAGCCGTTAAAATATTGGTTACTTCTCAAAGTGACCGCCACCCTCGGTGGATTGTCCTGGTATCAGGGTCACGGAGCACAGCGTCACACAGAGTCTACAGCACAGAAACAGGTCATTCCGCCCAACTGGTCTGGGCTGTCAAAAAACTTTTTCCAATACTGACACTTTGGGCAAAAACACAATCCGTCAATCCAGGCCACTCTGCCTTCCACAATTGATGAACTTGGAAGTCCCTGTTTGCAGACGTGGGTTCAGCAAGGCACTCCCAAAGCTCGCTGCGCATCATGCAGACATCTTAAACAACAACAAACGTGCAGTTTGCAAAGTTTGACACAAATCATCCTTTTCATACGGGGCAAGGATGTACGCGGAACAGCAGAGCAACACTCCAAAAGACACAGCAGATGTGTGATATTGATACTTCGATTTGTAACCTAGAGCAGACACAGCTCTGAAAACTGCCTTCCAAATTGACTTTCAAGTCCCTGCATATACTGGGTGAAGTGTCAGCTTCCCCTGATGTTGGATGCGGAATTCCCCCCCAGTTTCTCCCCTGAAGGTGCCGACCCACGTTAGCGCAGGGTTCCGCAGGTACTATTTGCCCTGGGAGGGCATCGCACCCACACAAGATCACGTCCCTCACCCAATGCGCCACCCTCCCACCCCCCAATCCCCCCGAGCTGTGCTGAATTAACCGATCTCAGCAGCGTCGACACTTGGGAGGTTCGACACTTCGACTCTGCAGCCACTGGAATGGCGGGGTAATACCCTGGTCTCCCACTGCTGGTCACCATCAATGACCCCCTGCGAGAAGGCACGTGGGTGGGGAGGAGCAAGCGATGCCCCCACAGTCGAATAGCCGACCGATAATCACCGGGTAGACTCGTATTTGGCCGAGAAATGGAGGATCGCCAGTGTCTGTCGTTCCCAAACACCAGCACCTTCGAGGAGAAAACTGAACCATGTATTTATTTTAAATTAGTCCCAGAAACCTCTTTTGGATTTCAAATCCCGAGAGACTTATTGGAATACTTTCAGCTAACCGGCTTAAAAATAAAGCTGCAGCCTCTCCTTTGAGGCTGAATTGTGAGTGCTGGGCCGTGGCCAAGGCTAATGTGGCCTGATGGAATCCCAGCTTTTCAGGGCGTGGAGTGATTGCCAGGGAAGAAAGTTTCCACGAATATTATTATGGAAAACAGACGAGAGAGAGAGAGAGAGAGCGAGAGCGAACAGGAAGAGGCTCAGAAAGAAAATCTGTTGGCACTGGAAATCTGAGATAAAAGCAGAAAATACTGGAAACAAACATCAACGAAGGGAAGTATTTGTTTTTTTAATGTGGAGCCCCTGCATCAATTCCTGTCTCTGTTCAGGGCACTGACAGAGTTTGCTAGTTTTACTTCATCACTTCCGGCTCCATTTCAACAGAGACACGAGCCCGGCGGAGACGTGAACGCATCACCTGACTGTAAATAACACACGCACACAAACCCTTACCTTGGGCAGCCCAATGTTCGACATCGCGTTAAACCACTGGATGGTGTTGTCTGTGTGGCGGAAGTGGAGTCCGGTCGCCTGTGTTTAAATAAAAAATTAAAAAAATTGAAAAAGACAAGAAGGAAATCTGTTTCAGCTTCTCCGAAAGGCCAGTGTGGTTCCAATTCACCTACAGTAGAAAGGGGCAGGTTCGATCCCGGGTCTGTGCTGATTACAGCACAGACACAGGCCATTCGGCCCAGCGGGTCTGTGCCGGTGTTTATGCTCCACACCAGCCTCCTCCCACCCCTCCTCATCTCACCCCATCAACATATCCCTCGATTCCTCTCTTCCTCATGTGTTTATCTTGCTTCCCCTTAAATACATCTATACTATTCGCCTCAACCACTCCCTGTGGTAGCGAGTTCCACATTCTCACCACTCTCTGGGGAAAGAAGTTTCTCCTGAATTCCCCATTGGATTTATTAGTGACTATCTTGTATTTATAGCCCCGAGTTTTGGACTCCCCCACAAGTGGAAATTCTCCAAATTCATTCCATGTAGGGCCCTTACAGCGAGTCGAAACGATGGCCCCGTCAGTCAGTGCTCGATCTGGAGCAGTGTCCCAGGGCTCCAACACCCCACCACCCCCCGTCTCCGCTGAGATTGCCCCAGGGCTCCAACACCCCCGCCCCCCCCACCCCCCCCCCCCTCCGCTGAGATTGTCCCAGGGCTCCAACACCCCCCACCCCCCCCCCCTCTCCGCTGAGATTGCCCCAGGGCTCCAACACCCCCCACCCCCCCCCCTCTCCGCTGAGATTGCCCCAGGGCTCCAACACCCCCCACCCCCCCCCCCTCTCCGCTGAGATTGTCCCAGGGCTCCAACACCCCCCACCACCCGGTCTCCGCTGAGATTGCCCCAGGGCGCCAACACCCCCCACCCCCCGTCTCCACTGAGATTGCCCCCAGGGCTCCAACACCCCCCCACCCCCCCACCCCCCCGGTCTCCGCTGAGATTGCCCCAGGGCTCCAACACCCCCCAGCCCCCCCCCCCCTCTCCGCTGAGATTGTCCTGCTGCCGATTGCCCAGTCAGGGTGATGGGACCTATTCCCTGAGATTCCCCAACGTCTGTAGTTGAGAAGATTACCTTGTATCTGGTTTGTTCACAATCGTAGATCTTTTTGCGTGACACCACCTTTGGGCTGAAGAAGTGGCCCAGTTTGGCGAGATAGACGCCGTTTCTCAGCCCCTCTTCCAGCTCGGTGGTTGGAGGCAGCTCCTCGTCCAAGCACGCTTCCATCCAGCTGCAACACACAAGGCGGAGAGCATTGTTAAATTGAGAAACCCCGGGCGAGAGGTCATGACCCACACCGCAGGAGAGCAGCAAGGTCGGGAAGAGTAGGAGAGAAGGCCAGTGGTCAGGTGATGCCAAGCTTGGTATCGAAACATCTTTAGATTGTAGGAAGGAAGGGGTGAGAAGACTGAGACGAGGAGTCCAACGGCTTTGCGCTCCTGAATAGAATGAGACGAGGAGATGGAGAGTGTTAAGACAGTGAGGTTAAGACACAAAAGGCATCAAGGGGTATGGGGAGAGAGCAGGATTATGGTATTGAGATAGAGGATCAGCCATGATCATATTGAATGGCGGAGCAGGCTCGAAGGGCCGACTCCTGCTCCTATTTTTCTATGAAAAGAAGAGGAGAGAGTAGGACAGGGTATTTGGAGCTCAGGAGGAAGGATGGAGCAGTGACCTTAGAGTATGGATAAATGGAGACAGACAGACTGAGAGAGAGAGAGAGAAAGCGAGAGAGAAGCACACAGAAAAAGAGAAAGCGAGAGAGATGAGAGGCTTGAGGTGAGAGAGTCCCATCCATCAGCTCAGAGATTTTTCTGACTCCCATCAGGGAGTGCGAGAGAGAGAATCCCAAATATCGGAGAAACACTCGGATCTTGAACAGAGGTGGGTTTTCTGGAAAGTTTGAATGTGACAGAGAACAGCGTGGGCGGAGGGACAGCCGAGAGACCCCCCACAGCGAGAAAGCGAACACGAGATTGAGAGCGCAGCTCTGAGCGCTTCCTGTTACCATGGAAACAGCGCCGCGCCCAACACGGTGACAAGAAACTAAATTCAAGCCCATTTTGTAACACAAAAATAACGTGTATTTGAAATACTGAAAGCAAGATGTTCAGAAGCACTTTTAAACAACGGTACCAGTTTTGCCCGGTGAGGGACAGATGAGGAAAGTCACAGGTCGAATCCCTGGCCTCAGCAAGGGGAGGGTGGGGGGTGGAGTTCAGCTACCAATCGCACCCCCCCACCCGGTGACCCCCGCTAGGAAGTGCTCGTGTGCGGATATTGGGTGAAGGGGGGGGATCGAGCTCGGCTGTTGTTGCTCCTACCGCCCTCCCCCACCCACCCCATGGTTGAATGCCTTCCGCTCACACCCGAGGAACGGCTGCCTGCGTTCGAGGTATCCAGGGCGACGGATCCCAGGTAGAGCGAACACCTTCAGGGAGGAGAAGGGATAAAATGAGGAGGAGAGACACGAGACGCTTTGTATGGGGAAGGTTGTTTGTGCGCACGGGCTCTGCTGCTCAGACATGCACTCCCAGTAGACGCTGCCATTCCACATTACAAGTCAATTAAGCTCATTAGTGACTCCGCTGTTGAAGTGTTAGTAACGCACGGCAGCTACAGTTACACAGGCTGGTTTTCACCTCCGTGGGTTTTGCTGTGAACACAGACTCGTTTTTTTAAATTTCATTCCGGGGATGTGGGTGTCGCTGGCAAGGCCAGCCTTTATTACCGAATCGCCCGTGAGAAGCTGGTGGTGAGCCGCCTTCTTGAACCGCTGCAGTCTGTGTGGTGAAGGTGCTCCCACATTGCTGTTAGGGAGGGAGTTCCAGGATTTTGACCCAGCGACGATGAAGGATCGGCGACTTGTGTTTCAGGCTGTGACGAGAGTGAATCTCGAGGGAGTCTCCTCTTTATTTTATTGGCAGGTGACAAAGGGAGTTTGGGAAGTGGGCACAGCGCAGTTCAGAGGTTCGCTACTTGTGTTAATTCGGGGCTTCGGTACAGAGACACTGGGGCCTTTACAATAACGTCATATAGTTTGATAGAAAGTGCTGGAAACACACGGCGGAAAGGGGGAAATAAAAGCAGGCCAATGGAGGAGCCCACCCGAGACATCAACTCGTCTTCCACTTGCATTTCAGTGTCAGCCGTGGCTCAGTGGGCAGCACCCTCGCCTCCGAGTCAAAGGGTTGTGGGTAAAAGTCCCCACTCCAGAGACTTGAGCACAAAAATCTAGGCTGACACTCCCGGTGCAGTACTGAGGGAGCGCCGCAGTGTCTGAGGGAGCGCCGCACTGTCGGAGGGGCAGTACTGAAGGAGCGCCGCACTGTCGGAGGGGCGGTACTGAGGGAGTGCCGCACTGTCGGAGGGGCAGTACTGAGGGAGTGCCGCACTGTCGGAGGGGCAGTACTGAGGGAGTGCCGCACCGCACTGTCGGAGGGGCAGTACTGAGGGAGCGCTGCACTGTCGGAGGGGCAGTACTGAGGAGCGCTGCACTGTCGGAGGGGCGGCTACTGAGGGAGCGCTGCACTGACGAGTGGCAGTACTGAGGGAGCGCTGCACTGTCGGAGGGGCAGTACTGAGGGAGCGCTACACTGTCGGAGGGGCAGAACTGAGGGAGCGCCTGCACTGTCGGAGGTGCCGACGTTCAGATGAGACGTTAAACCGAGGTCATGACTGCCCTCTCAGGTGGACGTAAAAGATCCCAGGGAACTAGTCAAAGAAGAGCAGAAGAGGTTTACTGGACAATATTTATCCTTCAAACAAAATCACTAAAAAAACAGATTATCTGGTCATTATTACATTGCTGTTTGTGGGAGCTTGCTGTGCGCAAATTAGCTGCCGTGTTTCCTACATTACAACAGTGACTACACTTCAAAAGTACTTCATTGGCTGTAAAGCACTTCGGGATGTCCTGAGGTCGTGAAAGGCGCTATATAAATGCAAGTTCTTTCCTCTTTCAAGCCTTAATCTGTTTGCGCTCAGACACAGTGAGATTCACGGGTGTCACTCGCCTTGATTTGGTGACAGTTCCTATCGGATGAAAATCCGAGGTCTGTGTGGGAGTTGCGGGACTCAGCTCCTTTGTATTACTGGGGGGCCGGGAGATCAGAGGTAGAACCCACCCCATCGGCGGGGGTCTCTGACTGAGCAGCTCCGACAACCCTCCGAGATCTCTGCGCTCCTCCAATTCTGGCCTCTTGCACGTCCCCGATTTTCATCGCTCCACCATTGGCGGCCGTGCCTTCCGCTGCCTGGTCCCTGCGCTCTGGAATTCCCCCCCTAAACCCCTCCGCCTCTCTCTCCTCCTTTAAGACGCTCCTTAAACTCTACCACTTTCACCTGTCCTAATATCTCCTTATGTGAAATAAAAACAGAGAACTCAAAACACAGAGCAGGTCAGTCAGTCTCTGAAAGGAGAGAGACAAGTTGGTGTTCAGCTCTTCTGTTAAAACTACCCTCTGCGTGAAACATGAATCGGACTTTCTTCTCTCAGATGCCCACAGACCCGTTGTGTATTTCTAGCAGTTTCGAGTTGCTTTCACGGTGTCTGGTACAATTGCTCTTTTAGCCAAGAAAAAATCAACTCTAGCGGAATGGCGGCTTTTCTCTGTAATTAATGAAATGCCACAAAATCAGGGCTTCGAAAGATGTCAGCAGGTCGATAATTACAGAGGGAAAATAGCAGCCATATTACGGTTGAGAAATCTGAGTCACGCTGATCTCAGGGAGTGGTGCGATAACAAGCTGCTCTCTGTCTGTATCGGGGTCAACACCCTTAGCAGCAGAACCAGTCCGACAACTTGCCCAGTCACACCGATCATTCCTCACCGCACCAAGTGAGACAGCTTTCTCGTGACACTGCGCAGCCTGTTCACACCAACCCAACTCCCCCAGCACAGATCACAGTCCCAGGCTGAGAGGTAAACGAGGACTCCAGGACAGCCTGACACTTGGGAGAGCAAAACATGACACAAATCTTTCTAAATAGCAAGAAGCTCGGAACTGTTTAAGGGTCCAGGTACAGAAATCACTAACAGCTTGTGGACAGGTGCAAAAAATAATATTAAAAAGGCCGATAGAATGCTTGCCTTTATCTCAAGGAAGACAAAGGGGAGGAAGCAATGTTCGCGGCCAATTTTGTTTGGGCCGCGCGGCCCCTTTAACGGGCGGCGCAGTCCATTCAAAAGTCCGCACGTGCGCGGTTTTTCTATTTAAAAGCCGGCTTTCCAGCCGCGCGGGACCCCTGGAGCGCTGCGCAGCTTAAAGGGACGTTGGGTGGAAGTTATGTTACAGCTGGACAGAGCCCTGGTCACACCCCACCTGGAGTCACTGCGCTCAGTTCCAGGCCCCGCACCTCAGGAAGGATATATTGGTCTTGGAGGGGGAGCAGATTCACCAGAACGATCCCGGGGCTAAAAGGGTTAAATTATGAGGACAGGTTGCACAGACTAGGCTTATACAGAACATAGCAGATTAAGGGGAGATCGAATTGAGGTGTTTAAGAAGATTAAAGGATTTGATATGGTAGACAACATCGATGATTACAGTAATTATCTGGCAGTGTTCTCTATCTATATATGCTGTGCCTTTCTGCATCTCTTCACTTCACCTGACGAAGGAGCAGCGCTCCGAAAGCTTGTGATTTCAAATAAAGCTGTTGGACTATAACCTGGTGTTGTGCGACTTCTCACATTTGTCCACCCCAGTCCAACACCGGCATCTCCACATCATAACTGGATGGCGGAACAGACGAGGGCTGAATGGCCTCCTCCTATTCCTGAATCACTTCACTCGAAGAGGACGAGGGGAGAGAAGAGGCATGGAGCAGGAACGGGGGACTCGCTGGTGGAGGTTACAAACGTGAAGGACCACCTTAAAACGGTCCGAAAGTGTTGCCGTGCAACGGCACTTTGATCCGGTCACAGGTGGTCTAGCCGTCTTTGGCAGTGAGGGGCTTTGTGTATCGGTTGGGTGGTCGCACGTTCTCCGAGAGCAGGAACGCGCGGTCACAGTCGCAACCTTGGTGCAACCCATGTGTACCAAGATCCAGCTAATGCTCCGACATGGGGAGTAAATAGGGAGAACTCCTGCTCGCTGGGAGCTTTGGGTAGCGCCCATATGCCAAAGGTTTCTGCGCCAAGAGCCCTTCAAATTGCCCACACGGACTCGCCTAGAGATTGTCCGGGAGGCAGAGGCCAGCGCTGGTGCGAGTCCCAGGTTTGAGCTGAGAAGGTCGATAACTGGGGTGGGGGGCTGTCGTAGGCCTGAGTGGCCAGGGCTAGTGAGGGGAATATTGGTTAGAACTCCCGCTCCTGGTCGATTTCCAGTGACCACCTGCGAGAAAGTGCATACCTGTGGATTTCAGGTGAGATTTGGCTCAGGTGTGCTGCCTCTGTGGCAAAATAGCTGGTGAAACTCACATGGCTATGTGGGCAAGGTACCTGTCCCAACAAACTCCAGCAAGAGCCAGCGCCCTCGGGAGAGGAGGGAGCAAACTGAGACACAGGGAGGGGTGGGTCGGGGGGGGGGTGAAGTGAATGAATGACTAATCGATGTCTGCCTCCCGATATTACTCGACCGAAATTGATCCGATCGGGTCGACGAGGTGCTCGGATTTTGCAAACAGATGAGCAGCAAGGTGGAGGTCATATTGTTCAATGTCACGCAGCAGTGATGAGAAATTCCGCCTCCTCCACTGCGCTACCAGGCTCGGTGGACCAGTCACAGACCCAACATGTGGTTACGGGGCAGCAGCGGGTCTCTCGGGCGGGGTCGCAGATACTCGCAGGGGGCGGAGCTGCTGAAAATGATTGAGAGCTTCAGCTTTGAGCCAACTTGCACACCCGTTCAGGCAGCACCGCCCCCCCAGATAAAAACCAGCAGAAAAAGGGTTTAAATTGAAAATTGACCCTGGGTGGAAAGACGGCAGAGGGACCCCATTCAGGAAAGGGGGAAGACGATGAAAATCTGCCACAAGCTTTGCCGGATTCTCAGAGACACACCTTCATCTATCAGCAAACGCACCAAAAAAAGGCAAGGTTATTTTCCAGGGTGTGTCAGCCGTGACCTCCCACTTTCCCAAAACTGCTCCGTCAGGAAGTGCTGAGATCAACCCCAGGAGAAAGATAGAATTTGCATTTCTACAGCGCCTTTCACCCCCTCGGGACGCCCCCCAATGCACATGACAGCCAATTTAGTACTTTCTTGAAGTGCAGTCACTATTGTAATGTAGGAAACGAGGCAGCCAATTTGCGCACAGCAAGCACTCTCACCTCTGAGTCAGAAGGTTGTTGGCTCAAGTCCCACTCCAGAGACTTCAGCACATAAAGCTAGGCCGACACTCCCAGTGCAGTACTGAGGGAGCGCCGCACTGTCGGAGGGGCGGTACTGAGGGAGCGCCGCAGTGTCGGAGGGGCGGTACTGAGGGAGCTCCGCACTGTCGGAGGGGCGGTACTGAGGGAGCGCCGCACTGTCGGAGGGGCGGTACTGAGGGAGCGCCGCACTGTCGGAGGGGCGGTACTGAGGGAGCGCCGCACCGCACTGTCGGAGGGGCGGTACTGAGGGATCGCCGCACATGTCGGAGGGGTGGTACTGAGGGAGCGCCGCACTGTCGGAGGGGCGGTACTGAGGGAGCGCCGCACTGTCGGAGGGGCGGTACTGAGGGAGCGCTGCACTGTCGGACGGGCAGTACTGAGGGAGCGCAGCACTGTCGGAGGGGCAGTACTGAGGGAGTGCTGCACTGTCAGAGGGTCAGTACTGAGGGAGCGCTGCACTGTCGGAGGGGCAGTACTGAGGGAGCGCCGCACTGTCGGAGGTGCCTTCTTTCGGATGAGACGTTAAACCGAGGCCCCGTCTGCTCTCTCAGGTGGATGTAAAAGATCCCATGGCCACTATTTCAAAGAAGAGCAGGGGAATTCTCCCCGGAGTTCTGGCCAATATTTACCCCTCACCCAACATCGCTAAAACAGATGATCTGGTCATTATCACATTGCTGCATGTGGGAGCTTGCTGTGCGCAAATTGGCTGCTGCGTTTCCCACATTGCAACACGTCACTTTGGAATGTCCTGAGGATGTGAATGGCGCGATAGAAATGCAAGTTCTCCCTTTCTTTAACAAAGAAACTCAAATTTTTACTACCCGATTGGATCCTGAGAAAATAAAGTCTTCAGCCCCACCCTGCACCGACTCCTCAAGCACAGCTTCATCGATAGCACGCTCCTCGCACGCAGCAAGACGCCTCGCACACTTCACAATCAGGAGCAATGGGATACGGTGGGCACCGAGCATGGGGACAGGGGAGGGGGGAATGGAGGGCTGGGCTGGGATGGAGACCCAGAGGAATGGTCGAAGAGGAGGTGTTTGAAAGCGAGGGACAAGGAGCAGCCCGGGGTTACAGGGGCGAGGGTACAGGTAGCGGCATAGGCAGGATGAGGCGGGGCAACGCTACCCTGGTTGACCCTTCCCCTTTCACCCTCACCTGGCCCAGGTGCCGTCGGCTCTGCCTTTTCCATTAAGGTCGAGCAGCAGATCCGATTGTTTCCAGGTAGAAAATGATCGGAGTTTATAAAGTTGCACATCTGGTGCAGACGAGAGATTACAGATCTCATCATCAAACTGCAACAAGGTGCAGGGAGAATGACATCATCCCCATCAACTCCAGGAAGCCAAGAAGTGAAGTCAACAGCCCGTAAAAGGCAGCAGTTAATGTTTAACCCATTCTTTCCCATGCTCGTTAAACAGCGGAACCCCTCCCTCTCCCCTTCTCTCTACAATCAAAGGGCTTCCAGAAACCCAAACTTGGTGTCATCGACTCACCATGACCTGGCTGATCTCAGCGTCTCGCCTCCTTTTTCTAAGCTTGGTGCTGTCCTTCCTGCTCAGCGAGCCTCGAGTTTCTTAATATGGAAAAACCCAACAGCTCAGAACTCTGCCGTATGCAAATACTTGGGAGGTTGACGAAACTTAATTCTCGCCATGACTGCACAAATGACACCATCACTAAATCAAGAACTAACCTGGCACCAAACTGATTGCGATTCCACGGAGTACGTGGGCAGTTTCAGCTCAATACAAGTGGGTGGTTGGGTATTTCTCTCCCTCTCTGCTTGAGCCCAGCAGGGCAGAGAGATGGCGGATACAATTAAAGCTGCTTCCATATCGATTCTAGTGCCGCCGGCTCCTGATGAGTGGCTCTTGGGCAGCTGGCAACACCAAACCAAGCTTGCCAAGTTCACCAAAGCCTGCGGCACTGAACTCGAGATAAAAATCAGACAGCGGGAAAAGAGCAGCAAGGTTTTTTTTATTAAAAAAATTAATTCTCAGGATGTGGGCGTCGCTGGGAAGGCCAGCATTTATTGCCCATCCCTAATTGCCCTCGAGAAGGTGGTGGTGAGCCGCCTTCTTGAACCGCTGTAGTCCGTGTGGTGAAGGTGCTCCCACAGTGCTGTTAGGGAGTGAGTTCCAGGATTTTGACCCAGCGACGATGAAGGATCGGCGATATACTTCCAAGTCGGGATGGTGGGTGTGACTTGGAGGGGAACTTGGAGGTGGTGGTGTTCCCATGCGCCTGCTGCCCTTGTCATTCGAGGTGGGAGAGGTCGCGGGTTTGGGAGGTGCTGCCGAAGAAGCCTTGGCGAGTTGCTGCAGTGCATCTTGTCGATGGTACACACTGCAGCCACGGTGCGCCGGTGTGGGCCTGTTCTGAGTGAGGGCGCTTCAACAATCAGACCCCATGGGGTGTGGGGTTCATTCAATGAACAGGCAAAACCGAGTAACGCACAAGTAAGTAAACGAGGAATGGAGGCTCCCTCATGTTGGCATGGTGTCTGATGGGCTTTTGTGAAGAGCTCCTTGTGTAAGTTAGAAAAAATGTTATTGCATTTACACTTGTGTTGTGGGAGCTGCGGGCAGAAGAGGGTTGAAAGTTGCAGCGACTGGCGATGGTCACTGATGGCTCACGATCTGCTGACATCTCGTGGGAGGATGGGCACTGTGCCCGGCTGGAGCGACTCATGTGGATCTTCGGGAGCGAGAGAAATTAATCTCGCAAACTTCCTTCTCAAATCACTCAACCAACATCACCGAGAGAGATTATCTGGTCACTATCTTCAATGCTGTTTGTGGGAGCTTGCTGTGCACATTTTGGCTGCTGCGTTTCCTACATTACAACAGTGACGACACTTCAAAAAGTACTTCATTGACTGTAAAGCGCTTTGGGACGTCCTGAGGTCGTGAAAGTCTCTCTTTTTATCTCCACACCGAAAACTCAAACATGGTTGAAGAGGCTGCAGAGCGCAAGCAGGAAGCAGGAACAGATCACTCCTCCCTGCTTTTCCTCATTCTCCCTCTTTTTCAATCGCCACGGAAGCAGCTCTTCTCTCTCTTTTTAAAAAATAATTTCCCGTTTTCTCCTATTCTCTCCAGGGGCTGCCTGCAGTTGAGGAAACCTCCAAGACTGGAAGAAGTGGGAGGCAAAAATCAAACAAGTAATGATGAGGTGACGCCAAGCTTGGATTTTAAGGTCTGTAGGAGGAAGGGAACCAGCCAACACGGAGGTATTTTTACTTTCCTAATAGAGTTTGGGAAAGGGCGAGAGCAGAAAGCCCAGGGGGCTCTCAAAGAGATGCTCACTGATCTGCCCTCGAGACCCACAAAGAGTTGGACCACACACAGTCACCTCCTTTGTATTATTCTCCAGCCCTACAACCCTCTGCCGTCTCTACCCGCCTCCAATTCTGGCCTCTTGCGCATCCCCCACCTTCCTTCGCTCCACCATTGGCGGCCGTGCCTTCAGCTGCCTGGGGCCTGAAGCTCTGGAATTCCCTCACTAAACCTCTCCGTCTCTCTTTCCTCCTTTAAGACGTTCCTTAAAATCTACCTCTTCGACCAAACTTTTGGTCACCGGTCTTAATTTACTTTATTCGTTTATATGGGATGTGGGCATCGCTGGCGAGGCCAGCATTTATTGCCCATCCCTAGTTGCCCTTGAGAAGGTGGTGGTGAGCCGCCGCCTTGAACCGCTGCAGTCCGTGTGGTGAAGGTGCTCCCACAGTGCTGTTAGGGAGGGAGATCCAAGATTTTGACCCAGCGACGATGAAGGATCGGCCGATATATTTCCAAGTCAGGATGGTGTGTGACTTGGAGGGGAACTTGGAGGTGATGGTGTTCCCAGCGCGCCTGCTGCCCTTGTCCTTCTAGGTGGTGGAGGTCGGGGGTTTGGGAGGTGCTGCCGAAGAAGCCTTGTGTGGCTCACGTCATATTTTGTCTGATAAAGCTCCGGTGAAGAGGATGGGGTCGTTTTACTCGGTTAAAGGCGCTAGATAAAGGCAAGGTGCTGTTGAGCAGGCGGCTGCTGTGGTTGAATGGGGGCGGTGGTGAGTTTCTCCGGTTTAAAGACCTGGGGAAGGAGGTGACTTCAACACAGAGAAGATGCATTTACAAACAGAAAGGATTTTAATCTTCAGAGTGAGTAGATTGTGAAGCGAGGGACGAGGAAACATTTCCGATGGTTGGCTGATTCACACATTCCACAGTTACTTCAGTCGTAAGATATGACATCATTTCCCACCAATGAAATCCATGCACGGACCATACGGCTCAGCATCTATTTTTAGACACGTCTGTCAGTGTGACTGCAGCCCGCGAGAGGGGGGGGAGGGGGAGAGAGAGGGGTGGGGGAG